>VCAZ01000045.1:3120000-3140000 GCA_005784505.1 Bagarius yarrelli | reverse complement strand
AGAAGAAGAAAAGAATATCAGAAGATACAGGAAACCCATGAACACATTCACACTAAAACAAGTCAACTATCAGCGTACAGGAATTCCAGCTCCGAGCTGAAAAAAACATCCTGCAGTACGTTTTATGATGACTATTTAAGAGGGATTCTGTAACTAAGGGCACTTTAATCTTACTGTAAAAACCTCAACGCTTTTACTCATACTTGAGTAATTATTTATTAGGAGTTGTAGGTAAGTACAATTTTTGGCTACTCTACCCACCTCTACGGTAAAAGATTGTGATTAACGATAATCCTGCTAGATCCAAAAGTCCGCAAGCACCAAATGGCACATTTACCTTTTATCCCCTCCAACATCTCAGCACAGAAAATGGCAGCTGAATCCTTTCTACCAGACTGGTGAAATAAAGTCCAACGCACTAAAGGCTGATCCCATCACATACGTCCAAACATTACACACTAATCAGTCTGACCCCATCACACACACTGAAACATCGTACACAGACAAGTTCACCTTCAAGGTAGAAACAAAGGGCCAAGACATCAGAGACACTAAACAATAACTGGTAGTGAGACCACCGGTCTGTACTTATGAGAATGACTGATTCTGGTCATGAACATTAACAGCTATGATAACATTAACATAGGGGTCCCTCTGCACATAAATGTTACTTCCTTTAACGTTGGCCTGAACACTACATGATCATCTGGTCAGCAGGCAAATATCCATCTAATTTTATAAAAATAAATATCCGGACATGAATTACTCACCCTGGTGGTGTTCCAAAAGCAAAGGCCTTCTTTTATCTTCACAAAACACTAACATATTTTTGATGAACTCTAAGAGCTCGCTGGCCTACCGAAAAACAGCAAAGTAACTACAACGTTCAAGACCCAGAAAAGGAACCAAGATGATCTTAAGGTGATATAAAGGTGATCTTGAGATGCATTTTTTTTCCAGTATATGTATATGCATATGTATTTTATTTATGCATTATAAACATGCTTATTTTTATTTTATTAATGTTTGTTTTTTATTTTCACACACTTTTACTTACTTGTGTACATGTTGGACAGTCGTAGAAAGTATTTTGCTGCATGTTGACTGCATGTTGGACTCAAGAACTCAAGCTGCAAGAATGAGATCTTTGTGGCTTTTTTTTTTTTTTTGGTCAAGATGTTAAGAATTATTGCTTTTGTGTGTGTGTGTGTGTGTGTGTGTGTGTGTGTGTGTGTGTGTGTGTGTGTGTGAGAACCATTTATTTACCAACTGAGCAACTATTCCCCCAAACAAACAAGCCGCCACCGTTGGGCCCCTCTGGAAGGCCATTAACCCTCAACTTCCGGGTTGGACAAAAATATTTGCTTAATGCGATTCCCATCCGTTAAAGATGCACGATGATGTTCCTGTTAGTACATTCAAATATTTTACTCTAAACAGGTGCAAATAGAAAAAAAAAACCCCTACAAATCTGTGTCAGTTTTCCAGACACGGGACAGTGTAAATAGTTTTAGTTTAAATAGCATCGAGTCGACTGAGCTTGGTGCACAGCTGCTTTTCACAACAATTTGTCTGTTTCCCACGAGGACAGTCAGCTGCTGAGTAACAGTCACTTCTCAGAGCTGCTGATAATAACAGACGGGTTGAGAGGGAACGTACACTCAGATGCCAAACTCTATTTTCGGACCTGACGTCACATTTCTTTTATTTGCTGAAAAAATCAAAACTTGGCAACAGTAAAGACGTTAGAAACCCAACAGCTTGGCAGAGACACGTGATGTCACACAGCGAGCAATCGGACCGTCTACTGTGAAAGAAATTGATATGCAGGACGGATGTCATCCGGCACAAAACATTAAAATTACATTTTATTCAAACAAAACATACGTCAAATTTCCAGTAGAGAATGTTTTCCGATGTAGTTAGATTTCCATAAACAAACACACTAAAGTGCTTATATAGTAATAAAGTGCTTATATAGTATTTTTACAGGAAGTACGAATGACGGTAGCATCACATGACCTAAAACGTCATAGCAGCGTTAATTTTAAGTTACATCATTATTAACGAGTGCCATTTAACCACAAGGAACAATGTTTTTTCTTAAAGTACGGCTGCTTTAGGTTCCTGAAAAGTGCCCCGGTGCTGCTATTCGCCATTTTCAAATATGGCGAGTCAACAATACCGACTAGTGGAATCGCAAAGTGTATCATATGAGACGGAACCTGTGCAAAAGTACTACTGTTTACTGTACTGTTTTTTTCCCCGCATACTATGAATCGGGACATGCAACTTGCCTGAAATTCTCATTTTCACATACTATATAGTATAGAAGTACGTCATTTTGGCTGGGTTTAAATGGTTAAATCAAATCATTAGCACTTTTTAGTCATAAGACAATTTTTCCAACATTTAGGTCAACGTTAGTGAGTGTGTAAGTGCTTTAAGTACCTCATCCCTGGATTGGTTTTTCTAAAACAAATCCATGGTGACAAATTGGTTACAAATAATAATAAATCTATAGTCTCATCTTAAATCCACATCACCATTAAGCTTTGTAGTCCGGATAGATCTGAATAAAGTGTACATAAGACACAGACACGACGACAACGTTAAACAACGGTATGCATCAAGGTCTGTGATAAATGAGGGTATATAAACAGCTGGCTTTAGGGGGAAAATCCGATGGAGGGAGGGAATGTGGTGCTCCTGGCAACCAACATTGTGCTGGAAACTTTGAAGGGAAATATTCACGTGGATGCCAATTTGGCATTTCCAAGTATAACGCATTAGGGTTCCTGAAAAGGTACAACTAGTTATAGCAACTGCACTTCTCAACACTAGTAGCCTCTTTCAGAACACATGCTCAAAAAGAAAGAGAGTTTAAGGGGACCCTGTCCTTCAAAATCCCCAAATCTCAATCCAACAGGGCTCCGATGGACGTCTGAAGATTGTTTGGGGGGGGCAGCTGCACATTTTTTTGCTAACATCCAAAGACCTTAAAGGTATCGGACACCACACAACTCTTTCATACGGCATTTCCACCAATTTGGTGCTGGCACTCATTTCTACCACTCCCTTGCTATCTGTTTCTCTCTCCTGTAATTATTTTAGAATGCCAAAACAGGCAAATCTGTTGCCATTTCCCGACTATTTCCTCATATACACGCTTTCTTTACCATCACACTAGTTCTAGTTAGACCTGGATTTTCCTTGTCAATCTGATGGTAAAGAGTGCGTTAGTCTCTTCTTCACATTTTTTAAAAATTACACTGCTTAAACTGTGCTGTGTGTTAGAAGCTCCGCCTACTAAATTCAACGGTTCCCACTCGCAAACAGCACAGCCAGGGTCCGAGCACCGGCCCAGGACTTTGGGGGGGGGGGGGGGGCTGGTTCCAATTGGACCTGGTACATAACATTTATTAAACAGTGTTAAAGTCAAAGAAAACACATCCTGTTACTATTTAATATCCTGTTTTTTAATTTCTTTTATTAGCGCCGTTACGGTTTCATCATATTCCAACTAGTGCTGGCAATTTATAGAAAAAAAATCTATCCTCCTAGGAATTACATCACTCAATTACAAAGCCCTTTCCTGCCCTCAGTCACATGTGCAACACTACTACACAGTTTACTTCATGGTTGTCATGGTGACCCGCTTCTCTTTCACTTTCACTGGCATCCTTTTATTTCCCTGCCACACATTCATTCTCATCCCCCACTCATTTCAAAAAGCTGAATAGCAAACATGACTTACAGGCTTACTCATTATAAAACGACAGAAATGCTGGTGGAAATAAAATAATTTAATAAAAGGGAAAATTAGTGAGGAAATTGTTTCGGTTTTGGCATCAGGTTGAAATTAAAACCTTTCTGTTGACTAGTAAATTAAATCTTAACATTTTAGAATGACTAATAACCCAGTACATCCTGTCCTTTCTTACATTTAATCACTAATGAATAAAGCTAGAAGGTTAAGTACTTTCCTGGCTGGTTAATAAAAAAAAAATTAAACTACCCACCAATTTCCACATCTATCCAAATATCTATTCATCCATCCACCAATCCACACATACACCCAAATATCTATTCATCCATTAAACTATACCACCAATCCACACATCCACCCAAATATCTATTCATCCATTAAACTATACACCAATCCACACATCCACCCAAATATCTATTTATCCATCAATCCACACATCCACCCAAATATCTATTCATCCATTAAACTATACACCAATCCACACATCCACCCAAATATCTATTCATCCATTAAACTATCCACCAATCCACACATCCACCCAAATATCTATTCATCCATTAAACTATCCACCAATCCACACATCCACCCAAATATCTATTCATCCATTAAACTAACACCAATCCACATCCACCCAAAATCTATTCATCCCATTTAAACCATACACCACATCCACACATCCACCCAAATATCTATTCATCCATTAAACTATCCAACCCAATCCACACATCACACCAAATATCTATTCAATCACCATTAAAACTATACAACCAACCACACATCCACCCAAATATCTATTCATCCATTAAACTATCCACCAATCCACACATCCACCCAAATATCTATTCATCCATTAAACTATCCACCAATCCACACATCCACCCAAATCTAATCATTAAACATCCACAATCCACACATCCACCCAAATATCTATTCATCCATTAAACTATCCACCAATCCACACATCCACCCAAATATCTATTTTCCCCACTATCCATCATTTCAAATTTATCCATCTTAAACTATCCACCAATCCACCCCAAATATCTATTTCATCCATTAAACTATACACCATCCACACATCCATCCAAATATCTATTTATCCATCAATCCACACATCCATCCCAAAATCTATTCATCCATTCCACACTATCACACCAAATTCATCCATTCCATCCATCCACATCCACCACCCCACCCAATATCTATTCATCCATTAAACTATACACCAATCCACACATCCACCCAAATATCTATTTATCCATCAATCCACAATCCATCATTCATCCATCCACACAATCCATCCAAAATATCTATTTATCCATCAATCCACACATCCACCCAAATATCTATTCATCCATTAAACTATCCACCAATCCACACATCCACCCAAATATCTATTCATTATTAAACTATCCACCAACCCACCCAAATATCTATTCATCCATTAAACCATCCACCAATCCACACATCCACCCAAATATCTATTCATTATTAAACTATCCACCAACCCACCCAAATATCTATTCATCCATTAAACCATCCACCAATCCACACATCCATCCAAATATCTATTCATTATTAAACTATCCACCAATCCACACATCCACCCAAATATCTATTTATCCATTTAACTAGACACCAATCCACCCATCCATCCAAACATCTATCCATACAGCCCATCCACTTACATATCAATCCACTATTTAAAACTGCAACAACTGAAGTCATCATGTTCATGGAAACATGATGATCAGGAAATACCAGTTACACCAAGACGCCTGTGATGACATCACTCTCCTTATGGGAATTTAATTTCTTTTAAACTAGACTGGAAACATCAGACACTCTGCTAAAACTATCAGATTAAAAAAAGCTGATGCACGACTATAATACGGTGTTCCAGCCAGAAAGATCTCTTGTATTGCCAGGACTCACAAGCAGACAGATCAGCCATCAGCTTATAGGTCTGTGATTGACTGGTGCCCCTTAGCCAGTCTATCCTGAGAGAGGATCTATTGATTAAGGGTTTAACGATACACTGTGATTCAAAAAAAACTTCGACATTCTATTATGACCTATTAATTCACTGAAATTTTGTTTGAACAATCAAATCATTGTGATTTTTACTAAATCATGACATAAATCATTAGGAAAATTAATCAAATATCGATTAATTCACACAAGGCGTCTATGTCCACACATGTCCGATTCACCACCTAGCGACGACTTTGATTTATTTTAAGGTTAAAACAAATGAACGGTTCAACACTGAATTCATGACACATTACTGAATCAGTGTACAAATCATTTACTCAGAAATTAAGATCATAAGTGTAAAAACATAAATTAAAAACAGGTAATTTTGGATAAAGATAACGGATAAATTGCTCAATACCATGTGTTTATTACGTACGTCTGTCGCATCATAAGCATTTAATAAACCTATTTAAGTTATTATCATTGCTAAAAATGTTTCTATATTAAATGTGCACACAAAATGTAAACTGTGTTCAAACCTTTGACTTGTACTACACTATAAAATACACAAAAAAATTAATATATCGGTCGATATCAGAGTTTTTTTTACTTCCCAATATCGGTCCTTTAAAAAAAACATATCGGTCAGGCTGTAATAATAAAAATGTTTCAACACAGAACAAATATGACAAGAATCAAAAGCAATATATTAAAGGTTGATCTTGATCACTTACGCTGGTCAAAATTGGAATTACAACTACATTAAAATGTGGATAAGACGCGAGTGTTGTGAACTTTGGATTCTGGAGCTTAGCAGTAGCCGTGTCGCATTAGCAGTTCCACAGAAGTCCAGAGATATGAAGCCACGTGATTATTTTATGTAGTTTTTCTTACAGGGTAAATCTTACAAGCTGGAGCTGACCGGGTTCTAGTCAGAAATGTTTTTTACGACAATATTCAACCTACTTGTTGTGAGATTATAAAACAGGTTGTACCTGCTGTGACAAGCGCAGGTGAAAAGGAACAAGACCTCGAGCACAGACAGGTCTTACGCTAGCAGAGGGAAAAAGAATCGCTGTGGTTACAAGTGAAGAAATGCTGGTTGTGTAATCAAAACGATTCCAAACAAAAACAAAGCCCAAAAGAACTTTAGTGTGTGTGTGTGTGTGTGTGTGTGTGTGTGTGTGTGTCTAAAAGGGGCTGAAATATGACAAGTTGTAACAAGTCATTATCAGAATCAGTATGATGTTGGAAACTGAATGTATGTGTAGAAACACCTCACAGAGACACGTTCACCCTTTCAGTACCACACCTTAGTATTTCCCAACACCCGAGCCATTTATTCCAGCATTCCAACACATCCAGGGATTATTACTGCTTTATTACTGCATTTATAAACGCCACAAAGGGTTTTTCATAGCTTATTTACAAAAACATGCCTCGCCTTGTGCTAATAGGGTGGTATGACGGTATATATAGTTACTGCTATAGAAATCATATAACACAAAATTAACAGTGGTGAGAGCAGCTATGGTGTATAAACAATTTTTTTAGCTATGTGTACGGTCTAGAGTTGAGAGCAGCTAAGTGGGCAGTGGTGGCCAACCCAAGATAAATAAAAAACAGTTGTTTATTTGCGTTTACATACACACACACACAGATGTGGTCTAGAGACAGTGGTGAGAGCACACACGGTCTAGACGGACAGGGTGAGACAGTGGATGAGACACACATAATTTCATATTAAATATTTTTCCCTGTTATTTAAGTGGAATCTAAGAACAGTGATGTGAACGATTAGAACGGTTAGTGGTGAGACCATCACGGTGCTTATGATAGAGACAGTGTATGCATGTGTGATGGTATGATGTGATTGACAGTGTGACAGTATGATGTGATGGGTCTAGAGACAGTGGTGAGACAGTGGTGAGACCGGCTATGATGTACGGTCTAGAGACAGTGGTGAGACCGGCTATGATGTACGGTTTAGAGACAGTGGTGAGACCGGCTATGATGTACGGTTTAAAGACAGTGGTGCTGAGGAAGAGACAGGTGGCAGAGCTGAAGATGTTGAGGTTTTCTTTGGGAGTGACGAGGTTGGACAGGATTAGGAACGAGTTCATCAGGGGGACGGCTCATGTTAGATGTTTTGGGGAGAAAGTCAGGGAAGCCAGGCGGTATGTCTAGAGGAGGGATAGTAAATATATTGGTAGAAGGATGTTAGAAATGAAGCTACCAGGCAGAAGGCAAAGAGGAAGACCAAAGAGGAGGTATAGGGATGCAATAAACGAGGACATGAAGTTAGTGGGTGTGAGTGAAGAGGATGCAGAGAATAGGGTTAGGTGGAGACAGATGATTCGCTGTGGCGACCCCTATAAGGGAACCACTGAAAAGAAGAAGACCTGAATCTTATAAACATAACATAAAACGTCGATTGTATTTATCTTTGTCTCAAAGATACACTCCCTTACAAAAATCACCCTAATTATTTGGAAAGAATTTATTATTTTAGAACAGAGTTTATTAAAGTCATCTGGTGATTCTTTTTCATATTGCAATATATACGGCAGAAAAAAATTTGGGTTGACCATAATTAATTGAATAGACTGCTCAATGTTCCCGTCTGGAGGAAAGTGAATCGAGTTTGATTTTCAGAGCGCAAAAGAGCAAGAAAGAGCAGAAAACTAAAAAGAGAGTGTGTGTGTGTGTGTGTTTCAGTAGTCAAGCTGAAAAATTAAAATGCACAGTGACTTTAAAGCCTGCCTACAGCCTCCTCTGTCCAGAACTCTAACACACACATTACACACACTGTATTGTTCTGGTTGTTTTGTGTATTAAGCGGTTTCCTTTCTCTTGATAAGGTCATAGGAGCAGTTGAGACGATTGTTAAAACACAAAATTTCCTATTGTAATACTCAAAGCCTCCAGGATTTCACCATGTCCCAACACGAATCCCTGTGCATTCCGCCCAACCATGTGCCTTTATTCAAATGTTGTTGCCAAAGTTGACCAATCACGTAAAGCCCCGCCCAAAATGTAACATATACATCACCAAACGCTCGTTCTTGATTCCTCAATACTGCTTAACAGACTGAATGTACTAAATTATTGCAAGTGAGACAGTAAAGCATTTTCCTCACTATCTTTACGAAAGCGGAATAAAGTTACTTTGCTGGTCACAGCACTATATTTGTACGCTGGGTCGTATGGTAATCTCAGCATGGCGGCAGGATCCGTAAATAGCAACAAGTGTCAGTCATTAGTTTTGCCTTTTTGTCAGTATATGTATTATATTTATACAAGTAAATAAAATAAAGTGGTAGTTTACTGGTAGTTCACTTAATTCCCAGCACCACCAAGCTGCCACACAACTGCTTAGTTAGGGGGAAAAAATGAAGAGGTTCTGGATAAGCGTGTCAGCAGAATGCCAGAAATGTAAATACATTATACATCAGTTGTCTAGCTCTACACCTGGGCAACGCCCCTCAGCTAAACCTGTCCAGTCCCAAGACTGCCAGCTGAGCCACCGACACAGAACTGCCAGCCAAAATAAGCTCTTTCCACGGCCGCGTCTGATAACATCAGCGAAAATGATGACAAGATGGAAAAAATGGGTTCATTGTTAGACTTGCTGAAACATGTACAGCTTCTTTTGTCTTCACGAAAGAATATGGCATCATAATACATACTAGATGGTGTTGCTTTCTGACGTATACGCCTGCCCTAGCCACCCCCCAACCCCATCCCCTGGGGCAACCCTGAGGAAAGATCTATTTTTGACGAAAATACTCCATGTAGCAAAAATATTTACGAAGAAAATGTCATAGTTTAAAGATAAAATTTTTGTACAGTATTGATTTTTCCAGCAGAAGAAGAGGTTTGCATTTAATAGTCACATGACACGGCTTTCCAAACATTCGTAGAAAATCGAATCAAATGATAATAAAAACCTGCCACTTTTTGCTTCGTGTTAGAAAAAAAAAAAAGAAAAAAGTGTTTAATATCAGAGAAAGGAGTGATGTAAACCATACGAATAATACGAGATCAAATCGAGCTTCTTTTTAACTGAGGTGAGGTGATAATCTACTAATGCTGCCTGATATACCGTATCAGCGCGGACATCTGCAACAGGATGTGAGCTGTGTAATGATTATATTTGCCTGCGCCACAGTTTAGTACACGTGTGACTTGAGGATTCATTTCAAAGTTTAATAACGGAGTGTAAGTTTATCTTTAGGGAAGAGTCTCCTATTGGACAATTACTGCACGGATGATTATCATGTTTTCAGCTGGCAACAAGTTACTGAATCCTAACTGATGCAGTGAGGACCTTCCCATTTCCTAAACAACCATGTCAGGAGACACATCCTGTGGTCATGAAAAAGTTGTCAACCTGTGAAACCATAACAAATTGGGTTAAAAACTGGAATAGTGGGGAAAAGAAATGTTTCGGAAAAAAAAAAAAAAATCTTAAAACGATCGTAATCGGCGGTTTGGTGAAATTAAATCGAAAATCACATTAGTAAAATTCACGCCTATGTTTAATAGTGATGAGACTTATCAGAAAAAAGGCTTCAAATTGCTAGACATCATAAAGATTGGATTTAGTGGAAGAAAGTCATGTGGTCTGAGGAGTCCAGATCTGCTTTGTTCCAGAGTGATGGGCATATCAGTGTCAATAGAGAGGTGGATAAAGTGATGCACTCATCATGCCCAGTGTCTACCGTAGGAGCCTGTGGGGGCAGTGCTATGATCTGGGGTAGCTGCAGTTGGTCAGGTTCAGCCATCTGACCAAAATTAATGGATTTTTCCTTTCCTTATTGGCACAGACATATTCCAAGATGACAACGCCAGGAATTTATCGCGCTCAAATTGTAAGAGTGATTCAGGGAGGATGAGACATCATTTTCACACATAACCTGTAACTTCAGGTCACATGACATAGATGGAGCGGAAGTAAGGGAACACAGAATGCAACAGAAATTTAGTCAGAAAGTTCATTTCATTAGTGTACAGCAACAGACCCGCTGTTATACGACAACATTTTATCATGTCGCACCGAATAATTCATCGTCATAATCTTCTTATGCAAAGCGGCTGCAAAGCGATTATTGATTTGCACGTTAGATCTCTCTTTTACACACACTTAACAGACACTCAGGTTAGCAAGCAGGATCATCAAAACCCCTCACATGATCCCCACACAGCATTCGAGTGGCTCCCCTCTGGACGGCGACTCAGAACGAGGGCCACCTTTGTCGGCAAAGCAATCCTGCTTCTGAACTCTAAAACATACCATCGCTTTTTTTTTTTTTTTTTACACATTCACACTCACTGTCTGTCTGTCTGTCTGTCTGTCTCTCTCTCTCTCTCTCTATGGCACACACAACCAAAATATATACCCTTTTCACCACACACATAGGCACAGAGGATTCTTCCCCCTATTTATTATGCACGAATCTTTATTTTAAAAAAAAAAATTATAATTATTTATAATTATGTATATATATATATATATATATATATATATATATATATATATATATATATATATATATATATATATATATATATGTATGTATGTATGTATATATATGTATATATATATATATATATGTGTGTGTGTGTGTGTGTGTGTGTGTATATATATATATATATATATATATATACACACACACATATATACAACATATATATATATACATATATATATATATATACATATATATTATATATATCTATATATATACAATATATATATATATATACATATATATACATATATATATATATACATATATATACATATATATACATACTATATATATATATATATAGATATATATAATATATATATATATATATATATATATATATATATATATATATATATATATATATATATATATACATATATATATACGATACACATATAGTATATATTATATATATATATATATATATATATATATATATATATATATATATATATATATATATATATATATATATATATATATATATATATATATACACACACACATATACATACACACACACACACACACACAGAGACATTTTAGCATTTCTGTAGAAATAAAATAAAATAGAGTTAAAATAAAGTTGTGATGTAATAAAATTACAGAGGCTCCAGCAGAGTTCACGATGACGTCATACATTAAAGCCTGGCTCTGTGCATCAGCTGATACCAGATACCGGCGTCTATAAATTAACCTTCGCAGTCGTCTCTCTCCAAGCAGCTGTTTATGTCGCATAAAAAGCATTAGACGGGCAGTGACGGTGAGAGTAACAGAATTCTGTATTTCTTAAATGTGCAAGTCAAAAATATTGCAGCTGTATGATTACTTTTATACTGGCTTAGTTTATTAAAAACGAAAAATAGACTTTTATCATCTTTATCTGCAACGCTAAACTTTTAATTTAATGAGAAATTGATTTAAAATTACTTTGTCAACAGCTCGAACATTATTACACATATGGTCGAGTGTTGTGCTTTAATATAACTCAAGCGTTTAGTTGACATTATTTACGTCGTCTAGGGCTGAGCCGTATGACCATATACATTATTACTGCGCAATAAATTATATAGATATATTTATTCCGCGCATATTACGCCGCCTTAAAAAGTGGGCGTGGCCAACCCATGTGCAGCGTGCACGTTCCTGAGCAAGAGCAGATCACGCAAAGTCGTAGCTGGACATCTCGGAACTATTGTGTCGTCCAGTCAGGCTACCAAATTGTTGAGTCAAGCGCAGTCTCGTGTTAGCACAGACATCACGACTCGCATTCTGAGCTCAGCTTCGGATACAATCACGGATGTTTATTGACATCAATGTGTCTGGATTTCATATTTCACTGAATAGTATCGATTGGACCTTTTACTGACTAACCACATGTTTTATGTTGGAATCTTATAGATTTATAGGCGAGGTTTATTTACAGTTTTGTGAATGTATGTCTGGCTGTTGTCTGATAAGGACATTGACTGTAACCGGTGTTTAATGTATGTTAAGATTGCTTGCACTACATCACAAGAATCCCAGCTTCTCATTTCATTTATGGAACACAGTGTCCCACATGAAGGACGGTGGAATGTTCTTTTTTTTTTTTAATTAATATCGAGTCAAAATGTCCAGAGTTTATCACAGTTATCACAATAAAAGTTTATCGCCATCTGATATGATATCGTTTATCGGCCCAGTCTTGATTTAAAAATGCAGGAAACAATAACTTTACCGAATATTAATTGCAATTAATCTATACAGTAGAAACTATACAGTGTGATTTTACATTTGATTTTTGTCCAGAAAAACATAAAGCACTGCTTATTTAATCAAATTAATTATAATTTGGGCATTATTTTTACGCAGATACATTCCTTACAAAAATCACCCAAATCCTTTGAAAATCATGAATTCTTTCAATTAAGTCGTCATTCTTGCATTTCGCAATATATATAGAAAGATGGATAGATAAGCTATCTATCTATCTATCCATAAATAAATAAATTATTAAATATATAGATATATATAAATAGATATAAAGATAGAGCAATGTCAGTTTTTTGCCAATATCGTGCAGCCAAACATGAGAACAACTATTCAACAATTTGGTCCACAATTTTTCGATTCTGATGCAAAGAATCGAACCCGAGTCTTTCTGGTATCAGACCTTAACCACCAACCCAACACTTCAACCCCACGTTTGATTACATTTACAGCGTTCGGCAGACGCCCTTATCCAGAGCCACTTCCATATATCTCATTTATACAACTGAGCAATTGGGGGTTAAGGGCCCTGCTCAGGGACCCAGCAGGTGGAGCTAGGAATCGAACCTACAATCTTCAGGTTGGTAGTCCAACACCTTAACCATGAGCCACCACTTCCCCCTGCTGTTCTTGGTTCTTGCCCGAAGCAAATACCCATCCTTACTAACACTGGTGGCTGAATGTTCACTAGTGGAAAGTATTTTCTTAAGCAATCGCCTTTATTCTAACAGTCCAGGAGGGTGTAAATCTGTAACAGCATGTTCAAGCACATAAGTGTTCCGCTCAAGTATCCGCATGCATTTCCTTTCACTGCCGTCGAAAAGATAATAATGGAAGGTTCGAAAACACCGAACCTTTTAGCACAGTATGTGCAACAAGAAGTTTATTTATCATGATGCATTTGGGCATTGAAATATGACCGAAACACGCATGAGGGCTCACACAAGTCTGTTTTGCAAATCTAACCTTTAATTCTAATGTCTTACCTTTCCTGTCTTGTGGTCGAACCAGACGAGGGCATGGTTCCTGGACAGCACCTTGCAGTCGAAGGTGGCGTTGTTCTGGGCCGGGCGGCAGCGTGCGACCGAGCGCCCGATCTTCACCGGCTCGTCCAGGTAGACGTGACGCTCCTGAAACGGGTGCGAGTTCGGACGGCAGGTGAACACAGCCAGCGCCGAAGGCATTGATGACGGTTTGAGTGTATTACTCCAACCAGAGGAGAAAGGCTGGGCTTCTTGATCCAGACTGACACACCTTCTGAATTCCTTTATTTGAAGCTTTAAAAGTGGAGGAGCCGACTTCGCGTCGATCCCAAACCAATGTGCATCGTAGACAATGAAATTAATAAATCAATTAGTGCAGGGACCAAAAAAAAAAACCAGTCGGCGTTTCCAATTAATCCGACTACATAATGTCCTCCACGAGCCGCCTTCTTCTTCTGACAATCCCGACTTCAACATCCACCATGATGTCAAACCGAATCCAAACTTTGCATCGCTTTTAAGCACGAAAACACGAATCTGATTTCAAGCACAGTAACTACAATCCACACACACTCCTTAATTCATTAGAAAATTAGATATTAACCCCTAAAAACACGAGGATATTCCAGAAAATGTATCGCGTTTAGTAACCTGTTGAGTCGGTTCACGAATCGGTTCGACTTCAGTGAAAATGATTCACAAGCACGGTTTAGGTTACTATCTTAACACACAACACGAATATAACCCAGACTTGACACTTAACTCTGATATAAAAACTAACACGGCCTCTAAATATACATTTTTTTAACGATTATCAGGATTTAATTCTTAACCAGGCCACACATACAGAATGAAGTGTTTATGTTGCATGTTAGCTGGAAATAGCTTAGCTAACGTTAGCGAGGTAGTAAAAGTTAAGCTTTAACTGGTCTCTTAATCATCCCGAGTTCCTTATAAAAGTATTAATTCCGTTATCCCAGCCGACAAAACTACAAATTTGGAACTTTCTCCTCCAGATACTCACTCGTATCCGAATCTGAATCTGAATCCGCGCAGCCGAGCTGTTAGCTAGCCGAGCTACGGTTTTAGCGTTAGCTTAGCAACCTGTGCTGACAGACTCGGAGTCGACTCTCTGTCGCAACAGCAGCAAAAGCGTTTTGTTTATAAAGCTTCTCTTTCTTACACAAAACCTGAGTGAACCACAGACGTCCCCTCTGGTCCAAATGAGGACAAATTCAAAGTAAATAAAGTTGTCCAGACTATCCGTGTCCTGCGACGGATAATTTAAAGTAAGTTGTTGTCCTCCTTCGCAACCAGCGCCGCCATACTGGAATGAAAATACACACAAACCGGCCCAACGCCGCGCTCGCGCATCAGTCTTCCGAGAGGCGGGACTTATTAGTGACGCACAAGAAATTGGCCAATCATCAAAAAATCGTACTATCAAATTAACCAATGGAAATGACGATTGTTAGACCATATAAAATATATAAGATTTACAGTATATTACAATATATATTATATATTATATTATATTATTAATATACCGTATTTATAATTTAATTTATATATACGATATATACACTTTGTGCTTTTCCTTAGGATGTGTGAGGATGCTACTACTCTCTCTTATTCATACATCTTGTGATTTTGTGATATTTTTAATTTAATTTCTTTTTTTTAGCATTATATAAATTAAACAGTATAAGTATTTATCTGTGATCTCCAGTCTTGTGCAGGAGTTGCTTCTGTCCTTCAAATATTAAAACCTAAGACCAACATCAGTTCTTATGTTTACATTAAATACTATATGTGGTATTAAAAACCATTGGAGTGTAGATTGGAGACTGGAGATTATTAGTAAACTAAGAGTGACACTTAACCATATATCAACAATTATATCAGTTTTATTATCTGATGAGCAATTAGAGCTTTAGATTCTTGAACTTTCCACTCAGATTAGAAACAATGTGCAACATCAACATCATAATCGGAGTTAGATTAAAGGCAACTTTTTATTTCAGATCACCACTAAATACTATTATAACTAAATAATAATAAATTAGAAATAGTTAAAACAATAGTCAATTCAATCAATCCCAAAAATATGTTACAGACCATGGAGAGATAAAATATGCCTATTATTGAATCCCTTCTTAATTAAACAATTTTCATTTTATAAAGAAGATGTTTTAAGGAATGTTTTATAAGCTGAGCACTTTGATAATAACTTTTTTTGCCAGTACCTGTCAGACGGTCAGACACAGGATTTTGCTTGGGCATGTGTGAAGTATTGCGCCATCACTCACAAATACAAGAAATGACATTTATTAAATTCCTACATTTATCCTTAGGGTATCCGCTGAGCGGGTGAGTAAAAGAAGAAATTTATACATTTGTGATTTTATAACATTTTTTATTTGTATGTTAATTTACCAGATTTAATTATAAACCAGCCAAAAACAGCAAATTAAAATAGTATTTTAAAACATGTGAAAAAACTAGTATAAGAATAAAAGAAAAGAAAGAAAGAAAGAAAGAAAGAAAGAAAGAAAGAAGGAACAAAGTGGATAGATTGGATTGATTGATTAAAAAAGAAGGATGTAGGGAAGGAGAACAGTATAAAGAAAAGAAAGAAAAAAGAAAGAAAGAAAGAAAGAAAGAAAGAAAGAACAAAGTGAATAAATTGATGGATAAATTAATTTAAAAAAGGAGGATGTAGGAAAGAAAGAAACAAAGGACGAGAGAAGAAAAAAAAGAAGAAAATCAAGCAAGAGAGGTAGACATCCAATGGATGGATGGAGGGATGAATTGATGGATGGATGGATGGATGGATGGATGGATGGATGGATGGATGGATAGGTGGATAGACAGTTAGATAGATGGATAGATGGATGAATAAAAAGAAAAGAAAAAAAGCCAGACCTACTCTTAATCCTTTCTCTATCAGTTTGTAATAATGAGAGTAAATAACCTGAAAAAAACCTACGACTTATAAATTTTAATAATTCCGTTTACGGAATATCAGTGAACTTAATGTAATCATGACAGACCCCTTTAAGTAAAAGTGGGCGGAACCAGATAAATAAATAAACATAAACGAAAGAAGCAGATTCTATTATAATAAAGGATAAATGTTGTTTATAGTTATTGTTTAAATGACAGTCTTTGCGTTTCTGTTAAAACTGACATTTTATATTATTTAATATTATTTTATCTGAATTTATATTTATGTTTCCGGTGCTTTGAAATAACCCGGAACTAACAAAACATTCGATAGATAATGTATAAACAAGTTCTCTTCCCGGAAGTGTATTGATTGAAGCTTTGTGAATTTTCGGAGCAGCTCCAGGTTTTCCCCGGTATTTCCGAATCTGCGCTACGTCTACGTCAAAAGCGTAACCTCGGTCTGGAATGTGGCTTTGTGTTTGCAGCGTAAGCGCCAGATCGTTTTCGGTGATTGGAGTCAGTCGTGACGGTGACTAACCGTTTGTGGTTTTGGTCTTCGATTATGGCCTCTCGAGGATCGCAGGAAATAACGGAGCAAACCGAAGAAACCGAACCTACGCAGGACGAGGAGGATTTGCGGATATCTCCGGCGGAGGAGATGCCTGCTGACGGGCCCGGTGATGGGGAGCCGGAGCAGCTGCTGCTGCCGTGGGACCGTTTCTCCGCCTGGCTGCACTGTATTTGTGTGGTGGGCTTCGACCTGGAGCTTGGACAGGCGGTGGAGGTGAGCGGCTCCAGCCTGTAGTGAAACCCGGTCTCGGTAGCCTGTGGTCCGGAGTCTGGATACACAGCTAACACGGACAGTTAGCTTAGCTTAGCATAATTTAGCTTAGCGAGCTAATACACTCTTCTATCAACGGTTAACATTTTATGTAACTAATCTGCTTCACTCTGTTTTTTATTATGGCTTTTTTCTGGTGTTTAACTGTGTGTGTGTGAGAGAGAGAGAGACAAAGAGAGAAGGAGATTTTATATTAAGCTCCAAAGTTACACTTCTAGAGCATCCTGTCTGTCTTTCTGCCATTTTTGCATTTATGTCATTTTATTGTCTGTCTGCCTGTCTGTCATTCCTTCTGTCTTGCTCCATGTCTGTCTGTCTGTAATTCTTTTTGATTGTCATTATCATTTATTTGACTGATTTTCTGTCTGTCTGTCAGTAAACCCACTGGTCCACATTAACCCCGTGTTATTTGTCTGTCTGTCAGTAAACCCACTGGTCCATATTATTCCCGTGTTGTTTTGGCTGTCCTGTCTGTCTGTCTCTCAGTAAACCCACTGGTCCACATTAACCCCGTGTTATTTCTGTCTGTCTGTCTGTCTGTCTGTCTGTAAACCCACTGGTCCCACATATTACCCCGTGTTGTTTGGCTGTCCTGTCTGTCTGTCTGTCAGTAAACCCACTGGTCCATATTATTCCCGTGTTGTTTGGCTGCCTGTCTGTCTGTCTGTCTGTCAGTAACCACTGGTCCACATTATTCCCGTGTTGTTTGGCTGTCCTGTCTGTCTGTCTGTCTGTCTGTCAGTAAACCCACTGGTCCACATTAACCCCGTGTTATTTGTCTGTCTGTCAGTAAACCCACTGGTCCATATTATTCCCGTGTTGTTTGGCTGTATTTGTCTGATATTTTCGGATGATTTGATGAACTGAATAATTGATGATGCTGATTAATTGATTGTTGTTGTTTTTAGGTTATTTACCCTCATCATTCTAAACTGACTGAGAAAGAGGTAAGCGGGACTTCTTTCTTTCTTTCTTTCTTTCTTTTCTCTATCCATCCATCCATCTATACGCCATCTTTCTTTTTTTTTATCTATCTTTCTGTCTGTTGATTTGCCATCTGTCTTTGGTTATTTATCTATCCACCCATCTATCTATCCATCCATCTATTCATACGCCATCTTTATTTATTTATCTGTCCATCCATCAATCCATTTATCCACCCCTTCATCCACACACTATATCTATCTATCTATCTATCTATCTATCTATCTATCTATCCACTATCATTCTTTTGCAGTCAATCTCTTTGTCTGTCTGTCTATCTATAGATCCCTCTATCCATCCATACCATCCATACGCCATCTCTCTTTTTTTTATCTATCTATCTATCTATCTATCTATCTATCTATCTATCTATCTATCAGAGGTTTCCTGTTCATGGAGAGAGTGTTATTGTTTTCTTTTAATCACTGACAGCTGTTAACGCTGCCACAACGTTAGAAAAACAATAAATGATGGAACTTTTTTTTGTCTGCTGTATCTGTATTTCTCCGCTGGTTCTCATTGCTGATCATCTTTCTCTCCTTTCCTTTTAGAAAATGAGCATCTGCTACCTGTCCTTTCCAGATTCTAACTCGGGTAAGAGAATCCTTTCTGCTCTGAGGAGGTGACGTCAGGCTGTAAGACGTCAGTGTGAATATTTAGTGGTAAAAAGTGTGTGTAAAGATGACGTCTGTCACGGTGGTTCACCTCAGTGTGTTTACCGTGTGTATTACACACAGCGCAGGTGACACACTCTGCACTCTGGTTACCTTTAACACAAGGCTGGATTAGTTGTTCTATTGGTTAAAGGCGACACACACGCACACACACACACACGCCTTTTTGTTGTCCTTTAGTGTTCGAGTCACGTCCACCCGTCCTTTTTCTTTACCTTCTTCCTCTCTTAAACTCGCAGCAGTTCCTGTGTGGATTTTCTTCTTCTGCTGTTGTTACATGTACATTTCCATGTGTTCCTAATCCTGTCCAACCTCATCACTCCCAAAGAAAACCTCAACATCTTCAGCTCTGCTACTGCCAGCTCTGCCACCTGTCTCTTCCTCAGTGCCACTGTCTCTAAACCATACATCATCGCTGGTCTCACCACTGTCTCTAAACCATACATCATCACGCTGTCCTCACCCACATCACTGTCTCTACAAACCATCATCATCGCTGGTCTCACCACTGTCTCTAAACCATACATCATCGCT
>VCAZ01000045.1:3055000-3115000 GCA_005784505.1 Bagarius yarrelli | reverse complement strand
TGTTAATATTATCCCGTGTGTGTGTTTCTGTGTCAGTCTCTGGTTCTCATCAGCAAGCTCCCCTACGTCACCTTCTTCCACTCTCTTCTGAAGCTCATCGCCCCGGAATATTTCGAGAAACAGGAGCCGTGTTTAGAAGCCGGTGAGTACAGAGGGTTGCCACAGGCGTCAAAAAAAACTGTGAAAATGTGGTCACCTGTGGAGTGGTATAGCGGTTTGAGTTTGGGTCAGATTCGGGTTTGTTCAAGTGGTAGCGGTTGGTGGTAGCCGGTTTGAGTGGTAGCGGAGCGGTTATCGGTGTTAGCTGTTCAGCGGTTTCGTGTTAGCTAGCTTTAAGTGTGTAGCCCAGCGGTTCGAGTGGTAGCCCAGCGGTTAGCCCAGCTTGTTCAAGTGGTAGTTCGGTTGTTTAGCCAGCGGTTGAGTGGTAGCCCAGCGGTTCGAGTGGTAGCCCAGCGGTTTGAGTGGTAGCCCAGCAGTTTAAAGAGACCTGCATTTATTTTATCGATCAGCTGAGCAGTTATGGGCTTAAGGGCCCTGCTCAGGGGCCCAGCAGTGGCAGCTTGGTGGTTCTGGAAAGTAAACCCATGATTTTCCGGTTAGCAGTCCAACACAGTAACCACTAAGCTACCACTTTGCCTCACCTTTGAATAAGCGCGTCTGCCAAATTGCAATAATGTAAATGTAAAATGATTAACATTTATTCTTTATGGTTCTGTAGCTTGTAACGATATCGACCGGTGGCCAACACCCTGTCCAGGCAAGATCTTATCTCTGCCGATCATGGGCATCGTCATGAAGGTAAGCACATCGGACGCTTTTTTATTTTATCGTTGACGTATTATCGCTCCAGAATTTATTATCTTTATTTATTTAATTATTTTATTTCTCAGCTGCGAATACCGACGTGTTATGACAAGCCCGGCACCTCACAGCTCGTGCAGTCCACCCCGGTAAGATAAAAGCCGTTCGTCATCTTATTAACATGCACAGAGTTTTTTTTATGTGTGTGTGTGTGTGTGTGTGTTTAATAGTCCACTGTTACACCTTACAGAGCGACAGTTCCGTGTCTGTTGTACTTCCTACCATCCATGAAGTCGATCTATTCAGGTAAAAGCCCTTATTTCTTCTGCACAGGGTTTTAGATGCATTTATTACCTCAGAATTGATCCCTTAATACTGAATTTGTGTATTAGATTGTTTTCGGGTGTTTTATTGTGTTATATTAGCTGTTTTTACATCAACAGTGGTGATAATTAATAAATGGGATCTGGGAAAAATCACTGATGCTGCCATCTAGTGTTAGTTGTTGAAAGCACAGTCGGAAAGGCTGCTGCGTTGCTTTTTTTTTTTTTTTTTTTTTTTTTTTTTTATTAATGCAGTGTTTACATGCTGCTTGTGTTACGGTTGCTGTGCAACCTTTGTCTCAAGAGAGACGAAAAGAGACAGATGACTTGTCCGTGTTAGGTATTCCTAACAACCTGCTAGTCCTGTTTGTTGCTGGCTGTTTTAAAGAAAATACTGCAATAGCAGCTCTTCACAAAACATAATCCTTACAAAATAGAAAAAAAACTTTGGGTAACACACACTTTTCAGTGAGGATAATTAAAAATGAGGCTATTCGGAGGTTTGGAATGTCTCACCGTTCATCAACCCCAAAGGAAAAATTCCGAAAAATGTGATGTCTTGTTACAAGTAGAGGACATGGAGGTCCGGACTGTTATTTTTACAGCTACAACAGTGTTTATCCTGCCGTCTTACATTTCTGGCACTTGACAGATGCCCTTATCCAGCGCAACTTTCTTTATCTTTATCTTCATCTTCATCTTCATCTTTATTGAGCAGTTAAGGGTTTAGGGCCTTGCTCAGGGGCCCAGCAGCAGCAAAATCTTTGGTGGTGTTGGGGAATTTAACCCTTGAGTTACATCCATCCATCCTTATCCAGAGTGACTTATTTTAACCTAACATTTTATCCATTTTAGCAGTTAAGGGTTATAGGGCCTTGCTCAGGGGCCCAGCAGCAGCACCAAAGCAAACCAACACTTTAACCACTGAGCTACCACTTCCCTGTTCTGCTACATCTACCCTGACAGTCAATATAAAATCCTCATTACAGATTCTGGTGGAAAATTCCCACTGAAATCCTTTTTTCGCTGTGTTTAAACACTAAAGAAATGTCCACCATTTTGTTTGATATGCAGTCCGGTACCACATGCCTGGATTTTCCACCATAAAACACTTAACACTGACTGGCCTGCAGCTTGGGCAGAAGGGGAGGATTTACTACGTCCCGTCCTACTCGCAAACTTGATTTATCTGTCATCCCAAAAATATCTGCACACTAGAACCAACCCACACAAACCGCAAGTGTAAATCATCCGAAAGAAAAGTTACACAACACGGCCTCAACTTCAGGAAGATCCCTGCTGTAAGTCATCATCATCGAATATTTTTGTTTTAATATATAGATGATGGTCACAAGAGGGCGCACTTCCAACAAAAAAAAAAGCCTTTTGTGCGGTGCCCCCCAATCATTTTTGCATCCTAGGCAACTGCCCATGTTGCTTATGCACCAGTCCAGCCCTGCTTGTCCATCTTTTTTTTTTTTCTTCATTGGTGTGAAAGGTCAATATCCAATAAGCAAAGTTCACTCGGATCCACGCTTACACCATTAAAAGTGTATAAAGAGCACAAATAAGTGGGGCATAGAAGCTCAGCAGCGAATTGGGACACCCTACACAATGGCACCCCTCAGCTGGAACGCGCAAATGAGGGGCACAAGGGTGCAAGTGCATGTTTTGGGTGCAATATGCAGGGTGTATCAAGCGGCAACAAGCCTAAACCTCGTGATGAATTTGGCACTTATGGTGGCGAATTCACAAACGCTCTGAAGACTCGTCACAGGTTGTGGCGTGGAAACGCATTAAATAACCGCAGTGTTCCTCTGTTCGTGTTACAGGTGTTTCTACCCCGTCTTCTTTCACATCCAGATGTTGTGGGAGCTGGTACTGCTTGGAGAAGCGCTGGTCGTGATGGCACCTTCGCCGGCAGAGTCGTCCGACACGGTGCTGGCGTTAGTCAGGTGGGGGTTAATCCGCGCAGTTAAACGTCTAAACCAGAGGTGTGAAACTCCTAACCGGGTGAAGGTGGAATGGGAAGAAATGTTGGCTTATGTGATCGCAGTGCACCAAATTACAAATTCATTAGCAAAAAAAAAAAAAAAAAAGGACACACTGTCCTGCAAAAAACTGCGTTAAATAAAGATTATTTGTTTAATAAATAAATCAAACTGTTCCCTGTTTTAAAAAATATATAATTTTGTCTAAGTAAAAGCAGTCAAAATACTTTTAATGAGTAAATCAAAATGAATCATACACGCTATAATAATAAAAACAAAATAATTTGGTTTTGGTTATTAATGTCTAAGGCCACCTAGACGTAGACGGTGGGACCTTTTCTAATAACCGCCTATTAAAAATTAGCCCTAAAATTCAGGCGCCGTGAAATTAAACTTCATTTTGCCCATTTTTATAATAATGTCGTTCGGGTGTCTGTGTGTGAGTCGAGAGGGCGGGTTGGAACTTGTTAATGAACATCAAAGAAAATGTCTGCTTTGCAGAGACATGTTGTCCCAAACATGCAGAACAAACATCCGTCCTTCCGGGTCAGGGTTGCATGATGGGGTTTTCTGGCAGAAGTGCAATAAACGATTAATGATAAAGTAAAAAAAAAACAAAAACAAGCGCAGTGTTGCGGTAAATACCTGACCATTTCATTTATTATAATAATAATAATAATAATAATAATAATAGTTTTGGTTAATATTTTTAAATTATTCATTAAATCATCTCGCGAGCCGTATTGGACGCCTTTCCCGGCCCGTAATATGTTACACACCCTCTGGTTTAATCCATCAAACAACATCACTTAATAATACAGTGTTATTGAAAAAGAAAGGCGATGATTAACAGGAATCAGTGCGAATGATGTCACAGCTCTGTTCTGGATTCGGATTGGTCATGAAGTGTTGATTGCTTTTAAATGATAAGTTGTAAAATTGAACACACACTTTGGCTGCGTTTTATGCAAGATTTATTTATTTTATTTCTTTATTTAATTCTTATTAGCTGTATAGCACCGCTACGGTACTGCAGTGACTTCCGGCCCTACTTCACCATCCACGACAGCGAGTTCAAGGAGTACACCACACGAACCCAGGCTCCGTAAGCTCTCTTCCTCACACCCTTGTTATCCTCTCCAGGCTGCACCTAGTCCTGATCCTTCTCTGGAGTTTTAATCCAATGTTTACTGTAGTCCAATTTTCTACATTTTATTCCATTTATTAAAAAAAAAAAAAAAAATCAGCTGTTCTGTTTTTTATTGAATCACTCGTTCAAAGGAGTCGTTTAAAGCGGTATTCGTGACTGAAACACTGAATAATTCTTTAGCTTTTGAATGAATGATTCGAATTACTTTTCTTTATAATAAACCAGAACGTGTTATCCTGTAGCTGTAGATTGTTAATTACAGCAGATTTTATACTCTAGTTGGAATATAATGTCCTTTTATGTGTGTATTGTTTGAGTGTGAGACGCCGCTATTGCTAATGAACCGGATCTGGTGCGTTGATTGAGATTTAAAACACGATGCATTTCTTCAGATTGATGTACTATAAGGGGGACTTTGTGTCTCTACTACGTTTGTAATTAACGTCTTGGCCGAACATGTCAAACATGTATAGCAAGACAAACGTCTTAAAAACCGCCACTGTCCCAAAAAGGTGCTTTTGCGATGTTCATGTCAGTTTAAATATTAAAACGGCACCCGTATGCACTTTACATGGTCTGGTCCAATCAATGGATGAGGAACATGACAGACCAAACTAAGTGAAAATCTTTTTCAAACCACAAACCGTGATGGAATTTTAGGCTCCTTTATGCGGATTTGTCGCTTTGTATTTGCATTTTTTTTAATTTTAAACAGCTGCTTTTAAGGCTTGACCTGTAATACATAAGTAGACAATGTATTAAACACGAAGCCGAATGTTTTATTGTTACTCAGACGTTGATTTGTGCCAATAAAGCTTTTTTTAGACTGTCGGAATCCAAATGCACGTGTTGTAGAAGTGTTCTTCGAAATAAAACCGGTCTTAATACCCAACCCTGGACTGATGGCAATGGAAATGATCAGAATGTGATCGTTTTTGTTTTTGTGATTAGTTTTAGCTGATTGTAAACATTAAAAGGACGTTTTGCCTTCATCCTAGCCATCAAGCCTTTGTTTAACTTTAGATTGATCAACACTACCAGTTTATATAACATCATATTTCTTGTCTTTGTTCTTAGGCCGTCTGTCATTCTGGGTGTAACAAATCCTTTCTTTGCCAAAACCCTTCAGCACTGGCCTCACATCATCCGCATAGGAGACATGAAGCAAGCAGGTGAGCAGTCTCAGTCATCTTTTACAAAATACTTCCATGATCCTATTTTTCTTAATTTTATTTAAAGTGGTACTGGGTAATAAACCCACGATATTCTGTTTAGCCGTCCAACACCTTAACCACTGATCCACCGCTTCTCAGCTCGATCAGTGATGCTCTATATCTGATTAGTCCGTACTGCTGACTCAGATTTACTGCCACTGGAAGATTCCTGGCACAGCCATGCAACTGCTGGGCCCTTGAGCAAGGCCCTTAACCCTCAACTGTTCAATTCGATTTAAAAAACATCTGATTAAATGCATTGATCACCGTTTTGTTGCTTATTTCTGATTTCTGTGCACACTGTAGAACTAAAATAAAAAAAGAGGGTTCAGTTACACTTTCAGTGAGCACAGCGGTGGGCAATCTCAGTCCTGGAGGGTCGGGGTGTCCTGCAGAGTTTAGCTCCAACCCTAATCAAACACACCTGAACCAACTAATCAAGCTCTTGCTAGGTAGACTTAAAACTTACAGGTTAGTGTGTTGAGGCAAGTTGGAGCTAAACTCTGCAGGACACCAGCCCTCCAGGACCGAGACTGCCCACCCCTGAGTTAGAGATAATGGTACAACCTTTATTTAAAGATTCATTTTTGCTTTTATTAAGCGGATAGGACAGTAAATTCGACAGGAAGCGAAGGGGGTGGGATCAGGAAAAGCCCATGAGTCGGGGTTCGAACTCGGGACACTCAGAGTGCAACAGCGTATATAGCGAATATGTTGTATATAATGTATTCTGCTAATTATTTATTATTTCTGAACTGTGTGTGTATTATATTATTAACACGTGTGTATATGTGTGTATGTGTATATATTATTAACACATCAGAAATGGTCAAACAGATGAAGGTAAAGAAATTAAAGAATCTAAAAACTCTGGACTCCAAACCAGGTGAATATGTGCATTTTCACACTTCCTTAATAAAACATTAAACCCCTGGTGACGCACCAGTCATGATGTAAAGGTGCTATTTTGCACCAACAGGTGTGTACACAGCCTACAAGCCTTTTCTAAACAAGGATGAAGACATCATTAAGCAGCTCCAGAAGGTCAGCAGACACCATCACGAACTTAAATACACTCGACTTGTTTGAGCCTCTCAAATAACTTTTTCCTTTTGTTTTAAATCTAAGGGCGTTCAGCAGAGACGGCCATCCGAGGCCCAGAACGCCATTTTGCGGAGATATTTCTTGGAATTAACGCAGAGCTTCATCATTCCCTTGGTGAGAATTTTGCTAGTCATGTGACGACTAACGGTTTAAAAGTGCCACCTGGTGAAGGAGAGAGACAGGCAGGCCGGCACACCGAGAGAGAGACAGGCCGGCACACCAAGAGACAGACAGGCCGGCACAAGAGAGCCGGCAGGGCCGGCAACCGGAGAGAGGCAGGCCGGCACACCGAGAGAGAGACAGGCCGGCACACCGAGAGAGAGACAGGCCGGCACACCGAGAGAGAGACAGGCCGACAGGCAGGCACGACCCCGACGAGAGACAGGCAGGCACACCGAGAGACAGGCAGGCAGGCACACCGAGAGACAGACAGACAGGCAGGCAGGCAGGCACACCGAGAGACAGACAGGCAGGCAGGCAGGCACACCGAGAGGCAGGCAGGCAGGCAGGCGAGGAGGAGAAACACCGAGAGAGGAAAGGCAGGTCAGGCACACGAGAGAGACAGGCAGGCAGGCACACCGAGAGAGAGGCAGGCAGGCAGGCACACCGAGAGAGAGACAGGCAGGCAGGCAGGCACACCGAGAGACAGACAGGCAGGCCGGCACACCGAGAGACAGGCAGACACTAAATGCAAATGGAACAGAAATCAGTTTGTCCCTGATGAGCAGTTTGTCCCTGATTTTGGGTGAAAGCTGGTAGCAGTAATTATGCAGTTAGACAGTGTGTGTAAGCAACTGAAGTCTTAAGTCCTCAGAAAACAGCTGAAGCGTCCTGATGGCTGAGTGGAAGCGTCCTCAGTCACCATAGTGATGAGGACAAGGGCGGGTCAGACAGGTTACCAGTGACCACGATCTGTTAGACAGCATGAATCTTTTAGCTGTGTGAGCCGGATTTTATCAGGAAGTAAAAAAACTTTCCAAGTCTGTTAGCTCAAACGTTCTTAATCAGAGTCTGTGTGCTTGGTGTTGCAGGAGCGCTACGTGGCAAGTCTGATGCCTTTACAGAAAAGCATCTCTGCATGGAAAGTAAGATTTCTGTTTATGATCTATTCCTAACACTTCATTTTACATTAACGTTAGCATGAATCCAGACTGACTTACAGCTGAGCAGTTGAGGTCTAAGAGCCTTAATCGAGGGTCCAGCATGAGCACCTTAATGGTCCTGCGATTTTAACTCCTCGACAGATTAATAGTCCAACACCTTAAACGCTCGTGTAGTTTATATACAAATATATCCAATAGTCTGAGCTGTTTTTTTTACTTAAACATAAGCAGCCGTATTTAAAACTCTAAATTTCTTTTAGACTAAAAACTAAATGTCACCGTCCTAAATAGTTGATGGTTAAATTTCTGTCCTATTTTAATGTCTCTACTGAAATGTAATCAGTGTCATTTTGCGCATGATTTTTTTTAAAAGGTTCCCTTAAAGGTGTGACACAAATCACAAATCATTTGTCCATAAAATGAACTTATTAGAGACACTGTGTGGACATTTTGTTCTTCTCGTCTCTCAGAGTCCTCCTCAGCTCAAGCCGTTTGTACAGGAGGAGTTCATGAAGACACTGGAAAAGGCCGGTCCTCAGCTCACGTCCCGTCTGAAAGGGGACTGGATTGGTCTTTATAGGTACATCCTTTATGTATTTGAGGTGGAAATAATTGCGTACACACAGATGAGCGGTTTAGATTTAGACGCTTTCTGGTCCTGCCTTTCATTTTGTAAGTTTGTTACTATGACAACTTGCGTAATTTACTACGTCATTAAAAATGAAGGAAAGGAAAAAAAAACATAAAACATTACCATATAAATTAGTTCTCCGATGTTCTTACAATAAACTGACTGCTGCATTCAAGCATTATTGATTGTTCTACCTCCACATGGTTGGACCTCTGGCCTCCTCACATATATATTTGCATAGTATAATTATTATTAAGGCGAGTAATTATTTATTCATACTATATAGAACATACTTCCCACTGTTAAAAAAAAAAAGGATGTGATCTTGGGGGCAGAATTTCTTTTGCCCTGAATCATTTTTGCCCCTTTTCTGACAGGCAGTTCCTCAAGTCGCCCAACTTCGACGGCTGGTTCAGAAACCGCAGGAAAGAGATGATGCAGAAGCTGGAGGCGCTGCACCTCGAGGTGCTTTGTGAAGAGGTTGGAACCCATTCCAGTAAACACACTTTCCTAAAGCATCAATGATTTAATGCTGAACAGCAGCTGATGCGTCTGTGCTTATCTCCGTTCCAGGATCTGCAGCTGCGAATTCAAAAACACACCGAAGTGGAGACAGTCGATCTCGTTCTCAAGCTGAAAGATAAACTGGTCAGTCATTTATTTATTTTTTTCCTTTAAGCCTTAAAAATATGCAGGTTTTGCTTTCAGGATCTTGTGTGTAACCTGCAGCTTGTCGTTCCTTCTGATTTCCAGACGCAGGCTGAGCGAGAGCAGTTGCCAGTAAGAGCAGGGACGCTGGCCAAACTTCAGTCCCACATTGACTTTATTATCCTCTCGCTTCCAGACGACCTGCAGGGCATCCTGCACAAACCAGCTACGCCCTGACCCCCAACACACACTCGACTACAGAAACCAGGACGAAACCACTCAAAACATTACGTTCTAATGGTTGTTGGGTTTTTTTTGTGCGAGTGTGGTTCCTCCTACAGATTCAGCGGGAGGGAAGGGCCGAGCTGGGGCGCAATGCTGGCATTGCCGGAGCTCGGGAGATGCGGAACGTGGCCTGATGACGTTCCGTGCACTGAAGATGTTAGGAATAAGCTCGCTTGTAATATCGATGACTTTTTGTCTCTCACTGTGTG
Source organism: Bagarius yarrelli (assembly GCA_005784505.1). Classification (NCBI taxonomy): domain Eukaryota; kingdom Metazoa; phylum Chordata; class Actinopteri; order Siluriformes; family Sisoridae; genus Bagarius; species Bagarius yarrelli. Next base: position 3,105,541 of record VCAZ01000045.1, on the reverse strand, counting down.
AGACTTGACAAGTCTTCTTTTTAAACATGGCTGCCTGAACATTTTTTTTTTGAAGATGAACAAAGTAGAATTAATTTAGGAAGATGGATCTAGTGTGGGCTCGGGTGGTTGTAGAAAAGGATTTCTGGGATCCTTCCGGTCCTTTTCATCCGTCTGAAAGCTGCGATCAAACATAGCTTAGGGTACGAGAGGGTGTCGAAATGTTTCTAGACACACCAACAGATGGCAGCACAAGGCTGCGCACACGCACATGAAACACAGCCTCGCGTGCAACCTTCTGCTGCCATCTGTTGGCATGTCCTGGAACTTTTTGAAACTTTTTCTTGACTTTCTTTGCCCCCTCGTATCAATGCCAAGCTTTGAATGAGGAGACGTAGGTTTGATAATCTGATCATGATTCAATACATCAACTACACTAACAAGACACAAAGGATCCTACATACGTTAAGGGAGGTCAAATTAATTTTTGGGTAATAATATGACACTCTGCGTTATATCATTAGATACCGTAAATCATTTATCTATTAATTAAACAAATTAAATTTTTAACTATGTGCGTACCCTGATCTGATCCCGGGTCTTAAACGGTCCTCTAAGACATCCTAACATGATTCTAATAACGTATCTGACTTACATAAATTAAATAATGTCATTGTACTGTAATGTATGGAACAGTGTTGGTGAAACAGCGCCCTCTAGAGGTTAATGATCTTATCAATTGTTTTAAAATATCCTGCTGTGGTCATTTCTTAAATACTAATTAATTACAAATTTGGATATTGTGTTATTTTTTTCCTCCCGTCTGTATGGCAACCCTGTGGATCATGATAACATTGATGTATTTGACAACAACAAAAAAATGCATGAAGTTCATGTTGAAGCTCCTGAAAGTTTGGCAACGTTCCTCTAGCATGTTTCTTGAGATGTGATGAGGAACAAGATGTAAAAATGACCAAAGATATGGTTCCATTTGGGATCTTTTTATTTCCTGGTTGTTGTTTTTTTGTTTGTTTGTTTGACTGACACCCGAGGATATGCTATCACTATCGGTGGTTTAATGTTGCATCACTTTTTAGCGATAAGTTATTCTCGTTAACTCCGTCGACTGACTTGAAAGATCCGACGTATTTGGTCTGAGACTAAACAAAAATCGTCGTAGGACTGAGATGCTGGTTATTAGTCTGTGTATAAACTGTCTGTCTGGCAACCACTCGAGTTTTCTGTATACAGAGGAGCTTATTTTAACATGCTTACATTTTTATACAAAAGGAAATTGATATTGTGCATAACACACACACACACACACACACACACTTGATATAGTATTTTGTAACAATTGTATTTTTAATCCTGATCGTTTGTACAGTTCATTGACTATGAAATAATAAATTCGCGGTAACAAAAATAAAATTTATGACTTGTTATAGAGAAGCACTGATGTGATAACACACGTTTGTGCAGTGTGTAACGTCAGAATTTATATGCATTACCTGTCTCCATCACCTTTTTAAACTGTAGATTAAATAATAATACGCACAATCGGATTATTCCTGTGTGTTACAGATTTTAAAGGTTTGGATGTTCTCCCTGTGCTTGCATGGGTTTACTCCTGGTTCTCCGGTTTCCTCCCAAACATGTATTTTAGGTTAATTGGCAGCCATTGCCCCTACGAGTGAGTGTGAGTGTGTGTGTGGCCCTGTGATGGACTGGCGACCTGTCCAGGCTGTCCCCCCCTCCTGCCTTTCGCCCTTTTGGAGACGGCTGGTATAGACTCCAGCAGATCCCTGTGACCCCGAATTAGGGAATAAGCGGGTATAGAAGATAAATGAATGAACTCATACACTAGAAATATATATATATATATATATAGAAAACTATGTTGCATTAAATTTATTGCATATTTAAAGTCACAGTAGATCATTTCGAAATGAAAGTATATAAATAACGGATATTTACAAAAAAAAAAACTTCTTAAAGTGCTCATAATCCAGTGAACTCTTCAAACTCTTCAAAGTTTCATATTAGCACAATTTTAGCGTCTTAGCGCTTGATCAGTCATCCAGTCCAGTCCTTCGTATAAACCCGTTCCATTAACAGCACAAGTCGACTGTACGTACCACTGAAAAGAGAAGACAAACGAAAACATCAGTTTTACTAACAATAAAACACTGCATAGAAAATCTGGTTACAAATTTGTCATTTTAATCCACTCACAGGTCGTCCCTTCAGGTCGTGCAATCCGAGTTTCTCCGTCATTTCGTGCACCGGTATAGCATTAGGCAAATCCTGTTTGTTTGCAAGAACCAACACAATGGCATCTCTCAGAGCATCGTCTTCAAGCTGAAGAGAAAAGAATGACAGTGTCATGTGATTGATTCATCGATCTACACTGCTGCCTAATGTATCATTCATTCATTCATCTTCTACACCCACTTATTCCCTAATTCGGGGTCACAGGGATCTGCTGGAGTCTATCCCAGCCGTCTCTGAAAGGGTGAAAGGCAGGAAGGGGACACCCTGGACAGGTCACCAGTCCATCACAGGGCCTCACACACACACGCACTCATTCCTATGGGCAATTTAGAATCATCAATCAACCTCACGTACATGTTTTTGGACTGTGGGAGGAAACCGGAGAACCCGGAATAAACCTACGCAAGCACAGGGAGAACTCCACGCAGAAAGGAATCAAACTCAGGACCTTCTTGCTGTGAGGCAACAGTGCTAACCACTAAGCCACCATGCTACCCTAATGTATAATTATTTACATTTTTGACATTTGTCAGATGCCCCTTATCCATCTGAGCAGTTTAGAGTTAAGGACCTTGCTCAGGAGCCCAGCAGTGGCCGCTTGGTGATGCTAGGAATTAAACCCATGGTCTGATCAGCGGTCTGACACTTTACCCACTGAGCTACCACATCCCTCTGTAATTAAAATCATATCTCATTTCTGTACCATGTTCTGTAGCTCCAAAGCGGCTTCCGAGATGCGCTCACGATCGCTGCTGTCCACCACAAAGATTAAACCCTGCCCCGACACACAAAGGATCAAACTCATTAGCCAGCAGTGGAATAGGATTTATATCTAATCTCCTGTTTAATGTAGCTGAAGATTGGATCCTGGTCTCACCATAGTGTTCTGGTAGTAGTGTCTCCACAGCCGTCTGATGTTGTCCTGTCCTCCTACGTCCCACACAGTGAAAGTGATGTTCCGGTAGTCAACATTCTCAACGTTAAAGCCTGTAAACATCGGTTAAGTGGTAAACTATCTAATCATGAATGAATAAATTGTGTAGGAAAAAAAAAAGATTATCTATAATATATAATATATATATATATATATATCTATCTTATATTTCGTTATTTTCTCCTTTTATTATATTATCTTATATATTATCTTTATATATATTTATTTTCTCTTGACACCTTAATCTCCTGCTTTATCACAAAATCATCATACAGTAATAATAAATTATTAATATGGTAAATAGAAATAAATAATATAATTAATTATAATCCTCTCAGAAAATAATACAACGTATAATAATATATTTAAAATTATATAATCTACAGTATCTTGTATAATAACTCATTTATTAATATGTGAATAAATAATTCATACCTTTTTTCTTAAGTTAAACCAGGTGTAGTTAAATGCAACAAAAAATATTTTAAAAAAAAACAATAATTAACATTTTTTTAATTATTATTATTAATCTAGTCACCCTGCGAGATTTAAAGAATCTTTTTTCCTTGTCTTACCAATAGTAGGAATGGTGGTGACGACTTCTCCCAGTTTGAGCTTGTAGAGGACTGTAGTCTTTCCTGCTGCATCCAGACCCACTAATAAAATAGAAATGAATCGAATTAATTTAATTTTACTGACAGGTTTACCTCCGAAAATAGTCATTTTTAACACACTGAATCTTTTTACATTTACAGCGCTTGGCAGACGTCCTTATCCAGAGCGACTTACATTCATCTCTTCTTTATACAACTGAGCAATTGGAGGTTAAGGGCCTCGTACAGTGGTGGCTTGGTGGTACTGAGAATCAAAAAGTCTTTCTGGTATCAGTCCAACACCTTAACCACTAAGCCACCACTTCCCACGTCTTCAGTAACAGGGTTTTAAGTATTTTAAGCATCTTTTAAGCATTTATAGTTACTGTTAAAGTTTTTAGTCTATTTTTACTCATGTATAGTTAGTTAGTTAGTTAGTTAGTTAGTTAGTTAGTGGTGCTTAGAATGTAAACAGAATAACCCAGTTCTTGTTTTCACTTATGTAAGCTAGAGTCATTCTCTAACCAGAGTCACAGGTTTTGAAAGAACTTCAGTATGTCTGTGATTATATGTTTTTCCTTTATTATATAACTGAACAATCTAATAGCTGCTGCTTTCTGACCAATCGTAGTCAAGGATTAAATAGAATAAACGTTAATCAACACATTCTGACCAATCAGAGTCGAGAATTAAACGTTAATCAACACATTCTGGCCAATCGAGTTGAGAATGAAAACGGATTTAACGTTAATCAACACATTCTGGCCAATCAGAGTCAAGAATTAAACAGATTAACAGTTAATCAACACATTCTGACCAATCAGAGTCAAGAATTAAACGGATTAAACATTAATCAATACATTCTGGCAAATTAGAGTCAAGAATGACCAAAACGGAACACTAATTAACAATTAAAAACGTTCCGGTATTCAATACATTCTGGCCAATGAGAGTCGAGAAATGAAAGGGATTAAACGTTAATAAACACATTCTGGCCAATCAGAGTCAGTATGAAGACATGAATTTACCCATCAGGATTCGGAGTGGTTTGTTCTCCCTGAAGCGAAATAAAAGCGCGGTAAAAAAAGTTACCCATAATGATGAATCTCGTTGTAACTACTTAAACAAAATCAGTTTAATCTGAAGCTCTGGTCTCTCTCTGTCTCTCTGTCTCTCTCTCTCTCTCTTCCGTGTGTCTCTCAGCGCTGTGAGAAACGAGCCGTTCTGCCGTTTTATACAGCGAACAGCGCGCGCGCGCGCGCCTACTTTCGCTTTGCTCGGTTTGCCAGCACGATCACACACACGATCACACACACAGCAGGGAACTTTAAAGGCAGGCAAGTCCAACGTGTTCCAAATGACGTCACTTCCTCTACATTTGGAACTCCTTCATCTTCATAATAATAATAATAGTTATAATTATGATAATAATAATAATAATAATAATAATAATAATAATAATAATAATGGGCAGCACTGTTAACACTGTTGCCTCACAGTAAGAAGGTCTGGGTTCGATTCCCTGGCAGGGGCCTTTCTGTGTGGAGTTTGTATGTTCTCCCCGTGCTTGCGTAGGTTTACTCCGGGTTCTCCAGTTTTCTCCCACAGTCCAAAAACGTATGTTAGATTGATCGGTAAATCTAAATTGCCCATAGGAGTGAGTGTGAGTGTGTGTGACCCTGTGACGGACTGGAGACCTGTACCCCTCCTGTCTTTTGTCCTTTCAGAGATAGCTGGGATAGACTCCAGCAGATCCCTGTGACCCAGAATTAGGGAATAAACGGGGATCTGAAAGGGTAACAGACAGGAGAGGTATGCCGCCGCCAGCCCAGTTGATGGATCAGCACTTGGAGACAATAAGGCAGTTTCCCAGTGATGACCTTGTCTCCTAGACGGCCATCCAGACGAGACCACGGAAACTTTACTGCAGTAAGGGTAGCCTACTGGTTCGTCTGGTCAGAGGAGAACTGACCCTACGACTGAGCCTGGTTTCTCCCAAGGTTTTTTTTTCTCCTGTTTGTCACAGATGGAGTTTTGGTTCATTGCCCGCTGTTGCGTCTGGCTTGCCTAATTAGGGACCCTTAATTTATATGTATTATTATCAATCATTAATTGTATTAATAAAGGTGAAAGTAACTTTATTTATAAGCAAACAAACAAACAAATGTAAGAATAAAGCATTAAAAAATATATTTTTACACTCTCTATACATACTATTTATTGACAAATATAATCTAATAGAGATCTAATGGAGCTCCTCATTGGTTCGCGGGAAATGACGTCATTTGGAACGCGTTGGCTTGAACTAGAGTAAAACTTCCTGCGGAGTGTTTGTGTGTGTCAATCTGTGTGTGTTGGAAGCGTGCACGTGTCTGTGTGTGTGTTTCCGCGTTCTGAAAGTGAAAGAAAGGAGCGCTATATAAACCCGGGGGATCGAGTCTTTCCTCTAATCTACCGAGAGAACAGATCACTGAATCAGTCACTCACACTCTTCTGATTGGTTCATCATGGGGCTTATTTTCTCCTCCATCTTTTCACGTTTCATACAGAAGAAGGAGATGAGATTGCTGATGGGTGAGTTTGTTTGTTTATTTGTTTGAGTAAAAATAATAACATTTAATAACAATAATCTAATAAGGAAAAATGTATAACATGAAGGACTTCCAAGTTTAAATCTTAGCAATTATAATTAATTGTTACGAAAAAATTGCTTGGACAACTTTTACTTATTTGAAAGTTGTTGTTTTTTTTGTTACACCGCATCCAGATTTTAAGTTGATGTTTTCTAAGAGGGTTTGAAAAGATCATTATGATCTAATGCACAAAATCTCTTAAATGTTTCTGGATCACCACTGTGGGCTATATTTCTAAATGGCATTCGGCAGACATTCTTATACAGAGTGGCTTACATTTATCTCTCTCATACAACTGAGGGTTAAGGGCCTCGTGTAGGAGCCCAACAGTGGTGGCTTGGTGGAGCTGGGAATCGAACCCACAATCTTCGGGTTAGTAGTCCAACACATTAACCATAAGCCACCACTTCCCCGGTTAGCAGTAGCTGCCTTAAGCCCATTCCGCATATGACAAGTTGTCTTACATCGCATGCTAAGGATTCCGACATACGACTCGTCTCGCATACTCAGTTTCACCTACTATATAGTATAGAAGTATGCGATTTTAAATCGAGCCGTTGAGTTACTATTAATATAAATAAATACATTTTTCCTCTTCAAGTGGGTCTGGATGCAGCAGGAAAGACTACAATCCTCTACAAACTCAAACTGGGTGAAGTCGTCACCACCATTCCTACTATTGGTAAGACTGATGTGCAAAAGACTATCATCCCTCGTCTTATAACATAAAATTAAAATCAATTATCTCTTTTCTTTCTGTTTTTCATTCTGTAAACCAGGCTTCAACGTTGAGACGGTCGAGTACAAGAACATTTCCTTCACCGTGTGGGACGTCGGAGGACAGACTGTCATTAGACCTCTCTGGAGACACTACTATCAGAACACCACTGTGAGTTCATCATCAAATATAACATTCATATAATACTCGTCTAAACATCACAGATCCTCATTCAGGTTATTCAAAGCCCGTCTGGTTTAGATTAGGAATCTAATCTAATGTCTAATGTCTGGGTGCTCTTACCTTTCTTTAGATCAAGATCAAACAGTTGTTCTTCCCTAACAATATTCCAAACATGATCCAGTTAAAGGAACCTGATTATGTGTTTTTTCGTTGCAGGGTTTGATTTTTGTAGTGGACAGCAGTGACCGTGAGCGCATCCAGGACGCTGCTTTGGAGCTGCAGATGATGGTAAATAAATAAATCCTTCATTTTCTTTATAAAGTCTAATAAGCATTGATCTCCAGCTTGTGTATAAAACATTATTGTTTTCCTCTTTAGCTTGAGGACGACGGGCTGAGAGACGCCGTTGTGTTGGTTTTTGCAAACAAACAGGATTTACCCAATGCCATGCCGGTGCACGAGATGACCGAGAAACTCGGCTTGCACGACCTGAAGGGACGACCTGTGAGTGGATTAAAATGAAGACATTGTTTTTTCTGAAGTGTTAGACAAACATACACACTAAAATATGATTTTTCTCTGTCTGTCTTTTTTATTTCAGTGGTACGTCCAGTCGACGTGTGCAACAAATGGAACCGGCTTATATGAAGGACTGGACTGGCTTTCGAACCAGCTCTCCAACCAATAGCATATAATTAATCGCGCTAAATAAATGTAATTAAAAAATATTGTTCTGTATATAAAAGTGTCAATAATTGTATGGATTTTATCTACTGTATTACCTTTTTTGCACTTTTCTTATATCTTATGTTATGATTTTTTTAGGCTGTTTAATTGAAATATTCCGAAATACTAATATATATTTATAAATCATCACTGCTGTCAGAGTGCTTTGTTTCTTACGGGTGGGATCGCAACTTTTTAAAGCTTTTAAAACTTTATAGTTATTTTTTTGTGTTTTTGTAGACAGGGTACCAAGACAAGAGCTGTGGTATTGTATAAGGAAGTCAGGAATGTTTCAGGGTGGTGCAGGATATGTATGAGAGGCGCTGAGGAAGAGACAGGTGGCAGAGCTGGAAGATGTTGAGGTTTTCTTTGGGAGCGACGAGGTTGGACAGGATTAGGAACGAGTTCATCAGGGGGGACGGCTCATGTTAGATGTTTTGGGGAGAAAGTCAGGGAAGACAGATTGAGGTGGTTTGGACATGTCCAGTGGAGGGATAGTGAATATATTGGTAGGAGGATGTTAGAAATGAAGCTACCAGAGAGAAGGTAAAGTGGAGGTATAGGGATGAACGATAAACGAGTTAGTGGGTGTGATTCGCTGTGGCTACCCCTAAAAGGAAACAGCCGAAAGGAAAAGAAGCCCCACCTGCCCTAATTTCATTCATACTAAGTGACAATTTACTTGAAACTGTTTGATTGTGAAACCGTTTGTTTTAGAGTTTTGTGTAGAACCCTTTAGAAACCTTGAGCATATGAGTAAGGGGTAAAGGGGCTTATTTGTCACATATCCTCTACAGCGTCCCTGGAGCAGGAAGGGTTATGGGTCTTGCTCAAGGATCCAACAGATGCAGACTGGAGGTCGTAGTACCTGAACCCTGGTCTTCCTAACCATTTGAGCCACCGCTGCCCACTGGTCCTTAAATAGTAGAAGGAAAAATAGTACATTTATTGAGTCACATTTCTATTTTTTCTAATATATTATATTATCCAGAGTGACATTTTATTAATAATTTATCTGAGTAGTTGAGAGTTAGGGGCCTTGCTCAGGGGCCCAGCACTGGTAGTTTTGTGGTGCTGGAAATTAAATATCTGATTTTCGGAATTATAATCCAACATCTTAGCCAATGGGACACCACTTTCATGTTATTACATAGATTAGATTAGGTTAGATTGAAATAGATTAGATTAGATTAATAAATCCTGAATCCTGAAGTGGTAGTTTAGTGATTAAGGTGTTGGACTGATACCAGAAAGAGCTGCGTTCGAGAGATCGGGGTAACCAGCACCACCAAGCTACTATTGCTGGGCCCCTGAACAAGGCCCTTAACCCCCCAATTGCTTAGTTGTATAAAAGAGATAAATGTATTTCGCTCTGGATAAGGACGTCTGCCAAATGATGTTAATGTAAATGTAAATAAGATTTGATTAGATTTTTTTGGATTAAATTACATTAGATTATATGGGTAAATTTGACTGGAGTAGATTAGGTTACATTAGATTACACTAGATTAGATTGGATAACCATCATATGCACTTGTGAAACGTCTACATCTATTCTCCGTTCACTTTTCACTCCAACCTCCACTTTTCTGGGGAGGGATTTTAATTTAATTTTATTTCGCGTTCATTCAGCTGCAATAGTATGAGTGAGATCAGACTCTAATGTTGGGTTAGGAGGTCTGGAGTGCAGGAGGTGTTCCAGTTCATTCCAAAGGTGTTCAGTGGGGTTGTGTCAGATTCAGGACTCTGTGCAGGACACACAGGGGTTTTGTGCACAGGGACATGGTCATGCTGAAACAGTGTTTGGGTCTCTTAGTTCCAGTGATGGAATCATGTACAAAGACATTCTAGACAATAAACAAAAAATTAATTATATATTAATAATATTAAACAATTAGTTAATATAATTTTACATATTATATATTTATTTATTTATTTTATAACAAAAGTTTTGTAAATAGTAAGTACGGCATTAGGCGATTAAAAAAAGTCTCATTCATTTGTTAAGGGTAATTTAATAAAAAAAAACACCTATTTTGTCAGTGTTAAATTGGAAGTGGTGGCTCATGGTTAAAGTGTTAGCCTACCAACCTGAAGATTGTGGGTTTTATTCCCATCTTCATCAAACCAAAAATTGGGTTATGTTAATAATTAATTACAAATAGTTTTTTTTTGTAAGTGTTAATTAATAACGTTAATAACGCGTTAGTTATGTCCTGATCCTGTTTTTTTGTTTTTTTTTCATTTCTTTAATTTTTGCTTGAATAAAGAACGAGTGATCACATAAAGAAATGACCGATATGAAATAGTTACACACAGTTTACAGGCACAAATGTATACAAACACACTTTAAATATGAAATTGAAAATGATATTACAGACATGTTGACCCTTATCCATAATCTATCTGAGCAGTTAAGGTGTAAGGGGCCTTGCTCAGGGGCCCAGGAGTGGCAGCTTGAACCCACAACTTTCTGACAAGCGGTTCAACATTTTAGGCACTGAATCACTATTTTTCCCCCAATATTATGCCCATTAAACAATCCTACACCAGGGAAGAAACTACATGTTTGGATTTTCTATAAATACTTTCCCAGAAATCTTGTTTTTTTTTTATTTATAAGGAAAACAGATATTAAAATTGAATTTGAATAAATTTTTAATAGAAGATACATTTGTTTGTGAATAAAATTGATTAAACTTTGTTTACTGATATTATTATTCTACGTTCCTGATCCTGTTCCTCTAGTGATGTGGCACGTGTGACGTCATCACGGCCGCAGTGGGGCAGTGACGTGGTAAAGATCTGCTGCAGTGCTTAAACCCGTTCCTCCTTTTTTTTTTTAATTAATTAGGACAAAGAAAAGGATCAACTTTCTTCCATCAGCCTGTTTAGGATATTTAGGACGAAGGAACGCGGTGTTTTATCCCCTTTGGTGCTTTAGGAGAAACGATCTACGACCTTCTCGGCGTTTGAGTGTGCGTTTGTGTGCGCGCGCGCGTTGGACTCCGCTAGCCTGTTAGCCGCATTGAAACATCTCGAAACTAAACTTGGGCTTTACACCTTTATTTTTTTTTAAGTAAAAATAATAAAATGGGGCTGACTATTTCCAGCGTTTTCTCCAGACTTTTCGGGAAAAAACAAATGCGAATTCTCATGGGTGAGTAATAAAAAACCAAGTTGAAGTAGTGGTGTGTTGGCAGGAGTTAGCCGCTTAGCTAGTTAGCATCCACTAACAACAGCGTTAGCATGACAAAGTTTTAGCTAGCTCTTTCAATAAAATATTAATCGGGTTTCCATCTATATTTCCATCCCATAATATTCCTTAGCCGAATATAGTGTTTATTTAAGTCTGAAACACGAATGTGTAGACAAATTGTTGATTCGTGTAACGTTTTAAATACGTTTTTGTTTAAATGCTTGTTTTTTTTCTCCCTCCAGCCTTTTTATTATTTTAGAGTTTAATCTTTACATTTACAGTCTAATTAAAACTAAACATTTATTTATTTTTTGCCTCCTAATAGTAAATAAGTTGATTTTTGTTTTTAGGGTCAGAACAAATGAGCATGACTGTTTGAGAGATCTAATCCAATCCAATCCAACCGAATTTAGTTCAGCTGAATCAAATAATATCTAATCTAACAATAGAATCAGATCTAATCCAGCCTAATATAATCCGGTTTGATTTAACAATCTAATCTAATATGGTTTAAAATAAATGTATCTAATCTAATATAACGTAATCTAATCTAAAAGCAGTAGCGCAGTGGTAAAGGTATTGGACTACTACCTTGAAGACAGGGGTTTGATTACCAGCACCACCAAGCTACCACTGCTGGGCCCCTGAGCAAGGCCCTTAACACGCCAATTAATTATTGTTAATCTAACCTAATTCAATCTCATTTGATCCAATCTAATTTAACGATCTAATCAAATTTAACAATCTAATTCAATTGAATCAAATAAAATCTATTCTAACAATCAAATGTAATGTAACACAGTCTAATCTACTTTTAGGTGAACTAATCTGATATCTAATCTAACCTAAAAATAATCTAATTTAATCCAATCTAACCGAAATTTGAATCTATTCAACAGTCTAAATTAATTAAGAATAAAATTTATCAAATCTAATTCTATCAAATGTAACCTAACATAATCTAATCCGATCTTGTTTAATCCAATTTAACAATCCGATCCGATCTAATTTACCAGAGAATTATTAAAGGATGCTCTAATGATTTGGGTTGTTTGTTTTTTTTCTTACACCAGCGTCTTTGTCTCATATAAAAACCTGTATTATCTAAAAGTCCCTGGAACTGGAGACTCCTTGTGTAGATGTTCAGTAAACGCCTCCTTAGAGAAGACTGTATGATGTCATTGATTTGTACGATATCTTCTCTTAAATAACAGAACATTTCAGGTCTTATTTGAGCCGTAAGTTAACGGTTGTGTGTTGTTTTTTTGTTGTTGTTGTTTCTTTAGTCGGTCTCGACGCTGCCGGAAAAACGACGATCCTTTACAAACTGAAACTTGGAGAAATCGTCACAACGATTCCAACTATAGGTCTGTTTCCAGCTCTCTTTTTATTGTAAATTTATTATAAAATTGATTTCTGTTGACATTTTTTTAATATTCAATATAATTTTTACTGTGTGTTGTAAATAGAATTTCCTTATATTATTAAATATATAAATTTATTCCTTTTAGAATAATTCTGAATTTATCAGTGTAAATAATATTTGCATTTAATTATACAGTCGTAGCTTAAAGGTATAAAGGTGAAATGTTTTACTAGCAGGAAAATACCTGCTGTGAGTTTCTACCTTTTATTAGGGTGAGTTTGTAGTTAGATTTCGGCAAAACAACATTCCTCATTGAAAAAAATATTCAGATCGGTGACAAATATAAAATCCTTTGTCTCTTTTAGGTTTGAGGCGCTTATTTTTAAAAAAATATTTTTCCTGCCATCGTCTGGGTCAGTTTTCTGCTTATAGTGAAGCGCCGTTGCAGATTAATACATTGCAGGAAGTTTATTCTATATGATTGAAGAACCATTTCTGTCCTGAGAGGCGTGTTCCGTCACAACACACAACGGCTCGCTGATGAGGAAGAGAATTATGGAAGTCGTATGTTATGGGTTTTGCCCATAGAACAGCATTGTGAGGGGGTTGGGAGTTTTTTGTTTTGTTTTAATTGATGCTTATTGCTCCGATACAATTCCAGACCCTTCTAAAGTTATTTTTGCCCCCATTTTATCTTTACTTTAACCTGTTTTGTGTGATTTGTTGAAAAAAAAAAAAAAATTCAATTATCTGTGATGCAGGATTCAATGTTGAAACCGTGGAGTACAAAAACATCTGTTTTACTGTTTGGGATGTTGGTGGCCAGGATAAGATCCGACCTCTGTGGAGGCACTACTTTCAGAACACACAGGTATTCTATATATTACACTAATGCGCCCATGGACAACACCTCTCTCTCTCTCTCTCTCTCTCCCTTTTGTCTCTTTTCCCCTCCCCTTCCCATCTCTTTTTCTCTCTTTTCCCCCTTACCCTTATCAGAGATTTTTTTATACTCTTATATAGGCAAGTGTTTCTACCCTAAAACGACGTAGCTTTAAGAGTATATATAGTCCTTTATGTTTATCCTGAACCAGCATGAATTGGTCTTTTTAATTGTGTTTACTTCTTATTTTAATCACTCATTTGTTCATTAGTCAGACGTATTAATAAAACTAAAAAAAAAAAGCATATAAAAGCGTCCATGTATGCTGTTCTCGCAGGGTCTGATCTTTGTGGTAGACAGCAACGACCGTGAGCGTGCACAGGAAGCTGCCGAAGAGCTGCAGAAGATGGTAAATGAGACGCCCAAACATTACAATATTCAAATCCCTTTGTTTTTGGATTTGCACGCAGTGTCCATTCACTGATATCTCACACACACACACAGACACACACGAGCCCCCTTTACATTCCAGTTACGTTTAGTTTTAAAGTCCAATCCGAATGAAAATGTAAACACCTCAACCAGAATAGAAATGCCCAACAGGATTAAAATTTTATTTAGAATATTAGGGATGGGATGAACCTTTTCACAACCTGATTCAATGATGAAAAATTCCTTCATGTAAACGACTCTTTCCAGTCACTTCGAGTTTACGTCCTTCATTCCGTGCCTGGTCTTTTATTCCAGGATGTTACTTTTATCAGTCCTTATGACTGACGTTATATTACAGGATTCTGCTCTTGGGAGGAGGACGGGGCAGAAAATCGGCGGCTCCTGGTAAAGCACCACTATGGAAAAGCTCCCCTTTTTCATGTGCTGTTTTTAAATAAAAGACTCATGCACTCGCATTCCTAAGAGCAGCACGATGCCTATAACTAGTGCGATTAAGCAATGAAAACCTGAATATTCCAGTCGGACTGACAGTGTGCACATGGGGCTAAACGGGGCTAATGTTGACCTTCCAATGTAAATGAAAGCAGTTGTCTGAATTGAACTTGTTGTCCAGATAAACTTCATGTTGTAATAATTCTGGGTTAAAATCAGTTCTTGTAATATGGTGTGGGTTTTATTATTTTTTACTTCTGTTGTACCCGACACCGTTTTCTAAGTCCCGTTTTTACGTCTGGAACAGCTTCAAGAGGATGAGCTCAGAGATGCAGTTTTGCTGGTGTTTGCAAATAAGCAGGATTTGCCCAACGCCATGGCTATCAGTGAACTGACAGACAAACTCGGCCTGCAGACACTCCGGAGCAGAACTGTAAGTATATATACACACACTCTTTTTTTACTGTCTAACCTCTTCCACATGCATTAATTCAGAGGTGCTCACAGTCGGCTAGCTTCACTGCGATCAACAGAGTTTGTGACTGTGGCAGCATTGGGATTTATAAGATAACAGTTTATATATTCTGAGAATAAAGATGAAACAGATACATTTTTTATCGCTTCAACTTTATTCTCGAAGTCGTAATAATGTAAGGGAAAAAATCCGATCATTAAATCATTTTTGAGAAACATTTCCCTGTTTTGCATAAAAGGAACATGAAGGATTTACTTACATACTAATTTCAATAAGAAGTTGGGTTTTTTTTCGTCTTCTGGTGCATCAGCACAGAGTTATTACCAGCCTGATAGCACTGAAATCGTACATCCCAAAGCCACGCCTCCTTAATTAAGGAACAGTTCTCAGTTCTATGCGTTTCAAGAAAATATACATACGACAAGAAGAGACTTTAAACCAGCAGAAAGAAAAATGTTTCTGAAGACAATCACTTATTATAACTTTAACCAAATCCTCCTGTTAAACCAATCAGCATTCGGTCATTTGCATACAGCTACGGTTTATTCCGACTTTATATTTTGTACTGCTGCTTTATGATCCTATTTTGGTGTAATGTGCCGTACTTCCACTGATATCGGAGCTTTGTGCTCACACCTCTGGACGATACAGTGTGTGTGTAATTTACTTCACTGCCTCCTAATAATAAATGTCTTTTTTTTTTTTCCTGCTCCCACAGTGGTACGTCCAGGCGACCTGCGCCACTCAGGGAACAGGTTTGTATGAAGGTCTGGACTGGCTTTCTGAGCAGCTGAGCAAACGTTAAGCTACATTTAAATGGCATATGAAGGGGTGTTTTAACAAAGGACATGATCACACAACTGACAGACAGTGGATTTACTCGCTCATATACATTAGCTCATGGCTATCCAATTTGCCGCTTTGGGCACCTTAAATTCTTTTTTTTTTTTTTTTGGAATTAGTTTGATCAAGTTTTCTTTTTGGTTTATTCAGCATTTCAGTAATGACTGTGTAAGTTTATGCCTGATTTAAGTTTGATTTGAAATATATAACAAGGTAAATATCAACACCAATCCAGCGATGAGAACCAGAACCTGCGTTCACGCTGGCATTCTGTTAAACAAGGGAACATGTATTTATACAAACCATTTTTTTTTTTTTGCAGTTTCAGTTTTTAATCGTAACTTTGCATGCATTTTAATCTTAACTGCTTCAATAAATAATGACTTTAGACCAAATTATTTAACATGGACGCGTACAATTATAAATCAGATGATGAAAGCAGATCAGTAACGTGATGTTCTCCAGCAGTTGAGAAGTGGGTTTAAGGTTAAGGTTTTTTTTTTGGTTTTTTTTGTATGAAAGGTAGTCTTTGAATTTTGACTACCAGATGTTTTTGGGCCTTAATGCAGCTTATTAACTCTGATGCCTGACTCGACCTTATCGCTCTATAACCAGCCTTTAACCGCTTTTACAATTGCCTTTAAAAAAAAAAACCCAAACAAACAAAAAAAAAATCCACGCTCATTCCTGCTTTATGAGTTTTATTTTCGTATAATCTTCACTTAAATTGAAAATGACCAAATGAGGTATCACCAGATTTATTTGTATATAGTTCATGCTAAAAGAAGTACTTTGATATTCTGGTTAACAGTTTGTTCAGGCACCTACAATCCTAACGCTCCTTTTAATCCATGGCTCATTGATAATTCCTAATAAAGCCTGAAATAAAACATTTGTGACTTTTTTTTTTTTACCATTTCTGGCCTAAGTGATTTACATTTATCTATCTTTACTATCTATCTATCTATCCCATACTGAGTAGTTGAGGTCTAAGGGCATTGCTTAGGGGCCCAGCAGTGGTAGCTTAATGATGCTGGGAATTAAACCCAGTATCTTCTGATCCACAGTCCAACACTGTAACCACTGGGCTACCGCTTTCCCAAAAAACTGTTACAAATAATTAGGCTGCATGTTAATTAATACTTTTTATTATATATAATTCCACCATTTAATTATTTTTTTTTTATATTGCACTCAGAGGATCATATCAACCGCAATCATGACACATTTGTTTGTCCTTTATAAGTATAAAATATCACCGTAATGTGTCAGTTAAACAGATTGATAAATAGCCAGGAGGCTTTGTTGCCACAGTAAATACGAAAATTCACCTGTTCTGCACTGATGATGTTGACTTAAAAGCTAGACTGCGTCTCAAGCTTATTTACATTTGAGGTCGCAGACTAAAGCTATATGGTCAGATGGGTGGGAGACGCTGGGAAGGGCCTGGTGAGTGGTGACCTCCTGATGGCTGGGCAAAGGAATGACCTGTTCTATGTGCAAAACCTGTGGCTCTATAAAAATATAGTCCAGACAACCTTTAAAACCTCCTACATAGTTGGTGTAGTCCGGTTCTCCACACGCACTAGTCAACTGGAACGGGCTGTGAAGTTCCATTGGAAGAAACTCTTCGGGTCCGTTCGATGCCCAGTCACTGTGCTGTTCTGATATCGAACCCCGACAGAGCAGTTGGAAGAGTCCCGACGACGGCGTGCTGTTAAAGTCGCCGCAGAATATCAGCGCGCTCGAGTGTTCTTCTGTCACGACTTTATTCAGGTGCTTTAGGGCCACAGCCAACTGTATTAATCGAACATTTGCTCCTTGGGGCAGAAAAAAATTATTAATTTAAAGGTATGCGTTAATATGTAGAAGGTTAAATCCAGTAAATTCTGCTACCTTTGGGATGCCAGTAGAGATGCGTGTTTCCGACACACACCGTCTTTGACGGGTCGCATTTGGGCTGTAAAACTGTTACCTTAAAAAAAAAAAAAATTAAAGGTCAGTCAATTATTACATTTACGAGTATAAAATGTCAACCTTTATAGCCAACGTATGGAATATTATACTAAAGGTCATGTCTGCAAAAACAGCTGAACGTTTGTTGAGAAAGAGAAACAGGTTTTTGGCCTCGTGAGATGTGGTGGTGGATGAAGCAAGTTTCTACAGCTCATATAAAGGTATTGGCTAAAGTATGTCATGTAATGTTGGTGTGTAAAAGAAATAGGAAGTTAAGTGCAATCTGTGTGTTCCTCTAAACCAGGGCCAAGTTTGGAAGGCGTCTGAACAACGTCAATAATAAATATTTATTTTATCATATCTGTATTTGATGATGATGAATTACTTATGCATTAAATCCTCCCTTAGTTAATAACATAGCCTAATTATTCGTTACATCCACCCACTTAGAGGCAGTGGTGGCTCAAATGGTTAAGGTGCTCAGTTGCTGATCTGAAGACCAGATGATGAACTACTGCACACCAAGCAGCAAGAATATTTAGATAAAATAACTAAATGGTTGTGAAAGACAAAAATTGATTTTGACTGCAGAAAGTGTAACTAAAAGCAGTAGCAGCCGTTTCTCTCATCCGTCAACGTTAAAAGGCAAAATAAAATATATTAAAATCAAATCCTGACCAATGTAATGTCCAGTTACAGCCCCACATCTCGCCTAAATTATGTGACTCTCACAGAAACACTTTCAGGGGCCCCTGGGTTGGACCACGTAATACCTGCAGTGTTGTACTTCTCTGTACCATCTTCTCTTTCAACACTGGGTTGGTGGACAGTTTCTCCAGCATCACGCTGTGGATCGTGTCCCTTTCTAATGCCTCACTCAGCATGACGTCATGTCTGGAAAGGAGTTTAAATTTTGATCTCCTGTAGAACGTGGCCAGTCCTTCATGCTGCCTCTCTTTGACTTTAAACACCCCGTCCATGCCATAAGCATCGAGTGCAGGTACCAGACTATCACTGAAAACTCCTTTATCCACCTCCTGGAGACAGATGATGTCTGCATTATAGCCTGAGAGCTCTTTCTTGATAAGATTTTGCCTGTAATCGAGTTGAAGAGCATATGGAGCGCAGTAGGGGTACAGGACTGTTTTAGAGAACTCAGTTTGACTGTAGATGTCTGCTAAGATGTTATAGCTTATGACCCTGGTTGTGGAATCAGGTGTGACTTTGCGAGTGTACAAGTGTCTGTTGTCAAACGTGCACACTCCTGGACCTGCCTCCACAGGGCCTGCGGTCACCAGCTCCACCTCAAGGCCTAACCGGGACTCATTTCCCGGCATGCATTTCAGCTTTAATCGCAAACCGACATCCGTATTGGATGGGGTAAATACTCGCTCACTTCCCGCTTCCACCCAGGAGTCCTCTTCTCCTTGTGCGCGCGCATCTGGAGCGCGCTCCTTATACCACTTGAACGCGCACAACTCCAAATCCCCGAATTCAATCTCGAGTTTGGGGCAGACAGGAAATCCGGCGAGGACTGACGCTGGCAGCTGTGCGGTGGTGAAAGTCGGAGGATTGCGTTCCACTTTGTATGTCGTGTCTCCGACCTGCAGGACGGCACCGTCTTGCCACGCATCACGATTCGGCGCGTCTTCAGCCACAACATCGCCGTTAAAATAAAGCCGCACCACCGGTTCAGCCACATCAGTGGACGTGTTCCCGTCTTTACCTTTCTTCGACTTTTTCCCTTTGTTTTGCGCTTTAATGATACCGTTAGAGATTCGACCCAACGCTCTACCCAGCTCCTCCGATTGGTCCCTCAGCATGTGCTTGTAGCTTCCGGCTAAAGTGAAAGAAATGGTCAGCTTGGGCTCCGAAGGCACACAGCGCACAACCGCGCGCTCCATCCTGTCGCAAAAATATCTAATTAAAACATTATTTTTTATCAATATTCGGTTTTGCAATAAAACATAACGCAAATGTGAGCGAGGAAAAATTATGCGGCTTAACATGAGGAAGTGTCTGAAGGCGTTACGTCACGCTGTATCTCAATCGTCCTAATAACACTTGTTGAAGTACACTAGATAGGGTACAACATAAAGAGGTTATACTGCCTATTTCCTGCCTTAAATGACTTTAAAAGATCGGTTCGTGAACCATCCTGTTTGTACAAGTCACCGTTAGCGTCGCTTAATATTTGCGTCATGATGTGACGTCAAAATATATTAGGATTCGTACAAAGAACCCGTGGAAGTGGCACGAAAAATCTTATGTTATAACAAAATTAACATAAAAATGTAATTTACATTTAAGTCAAATAATTAAAAAAAATACAATGATTTAAAAAAATACATAAATTTGTTATTCTGTATTTTATTGTATGTAAGTAATGACCTATTTTTATTGACATAAATTGGGATTTTCCGGTGCCTATTTGTGTTTACAACAAATTAATTAAAACGTTATTAGAAAGTAAAATACATTGCAGAGTATAACTATAAATGATTATTTAAAAAGAAAAAAAAGGATTTTTTTGATTATTTGCGTCACTATACAATCATTGGTGCCGACAGGCGGCGCTCGCTACCCAGCAACATACTAAACACACAATATAGTGCTAAAGTATGTGCACCCTGATGGGTTTCTTATTAAATTGTAGGCAGGAAAATGAAAAAAAGGAATGTTGTACTACTAAAACTCTTCAAAGCTTCAAGTAAGAAGGTCTGGGTTCGAATTCCCGGGCCGGGGCTTTTCTGTGTGGAGTTTGCATGTTCTCCCTGTGCTTGCGTAGGTTTACTACGAGTTCTCCGGTTTCCTCCCACAGTCCAAAAACAAAGTTGCTGTTATATCAACTCTCGTCTCCTGTAAGGACTATTTTATCCTGTGTTATGTGGTTGTGAGGATTTATTTCATTCAGTCAATAGTATTAGTGAGATCAGACACAGATGTTAATGCACTGCTATAATGGAGCAGGTTTTCTGTACATTCATCTTCTATACCCGCCTATTCCCTAATTCAGGGTCACAGGGATCAGCTGGAGTCTCTGAAAGGGCGAAAAGACAGACGGAGGACACCCTGGACAAGTCGCCAGTCCATCACAGGGCCACACGCAAACTCACACTCACTCCTATGGGCAATTTAGAATTACCAATCAATCTAACATACATGTTTTTGGATTGTGGGAGGAAACCGGAGAACCCGGAGTAAACACGGGAAGAACATACAAACTCCTCACAGAAAGACCCCTGCCAGGGAATCGAACCCGGGGCCTTTTTGGTCAGAGGCATCAGTACTAAACACTAAGCCTCTGTTATTTTTCTTATTAAAAACATATTATTATTAATTCAATGTTTTTTTTTAATGGGGAAAATTGATTCGACATACGAGTAATTTGAGTTACGAGCTCCGTCATGGAACAAATTAAAGCACTGTAAGTCAAGTAGTACGTAACTGATCTAGCATATGCATTTGCATGCTAGCTGTGCCTATTAAAAAAGCTAACGCGCTAATCACTAAGCATTTTAGCAAAGACACCGACACCTGGCATGAATGAACTGCTGGTTTTATTGAACTCAACAGAAATATTGGTGTCAGTATTTATTTCACATCAATACACAAGAGCCCATTCTATATATGTGTAAATGAAAAAAAAAACCACAGGCTGTTCCTTCATTTAGGCTATAATGACTTATCAGTTATTGTATACATTTATTTATACGACTGTGTTACTGAAATGTTTCTAGCCACATGCTGTATGATACAACTTAGGGTTGCGTCCGTTGTGCTTCGATGCTTGTGGATAAAAACCTTGTACCTTCTAAGAGATCCGTATTGTGGTCGAAAGATCAGCTTAAACGATTAAAAAAGAAATACAAAACCGCATTAAACAATCGGATATCTCACATCATCCTATTATTCTGTGAGGGATTCTATTACACTTGGGTTATACGTACTGCATAGAAAAAAACATTACTTTAGATACACAATTCAGCCAAAAGTTTTTGGACACCTGACCATCACTATAAAGTCATGCGAGTTTAAATCTGGTTTTCTAGATATATAATATACGTGTGACTGTGGAGGTTTATTCATTCAGTCGCACTAGTAATAATCGGATCAGACACTGATGTTGGAGGTCTGGGGGTTCGGTCGGTGTTTCAGTTCATCAGAGTCTGAGTCAGAGTCAGGGATCTGTGCAGGACACACGAGTTCTTCTATTTTAACCAGAACACATGATGTCTTCATGGAGCTTAAGAGGGTTGTGATGCTGGAACAGTTAGTTCCAGTGAAGAAATAATGTGACGCTACCAAACATATCAAGACAATGGTGTGCTTTAGTCATCGTAGAAACAGTCGGCTGAGGTGTCCACAAACTTTTGGCATTCTAGTGTATTTCAGTCGTATACAGTGCCAGTGGACACATTTTTAAACAAGAAGGTATTAAATACCGATGTTGTTCTATGTTTTTCCTTAGAATAACAGTCAATTCATCAATTGTAAAAAAAACCCCAAAACAATAAATAACTAATTATGTGATAAAACAATGTGTTTGGGTGAAACAAAAAGAATAATTTTGTTTTCTGTAATATTTTCTATGAAGTTTTTCTATAATATGTTGATATATTGATATTGGTTGTTGTGGTAAATTTGTGTTGTTTAAAGCTTTGAGAAATCAAATCCTTGACATACGTTCGACCGGCCGTGTCCCGACGACTGACTGGTCCTGTTCAAACCAAGTTTTGTTGATAATTTAGTCATTTTTACTTTTGCGTAAAGAGGACAAAAATGTTCACTTACTAATAAGATTAAAGTGTCGAGTATCGAACTGTGATATTCAATAATGCTTTAAACACCCAGAAATCAGAATGGTTTATACACAGTTCGGAATTAAAGTGTAATAAATAGTCCGTGATTCTCACCAGGAGGTTATAAGCTTATATGAGAAAGACAATATCAATTTGAAATCGTACCCTGTGCTAATTTGAATAAAATTCGGAAAGTTACGATTTTTTCTTTTCCATTCTAAACTTTTGCAAATGCCTTTTGCGAAAACATTAACAAAAAAAAAAAAAAAAAAAAAAAGACAAGACAAGAGATCTAGTTGTAGATACAAACCAGGGTATCTTTTAACAGATATTTAAATCTGTTAGGAATCCGCTCTTCCTGTCCTACCACAACGCTGCAAGTGTAGTAGCACAGTCAGAAAGCGAAACACTCTGAACGCGACACCTCCATCCTGCTCCTGTGCTTTCACCGGTACGAGAACTTAGAGTTGTCGAACTGTCCATCTCCTTGTCTGGAGAATGACGGGGGGGGTGCTTCCTATCGGTCTACTGGTTGGTCTTGTCGGTGCTCTCAGCTTCTGTGCTTCTCGGGAAGTAGACGGTGGTCTTGTGCTCTTCGTAGCGGTCTATGTGCTTAAGGTGGACCACCATGTGCAGGGCGTAGGCGAGGACGAGCAGCAGGATCAGCGATGTAATGAGACCCATTAGGATGGCTGGGGTGAAGAAGGTGGCGCAGTCGGTTGGTGTGGAGAACTTGTTGGACAGGACGTTGAATGCTTGAATCTGGTGGAAAGTTAAGCAGCAGGTGTGGGTTGATGACACCAGCGCGTATTTCTTCACAAGCGATAACATTTACATTGATGGCATTTATAAATGTATTTATTCGTCACATAAACTTTACAGCACAGTAAAATCTGTTTCTGATCATAGAAGGTTGGGGTCAGAGCGCAGGGTCAGTTATGATACAGTGCCCCAGGGACAGGAAAGGTTAAGGGTCTTGTTCAAGGACACAATAGTGGCTGACTGGCGGTTGTAAGGCTTGAACCCAGGTCTTCCTGGTCTTCCAATCAATAACTCCTTACGCACCTTAACCATTTGAGCCCTTATCCAGAGTGACTATAACTGAGCAACCGGGGGTTAAAGGCCTTGCTCAGAGGCTCAGAAGGGGCAACTTAGTGGTGCTGGTAATCGAGCCCTGATCTTCCAATTAGCAGTCCAAAACCTTAAACACTGAGCTACCACTTCCCCACATAAAAGAATAACTTGGAACTGGATTTAACTGGGATAACATGTTGTATGTAATCCATAAATTACCACATCAATGTAATTTTAATCATTTGTTGTTTGCATCAAGTCTGAAAAATCACCTCCAGATGTTAATATATTTTGTTTATTAGAATTCTATATTACTTATATTTATTGTAGCACTACGAAATGTGGCAATGATCAAGAGGCGGCCAAACTTCATCTCAATTGTACAGCTAAACATTTGAGTGTTAAGGGCTTTGGTCATAAATTCAGCATTTTGGCAACTTGTTGGTCAGAAGATCATGATTGCCAGTCAGGTCCTTGAGCAGGGCCCCTAACCTGCGGTTTTATATCTAACATCAGCTAAGAAGCCACGTTTTACTGTTAACCCCCTCTCCAGATCTCACCTGAAAGTCGGTGAAGGTGATATGCCAGTTTGCAGCATTGTCCGTGTTAGAGCTGGGCACCAGCAGCGTGTCATATTTCTGCAAGCTGCTGACGTGTTGGCAGTGGTATGAGTTGGTGGAGGGAGCGTACACATCCGTGGCGTTGAACGTTGCCTCGTGTGTCCAGTTGTAGTGGATGTGGACGCTGTCCAGCGTGAACCAGTTTTGTCCTGCTGATTCGTAGAAGGTGTTGGACAACTGGAGTCTGTCAAAAGTTAAAAGCAGGACATAAGCTTTGGTACACTTTGCTTAAAATTATTTAGCAGGGATTTAGATTGGGTTAATGACCTGATAGCGAGACCTCGGATCTCCTCGATGTCTCCAAATCGTATGTTAAGTCTTGTAGGAAAGACAAAAAACAATTATATAGAGTTCAGTGTGAACTTTTACATTCGGAATAAGACCACCAATCTGTCGACAACTAACCAGCACACCCACATAAACACACAGTAACATCACGTTATTCCTTTCCTGAAACTAAGAGACCCAAACACTGTTCCAGCATGGCAATGCACCAGTGCACAAATCCCCCAAACTCCATGAAGACATGATGTGTTATGACTGGAGTGAAAGAATTCGAGTGTCCTGCACAGATCCCTGACTCTGACTCTAACTCCACCCGACATTATACCCAACACTATTGTGGCAAATCACCCACAGTCACTTAACACAATCCATCTGAAATCCATTCCAGCTGTGTGAAGGTTGTTATAGGAGTAATTGTCATATATAGATGTGACAGTCAGGTGTCTCAACACTTTTGTCGTGGTATGGCGGTGATCAGCCTGTGGCACTGCTGTAGTGTAATGGAATCCCTCTTCAGCTCATTGTACTTTATTGCAGGGTCTGGTGTCTCTCATTATCCTCTTGACGTTTCAGGTCAGGTGAGTTGGCCAGCCAGTTGGACCACAGTCAGAAAACCAGTATTGAATAGTTTCGCCAATGTAGGCAGGGCTCAAGTTCTGCTGGAAAAGAAAATCCGCATCTCCCTGAAGTCCTCTAAAATCTACTATCTTAAGACTTGATTCAGAACAAAACCAGCTCATGACATGGCAACCCAAATCATCACTGACTGTGGACACTTTACACTGGACTTTCAGCAGTCTGAATTCTGTTCCTCTCTATTTCTCCGGACTTTATGATCTAAGACGTTTATATCATTGTCTCTGGTTAAGCAGTGGCTTGACACTAGGAATGCGGAATTGTAGCCCGTCTTCTGGACACGTCTGTGTGTGGTGGCTCTCGGCGCAACCTCAGTCCACTCCTGTGAAGCTCCCAACGTTTTCCACAATCTTCTTAAGGCAACGGTCATCGCTGTTGCTTGTGCACTTCTTCTTATCACTTTGCCCTTCTGGCCAAAGCTTCTTCTTCCCAACGTCTTACCTTTCTTTCCATGAATATGCTTCGATACAGCACTCTGTAAACAGACAGCCCTTTCAGCAATGATTTGTGGTTTACCGTCCACCAAGATAGCAGTCTTTATCATAATTGTGGTAGTGTGAACTGAACCTGACTGGGAAATTGGGCGGTCATTTAGTCAGTTAGTTGACTTTTGCCCTGGCGATTTCTATTACTTTAACTTTACAAGTACTATACAATCAATATTTGTATTATTTATACTTACGTGGCCTTGTCCTTGCTGCAAAACGAGCCTCTGGTGTCCACTAATGCATCAGGGCCAAACATTCTCTGTGTGAGGTCCACTAGTGTGTGATTTCTGTACCTGATGGCCAGTTTCCTGACTCTAAACAGGATGCAGGTTTTACCATTGTAAACCACATTCAGAGGCGAGTAGGGCATAATTCCTCCGTACTGCAGCAACTTTCTCCTGCTGGGCTGAGAAGACGGTGGCCTCCAATTACGTAGCTGAAACATAGGAGGAGATTGGAATGCAAAGAGGGTCATGCACATTTACAAAATGTTATTGAGTAACTAAAAGCCAGGAAGGATGTTGGATAACACAAAATAACTTGCTACCTTATGCAATTATGTTCCATTTACACACACATACTCTGATTTCAACGCTGCACGTCTCCAGTCCTTTTTCCTAGCACCGGTTGCCATAGCAACAATGTTTATCCGTGGGTGGCACAACTATCACTCCGAACTAGTTTTTTTGCTGAAACATTCATGTGTCTTTTGTATATAAATTTACATACACAGCCTCACAGAAAAAAGGTCCCAGGTTCGTATCTTCAGCAGGGGTCTTTCTGTTAGAAGTTTGTATGCTTGTGTGGGTTTACTTCGGGTTCTCCGGTTTCCTCACACAGTCCAAAAATTAGTATGTTAGGTTGATTAGTGATTCTAAATTGCCCATAGGAGTGTGTGTGGTTGTTTATCTGTATGTGGTTGTGTGATGGACTGGTGACAGGTGGGATGCAGGTGCTGAGTTTTAATTCTGCAAAAGGGGGGCCAGCAGAAAAAGTTTGGAAACCACTGATAGTAAGTCTGTAAGGTTCATTCATTCATATTTTATATCTGCTTCTTTCCTAATTCGGGGTCACGAGAATCTGCTGGAGTCTATCCCAGCCGTCTCTGAAAGGGCGAAAGGCAGGAGGGGGACACCCTGGACAGGTCGCCAGTCCGTCACAGGGCCACACACACACACTCACACTCACGCCTATGGGCAATTTAGAATCACCAATCAATCTAACATACATGTTTTTGGACTGTGGGGGAAAACGGCAATCAAACCTTCTTGCTGTGAGGCAACGGTGTTAACCACTAAGCCACCGTGCCGCCAGTCTGTAAGTTTGAAAATGATATTTTTGATTTAAAATGTTTTATTGAGCATCAGACATACAACATATATTTAAAAGGTAGTTCGGCCAAATTGTTTCTTGTATGGGGTGTGATTAATTTAGGCATTACCAGGCAGGAATTAAATCTCTAGGTGAAAGAATAATTATACCAGTACAAATGTAATTACAATAGATTACATATCCTAAAAATGGCATTTAAATCTAGGTACAGCTTTTATTACTACGTAATGTCTTTAATAATACTAATTCCATGTTCTTCTAATAGACTATATTTCCTTCCATGGCATTATATCCAATAAAGATAATGCAGTGCCTAAAAAAAGCCCAGACATGCTAATTGTAATCTGTCTTCCTGAGCCCCAGTGCAGCTTCTGTAGGATTGGATCGATGGTCAAGGTCACACTGATGCACTGGCAGACGAGACCACACCTCACCTGCAGCGCCGGTCTCGTCTCCTCCGCCGTGAACAACGAGCTGCCATCGTATGCGACGTTCTGACTCTCCCCACCGACACCATCTGGAGAAAATAAACCCAAATAAAGGTTTTCTTACCCCGGGTAATAAATCTAGCTTGAAGCAATAAGGTTGTGTTTCATGTGCGACCATGTGATCAATGCCTACAACTGGGTGTGAAAGAAAAACACAGTAAATATTGTACCAGTATTTAAAATGACTCACTTTCTCTGATTTGGTCTTGTGGTGCTGCCTCATCTGAACTGTGGAAGAATAAAAGAAAAAAGAATAAATTAATTATAAAGGTTTTGTTTCTCATCCACTTTAATCCAATATATCAAGGTGTGTAAATCAACACTGAAATCACACACACACACACACACACATTGTCATTCAGAGCATCTTTTTAATTTGCTTTGTTTTTCCCTAACAGTGAGACGTGTATCTGATTAAACATCCTAATCCCTGCTGTCATGTCTGATTTCGATCATTTTAACCCAGAAGCAATAAGGAATCTGGTCACATGACTGCGATAAAAAGACGTCAATACGTCTTGAATTCCTGTCCCAAGAACTGTTGTTTGGAGAAACAGCTTGCGATGCTGAGGGCAGTGTGTTAGATGCTGGCTTAATGTCAATGTATTGCATGTGTCAGCTTACTACAATGAGTATCCCAGACTCCTAATACACTGGAGGCAGATGTTGTTACCATAAATATGTTAAAGTATTAATTTAGTTTGGCTCTTACTTAGGTAAGGGAGGGATATTTTTCATTAAGGTGTCTTAAATATACTACGCTATTTAGATTAAAGGTGGCCGTCGCATCCATATGGGCGTTTTAAACATCCTGTTCCAGATTTAGTCCCACGTTTACTCCTATAATAACCTCCACACATCTGGAACAGATTTCAGATGGATTGTGTTGAGTGACTGTGGGTGAATTGCTCATTTAGCTACAACAGAATTAGTGAGATCAGACACTGATGTTGGGTGGGGTTGAGTCAGAGTCCGGGATCTGTGCAGGACACTCCAGTTCTTCCGCTCCAATCATGTCTTCATGGAGTTCAGGGTGTTTGTGCACCGGAGCATTGTCATGCAGGAACAGGGTTTGAGTCTTATAGTCCCAGTGAAGGAATAATGTAATACGACAACATATAAATATATTCTAGACAAACCTGTGCTCCAGATTTTGAAGACTCACTAATGTGGGTGTGCTGGTAACGTGTCGAAGGACTTATATATATCAAAGCAATAAGCATGATACTAGTGAACATTTTTTAACTTTGGTGGCGGACAAGCACCTTAGAACAACTAGTCATACAACTAGTTAAACCCTGTAACAGATAAGCTGTGACAACAGCAAAAAAACCAAAACATATTGTCAGCTTATTATTTAGAGCGACGTTTCTTTATTTAGAGCGAGTCTCATTGTTGAACAAAAAAATGCTGGTACATTGGATCACAAAACAAGGCGTAACAACCCCAAAAAAATGTAACAAGCACATTTTTACTTATTATTTTTCTTATTTTTTACTTTTTTAACAATATCAGGTTACAGGGACAGCGGTGGCTCAAATGGGTAAGGAGCTGCGTTGCTGATCTGGAGACCAGGAAGACCTGAGTTCAAGCCCCAGCTGTTGATCTGAAGACCAGAAACACATGGGTTCGAGCCCCAACACCAGCAAGCCAACCAATGTTGGGTCCTTGAGCAAGACCCTTAACGCTTCCTGCTCCAGGGGCGCTGTATTATAGCTGACCCTGCGCTCTGACCCCCAACTTACCAAGATGGGATATTAGAAAAAAGAATTTCACTGTGCTGTTAAAAAGTATACAAGACAAAATAAAGGCATTTACGTATTTGTGAAAGAAGTTGGTCATTTATCATCTCTTGGAGACACTCGGCTGTTCTGACATGATGGGATGTTCATTCCATTATCTTGGTGCCAGAACAGAAAAAAAGTCTTGAGGCAGACCTACATTGCAAATTAACAAGGGCTTGTAATCTTTTAGACAAGATTTGGTCTAAGACAAATTCCTATAATCCTACACTAAAATCTGTTGTCTTTGATTCTCTTAAATCTTGGGTAAGGACAGACGACTACTGTTATAAGAAAGTGGGAAATGGTGGCTCATGCTTAAGGTGTTGGACTACCAACCCGAAGATTCTGTGTTCGATACCGAGCTCACCAATTGCTCAGTTGTAGATATAAAAAAAAAACTGAGATAAATGTAAGTCGCTAAATGCTGTGGTATAAAGATGTTTCCTTGACAGTTGTTTCCCATTTATTTGGACCCGAAGAGAAATTCGATCTGGTCTTATTGATTATTAGCATGATAATAAGTGCTAATCAGTGCATTATGAAGTAATACACTGTGCAGTGTGTGTCTAATTATCCAGAGTCTGACTCATTCCAGGCCCAAGGAATTTTTACAGGCACCCTTTAAAACAAAAAGGTCGCCAGGAAGCGAGGAACTGATCGCAGAGCCTACGAGTTATTGCATTCAGCAGATGTCAGTGTTATGTAACTATATTTAGCCCGGCGGTGAGTAATCACTTATCCGAGCCTGCGAGACGTCCAAACTTAGCAGCACGAGCCAACATCAACAATAAATTTACCTAAAAACACCATCCTGATCAAACAGGGATTTTCAATCACTTGGAACGATGCGGTTGATGGTAATAAAACAAAATCATACCTCGAGTCTGTCTTTTTCTCGGATTGAGCTTGAAGGATCTACCTTTGTCACACCATCTGCACATGTGGGTCAATGGGATGGCGTCGGTGCAGTTATATAACGCTACACCTCACGGGATAAAATCAGTGCGAGCTGTTGTTCAAGGTTGGATGTTTTTTGTTATATCAAGTGGTACATTTTTTTTTTTCATTTTAAGTTTATTGGCTCACAATACATTTTTTCGACATGGTTGAAAAGGTAAAACACATTCGTGCGGCGATGACATCTTAAAATCGTCAGTAAAATGTTAGCCAAGGAAACATCTTCATGCTCGTTCTATGTCAGCACTTCATACGGAAATCACAATGAGGTCTAATGGCAAGAGTGGAGTTGTACAAGACAGTGTTTTTGATCAAGTAGAACATTTTTCCAGTATGTTCATGTAGAACTCACATGTTAATACGGGTGTGGTTAAAAACTTACATTTACATTTCTAGCATTTGGCGGACACCCTTTAAGCACAGCAACATCCATTTATCTCATATCCAACTGAGCGGTTGAGGGTTAAGGGGTCTTGCTCAGCATTGGAAGCTTTACAGTAGTCCAACACATTAAACACTACCTACAACTCCTCAGACTTTTTTAACTTTTAGAGAACATTCATTCATTCATTCATTTTCTATACACGCTTATTCCCTAATTCGGGGTCACAGGGATCTGCTGGAGTCTATCCCAGCCGTCTCTATGCTGCTCTTTTCAACAGTTATTAATGGTTGTTACACTTTATTCGTAATATAATTTTCAATGATTAGAATCAAAGCACATTCTACATGGAACGCTCTGGAAAAAATGTCTAATAAATGATGTAAATCTATAGTATTACAGAGTAACTTTACTATAGAACATTAAGTAAAATGCCCTGTGGTACATACTTTAGTGTATTTGAACCTTTAAACCTGGTAAATACATTATAGTAAATTGTAATGAGGCGCTTATTAGTTGTGTTAATTCTACTACACTTGTTATAGTAACTTTACTGTAGTAAAATAAATTAATGACTACAGTAAATACTCAAGTAAACTTTCTACAAATATATTATACTGTGTGTGTGAGAACCTTCACAGAACAGATCAGAGCAAAAAGTGGATCAATGCAACACACACAAAATCCCTCGAATGAATAAAAAAAACGTTACGGCAACGTCTGCTCATTTTTGTTAAAAAAATAAACGTTGCTGCGTTGTTACATTTTTGCCAAATCAATGATCAGACATTGCCGTGCATTAGAAATGGAAATCTGACCTTTCACCCTAAAACACACTGTCATAAAGCAAATCTTAATATATTGTTGATCAGTTCACGTCAGTTTATTCTATAATAATATAGAATATATACATATATACACACAGTAACGAAAGTGTAAATACTGAAAACAAATACTCTATTAAATACTATAATATGATACCATTTACCACAGTCTTCTAGTTTACTCTAGTAACATGTAAAGTATACTACAGTATTTACTACAGTGGATCGATTCGCTATATTTACTATAATATGCTGTAGTAAATATTCTAATATACATCTTACTGGACTAAATCCCAAAGTTTACTATGGTATTTTTTTCACGTTGGAAAGTAATGTATACACAACATACGTATAATGTATATTTGTGTAAATTTGTGTAACTTTCTGTAAGTACAACCAGTATTGTGTGCAATTACACAACATCATGTCATGACAAAACAATTACACAAAACTTTTAGTTAATTTAGGTTTCTTTCTTCAGCCTTTAAAACAGATTAGGCCCTAAAGTTATACCCTGAGGGACAACTAAGGAACCTTTAAGGGATTATAATGGTGTAATGGTGGCTCTAACTCAAAAGCTACATCAAAAGAAATTCTCCTCGTTTCCCGTATACTCGAAGCAATTGAATACATTCTTATGACTCACAGATATAAATTGTCTGTATAGGAAAAAAAAGATCTACAGAAATTCGACGCTGCACATTAGCTCTAAAGATTTTTATATAAACCATTACAGCTCTACACGCTGTGGGTTGTAAACATATTTAATCTTTCACTGTGCAGAGTTTAACTGAAAATGATGCAATATGTGGCAACAGATTGGTCATTCACAGATCTTCAGTGAATTGTTTTGCCTAATTTCACTAGGGACAACAATTTACTGAAGATCTGTTAATGACCAATCACGGGACTATCTGTGATTTCGAACCACAATGAAATTCTGAGACTTTTGTGATACAAATCAATATAATTCAATTAATTTTAATAAAACGCTTTTGTTTTAAGCACCATCTGGTGGATAGCGAGACAAAAAAAGCCTCCAACATTCTGCCATCTTGTTGATACATCTAAAGTAGCCTCCATATGTGTGATTTCTTCCCCTTACACACAAACACAAAGTAAAGTTTTCCACCCCCGGTGTGTTAATGTGAAGTTTATTGATCCGTGACTCTGCACAACTGAACACAGCAATTCGTTATCCTAATATAAAGATTTCTGAGGTTCTTTTTCACTAAGATGGTGCATCAAAACATCATTTTTATGCATTTATGAACATTTAATTAACAAAATCTTTCCTGATTCCCTACACACATGGATTGTTCTATCCAAATGCAGATTTGTTTGTGAGGATGCATTTTGATGTAAGAGGACATCTGTAATAAAGGTGCGTTCATCACAGTGCAGATTCTCATCAGCACCACTGCGCTGTAAGCTTATCCTCAACTCATCCTCCACATTCCTTCACTACACTATCAGACCACCTCGTGGAATTGCCCTAAGAGGATCTATAAGGCTGTGTTTCAGGGTAAATAAAGGATTTGCCTTCTTTCTTCTCATGGATTTTCTCTCGTGTTTCACTGACAGAGCCGGGATCAGTTCCAATGCAGATAAAACACGTATCCACGGCAGACAAAAGGAGAACAATGCACCTAGAAACGCTTCACACTAAAATCTCTTAAAATATTCATAGAAATATGTATGCGCATATAAATATCAATTAAACATCGCACTATGATTAGTTTTTATTATTACTGAAATTATTATTATCATAATTAATAATAACATCCCAGCACAGGTAGATTTAAGGACATTTTTTTCCTACCTGCCCTCGATAAAAGCAGGCACTTGTTCGTAAGACGAAGCTATCTGCAGGAAAATAACTGAAAATAAAGCCAAAGACATCGGTGCTGCCATGTATACATGTAAAACGGCCAAATCAGCTGGCTTCAAACCGACACTGCTTCATAATCTGCCCCGAGAAATAACCGGAGCGTTTACGATGATTGGCGTGAGCGGCAGCCAATCAACGCGTTCAAAGGGAAAAAGTGCATCCTGGTCACGCCCCTTTTAATTTAAAACGCGCAACACGACGCACAAACGTGTACAATAAATAAATAAAAGTGATGTAATTGTCTTTATGTGTCACATTGTACTTTTACAGCACTGTGAAATTCTTTCTTCGCATATCCCGCATTATTGATATATTCTTCGCACATCTTAATAGGTTGGGGTCAGAGCGCAGGGTCAGCTATGATACAGGGGCCCTGGAGAAGGGAGAGGTAAAGGGCTTTGCTCAGGGACCTAACAGTGACTTCCTGATCTTTAGATTAACAACTAAGGATGGCGGTGGTGGGGCTTGAACCTAGGTCTTCCTGGTCTTCAGATCAACAGCTCAGGATGGTGGTGGGGGGGCTTGAACCAATTCTTCCTGGTGTTCAGATCAACAGCTCTTGATGGCGGTGGTGGGGCTTGAACCAATTCTTCCTAGTCTTCAGATCAACAGCTCAGGATGGCGGTGGTGGGGCTTGAACCCAGATCTTCCTGGTCTTAAGACCAACAGCTCAGGATGGCGCTGGTGAGGCTTGTTGTCTTCAGGCTTGTTGTCTTCAGATCAACAATTCAGTTCCTTAACCATCTGAGCCATCACTACCCCTTGTATTAGGTTACCAAATTTACATAATTCCAGATTTAGTCTCACTCTCATGCCTATAATAATCTCCACACTTCTGGACAGGTTGACACGGCTGAGTCAGAGTCGGGGCTTTGTGCAGCACACTCAAGTTCTTCCATTCCACCTGTATCAGGGTTCTATAATTCATTATTGCTATTGGCCGTTTGGATTTTTCTTTAGTTTAAATTTGCGGTGTAATTTTACATTAACAGCATTTGGCAGATGCCCTTATCCAAAGCGACTTTTATCTCATAAAAATTTAAGGGCCTTGTTCAGGGGTCCAGCAGCGGTGGCTTGGTGGAGCTGGGAATAATGTAAATTTGGTACAAAACAACTGAGCTATTGGGGGGGTTAAGGGCCTTACTTAGGGGCCCAAAGTGGTGGCTTTGTGGTACATAATCACGCATGCACTTTTATACCTATATTTACAAATACAAAACGTGAAATGTTATTAATTAATTGCCTGGGTTAAAATTAATTATTTCAATATACAGTGTTTTAGGTACTATTATTGTTGTAGCCTGTTGTTGCAATATTATTTCATAAATTTAAAAATATATATTTGAGATTTGCGATTTGTATGTTTAATTTAAAAAAAAAAAAAAAAAGATTTTTCTACAAATAAAATATTTACATTTTTAAACAGGCATTTTAGCGGGCAACTATAGAGCCTGCGCAAGCGACAATACCGCAAAGCATTGTGGGATCTCTCTTTCCTCCCCGGACCTCCATCTAGCCGACATGGGTATGCGCGTTAGTCGAATTAAAACTTCCTTTAAATGTGTATTATAAGGCAAATATCCGTTTTAATAATCATGTATATATTAATATAAGACATTTATAGCGATAAACTCGTTTGAGAAAACTTAAATTATGGTGTAGCTTTTAGAATTTTACGCATTTATTTCCTCGACAACGTGGAGAGCCGCCACGCCATATTGTGAGCCAACATGGCTAACCTTTTAGTCCATTAATCGCGGTGACGGTTACAGGAAAAAAATACTCACAAATCGAAATTACTGATTAAAATGTCTCAATTTCGTGTTAAATATTTGTTACCGTGTTTTAATAACATTTCTGACAGCCTGATGAGTGGACAGAGAAGCGGATGTGCTTTAAATAAAGTGCACTATGTTAACGCACGTACTATGCGGTGAGTCCGAGTCGAGTTTGTGATTTATTGCGTTATTGTGTGTGCTTTTGTAGGTAAGTGCCGTGGATTGCGTACCGCCAGGAAGCTGCGGGATCACCGCCGTGAGCAGAAATGGCATGATAAACAGTACAAAAAGGCGCATTTGGGAACGGCCCTGAAGGCCAATCCTTTCGGAGGAGCTTCACACGCCAAAGGAATCGTGCTGGAGAAAGTGTGAGTTTCAGATATAAAGTGTGTAAAAAAACAACAATAATAGTGGAAGTGGTGGCTCATGGTTAAGGTGTTGGACTACCAACCAGCAGATTACGGGTTTGAATCCCAGCTCCACCAATCCACCACCAATGGACCCCTGAGCAAGGCCCTTAACACCCAATTGCTCAGCTGTATAAATAAGATAAATAAGTCGCTCTGGATAAAAACACCCCCCCACACACACTATAATCATAAATTAGGTTTTTTTCTTATAAAGGTATTGTTTTTGTATAAATGTAAATGCTTAAGTGTTTAGATGATTGTATTAGAAGTTCATTTTCCACCCCAGCATCATTTCTCAGAAGAAATGCCTGGATGCTGTTCAGATCCTAAAGTTGTTTTTGGAGGTAAATCATAAACTCACAGCCTCGGAGTTATTTATTTATTTATTTAAGAGAATTTAAAAGCTAACATTTAATTAATATCCGGTGCCTTTAACCTGTGGTCGGCACCAATATTATTAGGGTTAATGTTTTTCCCATGGTGAGCAAGAAAATATGGTTTAGGGCAGTTTCATATATTTCTAGAATAGTTATTTTTTGTCGTATGTCGGCCGCCACAAAAATGCCCAAAGCACAGAATTTTAAGTTTCTCCTAAAGAACGTTAAATTATTTTTTGATAGTTTTTTTTTTTAGAATGTCAAGGCTTTAGTAGATAGCAGGGTCATCACTTCTTCTTCTAGAAAAAAACCCCATTTAGTTTCTTTAAATGTGGTTTATGAAACCAGTTGCTATTCCAATCGCATTTCAACTGGTTTTATTACATATTTTTTCTTGTTAAAAATAAAACGAGGATTATAATGTTATCCAAATTTATGTACAATTTAGTGTATTCCAAAAGAAGTTGCATAAAAAAAAGTGTATAGTCTAATTTTACTACCGCTCAAGATATTTTATTTTCTCCAATTCAATACTTTTCATAATGACCTCAAAATCCAGCATTATCAAAAGTGAGATGGTTAAACACAGGATGGGGGGAAAAAATGCCTTCCTTTTTAGATGTATGATACCGAATGTCCTCCATGATTGGGATGCGAAAGCTAAACAGATTTGGCTACGTAAAAAGAGGAGCCTCTTGATAAGTCTAACCCTGACTGGCAGTTTTAGTGGAAATCATGTCAAAGCATCATATAACACAAAGTTTTAATCTTTCATGCTATAAACAGTTAAATCAAGTTTAACATAATTAATCGCTTTACTTCCTGTTTGACTTCGCAGTGGTGTTGAAGCCAAACAGCCCAACTCTGCTATCCGGAAGTGTGTCAGAGTTCAGCTGATCAAGAACGGCAAGAAGATCACTGCCTTCGTCCCCAACGACGGTTGCCTGAATTTCATTGAGGTGCGTTTTTAGACTTTCTGGCTGTTAATGTTGATCCGATTATGTATTTTATACTGATGAGTGTGTGTGTTCAGGAAAACGATGAGGTTCTGGTGGCAGGATTTGGTCGTAAGGGACACGCCGTGGGTGATATCCCTGGAGTTCGTTTCAAGGTGGTGAAGGTGGCCAACGTTTCTCTCTTGGCTCTCTACAAAGGCAAGAAGGAAAGACCCAGGTCATAAATGCAGAATGCCCAGAACACAATAAATCCATGTTTTTCAACAATCAAACAGTGTGGCTTTTTTTTTGTTAATGTTTGTGGTTATCCTAGTACAGCGGTGGGCAATTTCGGTCCTGGTGGGTTGGTGTCCTGCAGAGTTTAGCTCCAACTTGCCTCAACGCACTTACCTGTAAATTTCAAGTCTACCTAGCAAGGTATTGATTAGTTGGTTCAGGTGTGTTTGATTAGGGTTGGAGCTAAATACTGTAGGACACCAGAATCCCAGGACCGAGTTTGCCCACCCCTGTCCTAGTAGCATTGACCCACACACACATGATAAACTACTGTTAAACAGTTTCAGTGATTTGTAGCTGTAGTTTTTGAATAAACTTCCTCTGGCTAATAAATGTAGTTTAAAAATTGGTTAATTTAATATAATTTTACTTGTTTTATTTTGCTGCAGTTGTCCATTGTTTAAAAACTTTATTAGAGGCTCTTAAATGATTTAACCTTCTTTATATTTCCCCTGATCTAATGAGACCCAGTGTTCTGCATCACAGCGGTGGAGCTGGTTAAAAATGCCCGATGCACGCAATCGGGCTGTGATGCCTTTAGAAATGTCTGAGCTTTGTGGGAATAAATTTATTTGCTCGAATAGCAAAGCATTTATTAATTTTAATAAATGCTAAAGAACAAAGTACTTGGTGTGGTGTGAAATTCTGGTGTACAAACGTTTAATGCAGGTGTTTGTACTCTAAGAAGATTCTTGTGCTTAATATGTGAACACTGCTCTCTTTTTGGCCTAAAAATAACATCATGTATATTATTTTTTGCTTTGGGGGAAAAAGGGTATTGTAACCTTGACTCTACAGGGTTTCTGGAAAACACCTGCCGCTTCATAGGCAAACCCAGTTTGCAGTGTTGATGCACAGGAGGGGTGTATTTCAGGATAGGGTAATTGTTATGAAAGGCTCACATGCAAGTATAATCGCACACACATGGATGATAAAGATTCATGACCGCTAAGTGCAGTGAAGGTGTGTAGAGCAGAGGAAGATTTTGGGCTGTTGGCCTTCTACCTGTTCGGTTGTGTGAAACCAACTGACCGCAAAAGTCCCTGCTGTGCTTCATTATAGAGAGCAGACGGGGCTGAGATGACTTTTAAATCAGGGCCAGAACACACCAGCTTGGATAACAGAAACACACACACACACACACACACACATATATATATATGTGATATATATATATATATATATATATATATATATGTGTATGTGTGTATATTATATATATATCTATATAGATATATATATCTATATCTATATCTATATAGATATATATATATATATATCTATATAGATATAGATATATAGATATATCTATATCTAATATATAGATATATATATATATATATATCTATATATATCTATATATAGCTATATATATATATCTATCTAGATAGATTATCTCTATAGATAGATCTCTATAGATATATCTATATAGATATATATATCATATATATAGATATATATATCTATATATATATATATATCTATAGATATATATATCTATATAGATATATAGATATATCTATATAGCTATATAGATATATATATCGATATATCTATATATATCTATATAGATATATCTATCTATATAGATATCTATCTATATAGATATATCTATCTATATAGATATATATCTATATCTATATCTATATAGATATATATATCTATATCTATATAGATATATATATATATATCTATATATATATATATATATATATATATATATAAAAATGTATATATATATATAAAATGTATATATATATATATAGATATATATATATATATTATATATGTATATATATATATATATATATATATATATCTATAGACATATAGACATAATATGGTACTGAGAACAAACTAAACTTTAGTTTGGAATATAAAGCGAGTCTGTTGATTACCTGTGAATTTCCTGTAGTTATGTGTCTGAATCTATATAAAAATTCAGTGAATAATATGTGAAATACAGCTGAAATTAATTTCTATTCCATGTATAAATTTTTTGTATGTGATTTTGTCCCAAAATAATCGTGATTAACAAAAACATAATTAAACAGCCCATGGAAAGGCACATGGGTGTGAAAAGATGTTCAGTAGCCTTTGATAGTCGTGACTTTCCATCTGACTTCCAAAGTGTCGCATATGTACTAGAATATTACAATTAAAGCAGCGATTTGCAAGTGTGCCAAGCAACAACATTGAGACAAGTTAATCTAATTATACATTATTATATACGATCAAGAACTTGTAAACACCTGAGCATCTAATAAAATGAGATAAAAGCCATTAATGTTTATACCTGATTGCCAGTCCAGGGTATTATTTAAGAAGTAGCTTATTCAGAATTTTAAGATAGAAAGTTCCCCGTGCTTGTGTGGGTTTACTCCGGGTTCTCTGGATCCCCCCCCCACAGTCTAAAAACATGTATGTTAGGTTGATTGGTGGTTTTAAATTGCCCATAGGAGTGAGTGTGAGTGTGTATGAGGCCCTGTGATGTACTGGTGACCTGTCCAGGGTGTCCCCTTCCTGCCTTTTGCCCTTTCAGAGACGGCTGGGATAGGCTCCAGCAGATCCCTGTGACCCCGAATTAGGGAATAAGCAGGTATAGAAGATGAATGAATGAATAAAAAAATAAATGAATGAAGATTGAGAGCATACCACCTTTCTTTCACTTTGAAGGAATGAAGCTAGCTGATGTGTTGGTGCCATTAAAATGAAGACAAATCGCTTTAGAATGTCGGCTTGATGTGGGTTCTGGAATCTGCATTGGAATCACAGGAAGTTATCGGCTGCATAAGCGTTCTATTTATTAACACTACACTAAGTCTACAAAGCTTAGAAATATTTATCACCCCACGCTACATAATGTCGAGGAAATAAAGTCCATGACGTGACGTCACAAATTGAAATATATAAAATGGAAACTTCTAAAACAATCATTAAACAGTCCTCCTGCTCTGTTACCAAACATCTCGAGTTCTCGTTGAAGGCAGGAATTCCAGAGGTTGCGGATGCGTCTGCTGGATTCGGTTTCAAGGTGACAAAAGAAAACCGAGCTGTTCTTAAAATTCCTCCAGGGAAAACTGTAGATGTGAACAGTACAATAGGCAGACTGACAGTTGATGTCTACTACAGTGGCACAGTCCAGATTACCCGCTATAATAACAATGTGCTGGAGCTCCGTGGAACCCACAAAAAAGCTTAATTACACTTATGCAAATAATGTGTATGCATGTAAATAAACCCTAAAAGCCTGCAAAATGCTGGATCGACAGTAAGAACCTGGTGTGTTTTACGCTGCTTTTATTGGTTAAATGTTTTTGATTTGGCTGATGATGGTAAGATTAAAAAAGAGAAAATATAATATAAACCGACTACTTTTTTAACACATATGCTTCAGTTTGTTAATAATTACACTCTCTTATTAAATAAAATAGGGGTTCTATTTCTAGCCAGAAAGTTACATGAGCCGGAGTGACTCATGGATTAGTTCATTAGTAAAGAAGCGAGTACAGGCAGGATGGAATGGGTGGAGAAACGTGTCAGGAGTGATGTGTGACAGGAGAACATCAGCTAGAATGAAGGGGAAGGTGAAGAAGACAGTGGTGAGACCAGCTATGATGTATGGTTTAGAGACAGTGGTGAGACCAGCTATGGTGTATGGTTTAGAGACAGTGGTGAGACCAGCTATGATGTATGGTTTAGAGACAGTGGTGAGACCAGCTATGATGTATGGTTTAGAGACAGTGGTGAGACCAGCTATGATGTATGGTTTAGAGACAGTGGTGAGACCAGCTATGGTGTATGGTTTAGAGACAGTGGCACTGAGGAAGAGACAGGTGGCAGAGCTGGAAGTAGCAGAGCTGGAAGATGTTGAGGTTTTCTTTAGGAGTGACGAGGTTGGACAGGATTAGGAACGAGTTCATTAGGGGGACGGCTCATGTTCGATGTTTTGGGGAGAAAGTCAGGGAAGACAGATTAAAGTGATTTGGATGTCCAGAGGAGGGATAGTGAATATATTGGTAGGAGGATGTTAGATGTTAGATGTACATTAAATATTCATTTACAATATTTATTTAAAAAGTTTGCTCTTTAGTAGATTAACAATAAAACAAACAAAAAATTCTGTGTCAAAGGCAACCCCCCCCCTTCCCCCCCCCCCATCTCTTATTATTATTATTATTATTTTATGATTTTAGTAAAACATAGATATAAAATTACATTTTTTTAAAATAATGTCTCTGGCGATGTTTGAATGTGAGGGATGTGCTTTAGCTTGTGGACTTCTGAATTAATGTAAAACATTTATCCTTTTGAAAAAAGTTGCTTACATTTAACACTGCCATCTAGTGTTCCGAAGCTACAAACCTTTTAATGTAGTCTTAATGCCAGTCTTCTTTCTGCAGTCTTTTACATACGTACCACACAGACACACACAAACACACACACAAAACACACGCGTATGGGGCAAGTGGTGGCTCATGATAAAGGTGTTGAACTACCAATCCGAAGATTGTCGGTTCGATTCCCAGCTCCACCGAGCTACCACTGCTGAGCCCCTGAGCAAGGCCCCTAACCCCTAATTGCTCAGTTGTATAAAAGAAATAAATGTTAGTCGCTTTGGATAAGGACGTCTGCCAAAAAACGACAGAGTCTCACTGATTCTCCTTCAGCAGATGATAGTAAATACCCAGGTATACCGGACCCAGATGTGGAAGCTCCCACCAATTCGGGTTGTAGTGCTAGAAATACTGGAAACATGAAAAGCAGGAAGTACCAAGAGCGATAATGTTATTAAATGTGGCCTAAAATATTCTCCTGCGGAAAAGGAGGTAAAAAGGAGGTGCTACACCAGTTCTGAATAAGACTTTCCAGCCTGCTATACTGTCAATAACTCCTTAATCTCATGAGAGCTGTCATCAGGTCTAACACTACATTCCTTACTTTCATAACTACATACCTTTCCTGTGGTGCTGTAATTAGTTAACGATTCATAGTAATTAGTGCGAGAAGTGGTTAAAGTGTTGGACTGCTAATTGGAAGATTGGGGTTCGATTCCCAGCACCACCAAGTTCCACTGTTGGGCCCCTGAGCAAGACCCTTAACCCCCCAATTGCTCAGTTGTATAAAATAAATAAATGTAAGTAACTATAACTGCCAATGCTGTAAACCTGGTAATTACTGCTTTATTACTATATAATAAAGCATGAATTAATTAGATTGTAAACATGTTGTGTCTTAGCTTTGAAACCCAGCAGATATTTAATATATTGCAATGAATGACCGGGTCAGGACACTTGAGTGGCCTTGTTTTGTCCCATGATCAGATATTTATAGCAGGGCCACGACATAAATAACCCCCGTGTACAGCTGAGGAAACACACAACATTTATCAACTCTTAAGGTAAAGCAGTAATTCATCATTAGGGATCAACAATATAAAGAGTGTGTTAAAACTTTATTTATTATAGCGATTCAAACGGCTGCATCTCTATGAAGAATCGTTTAAATATGATCTTTATGATTATGGCTGTCCTGCAGTATGGGATGTTTACAATGGCAATATTTTTGATAAATTAGCAGCACTTAAAATCGCATTTATTTCTAGTTTCTCTCGTTTTGTTCACAGATCAGAAGAAATCACTCGGAAGGAGGAGTTTTTTTATCAGAGTCTGTCTTCCAGGGTGCTTTATTTGCGGTCCAGTCTATATGGTGGAGAGAAAGAGGGCTTCGGCTTTGGAGTTACTGCTGTTATGGATTTTGAGACGTCAGAAGGGATTTGTGATGAGGATGTGGCAACTCAGTACATGATTGAACAGAGTCTTCTGTTGAACAATAAGCAGACTGAATTTAAGGACATCTTATCTGAGGATGGATGCAGGTAAAATATTATTATAGAAATATTTATTGTATATGTAGCAGACATGCTTAATCCAAAGGGAATTTAAATGACCTCATTAACTCATTAACTGAGCGGTTGAGGGTTAAGGGCTTTGGTTAGGGGGCCCTGTATTAGTAGTTTAGTGATTCTTAGTGATTTTTCTAAGACCTTAACCGCTGATCTACTACTTGTCACGTGTCAGATCTGTTTTTGGAGAAAACTCATTTCTTATAAATGGTTAAGTGCAATCTTTTATTATCGTAAAACAAATTGAAGATATTATATTTAAGATGTATTTATGTTGGGCAGCACGGTGGCTAAGTGGTGGCCTCACATTAAGAAGGTCCTGTGTTTGATTCCCAGGCAGAGGTCTTTCTGTGTGCAGTTTGCATGTTCTCACCGTGCTTGCGTGGATTTACACTGGGTTCTCCAGTTTCCTCCCACAGTCCAACGACATGGATGTTAGATTAATTAGTGATCCAGAATTTCCCATAGGAGTGAGTTTGTGTGTGTGATGGACTGGCGACCTGTCCAGGGTGTTACCCTTCCGGCCTTTCGCCGTCACCCCGAAATTAGGATATAAGAGGGTATAGAAAATGTATGAATGAATGAATGTATTCGAGTTTACATAAAAATGTCCTTTTTAAAATGTTAAGTTTTTTTAAAAGTGAAAACATCAGGATTTTTACTGTTACTGTATTTGTGTATGTCTGATTCCGGCACTGCTGTTCGATGTTCGACTGTTCGATGACCTTTATTGTGAGTATAACAATCGCCGGTTTAACGTTGTGTCCTAGTTTGTAAAAAAAACCCAGGGAAAATGTAATAGTTTAAATTCGTTCAAGAGTTCAAAGGTCAAGAAGTTTCTCCAGGACCCTACGGTGCTACACAAAACAACACAGAATAACACAAAACAGAAGAACAACACAGAGCTGAAGACAGTGCACAGTGCAAACACAGACAATAGAAACAAAAAAAAACATTTTAAGTAAACAGGCTTCTTGTAATGTTCTGTAATTTTGATGATGATAATAAGCTTGGTTATGATTTCACAGG
Source organism: Bagarius yarrelli (assembly GCA_005784505.1). Taxonomy (NCBI): domain Eukaryota; kingdom Metazoa; phylum Chordata; class Actinopteri; order Siluriformes; family Sisoridae; genus Bagarius; species Bagarius yarrelli. The sequence continues at coordinate 3,061,600 of VCAZ01000045.1, read as the reverse complement.
ATAATCCAGACAAGTCCAGAGAGAGATAAAATATCCAGCGCCATTAGACGAGGTAAAAATAATAAGAAAGCATTTTTTTTTTAAATGATTTATCATTGGCTGTATTTTGCTGTCATTTGGTTTTGTTGATTGTCTATCAGGTGATGAAGCTGAGCTCCGTCTGCTCACGATCCACCGGGCTGCTTTTTCCGAGGAGGATACGGCCGGACAGATTCCCTTACACGAGGCAGCCATGCAGAACAACCAGAGCATCCTGGAGATCACTTTTAAAGGTCGAATTTCACGATGATCAATATGAAGTGTATAAACTATAAAGTTTCTATTCTTACTACATTCATATTAGAGAGACACATATTTCTATTGAGAATTTCAGTGCATTTACTTTCCTACCCCACTGTGTGCATTGACATTTCCTGGCTGTTTTATCACCACAGCATCTACTACAGATGCTAAATCTAGAAGAACTCGTCGGGGCAAGACTGCCATTTTTTTGGCAGTGGAAAAGGGTTTCTTGGAAAATGCTTCATTTCTTTTGGACAACGGAAGCAGCCCAGATTGCCAAGACAATGATGAGGAGTCACAGCTCGTCATTGGTCAGTAAAAGAAAACATTATAAATCAGGTTTTTTTTTGTAGTAGGTGAGGATCTTCATCTTATTATTCAATATTTTGTTCTTATTTTTGCATGGGTGCTATGAGGAGACTGTAGTTTACTAAAATGGAGCTCATTTTAAAGATGGTACAACGGAGTTTTAGTGCCAGGTTGAAAAAAATAATGAGAGTACAAGATTAAAGTTGTTATACTTCCAGAATAAAGTCAAAATTACGAGAATAAATTCAAAGCTGTATGTAAATTGACGAATGCTGTCTGACCGCCCTGTGGGTGGATGTGCATTTGTTTAAAGTTTTAAGTTTTATTCTCATAATTTTACTTTATTCTTGATGTATTTCGACTTTATTTTAAAATACAACAATATTCTCGTAATTTTAGCTTCATTGTCGAAGTATTGTGAATTTATTCCTGAAGTATTCCAACTATTCCAAAGTATTCCATTATTCCAAAGTATTCCAACTATTCCATTATTCTCGTAATTTCAATTGTATTTTCAAAGTATTTCGACTTTATTCTCGTAATTTCGACTTTATTGTAGAAATACGACTTTTTTCTTCCTGTAATTTTAACTTCATTCTTATTTTTATATTATTTTTAAAGTATTTCAACTTTATTCTGAAAGTATTTTCATTTTATTCTCGTAATTACGACTTTTTATTGATGTGTTCTTGTCATTTGAACTTTATTCTTGAGGTATTTTGAATTTTTATTACATTTTGGATGTCTTTGAACTTTATTCTTGAAGGATTTCGACTGTATACATGTCATTTTGACTTTATTCTTGTAATTTTATTCTAGAAGTATTTCGACTTTATTGTTGAAAAATATCCGCCTCACTTCATAATTTCCACTTCATTCCTGAAGGATTTCCACTTTATTCTCATAATTTTGACAGTCGACATTATTCTAGTAATTCTGACTTTATTGCTAAAGTATTTTGACTTTATTCTAGAAGTATTTTGATGTTGTTTTTGTAATTTTTTATTCATTCTCAAAGTATTTGACTTTAATGTCATAATCGTATTTTTTAGATAGTAGTAGCCTTCTCACCTTAATTTTTTTTTTTTATGGTCTCAAAAGATTCATGCATACTTACATACACACACCTTGTTTTATACAACTGACAACAGTGAGGGGATATAAGCACATGACCATCTGATCCACAGCTCCCATCACTTTATGTGTTATGATTTGCTACTGATCGTTTATCAGCTCTATTTCCTGTGTCATTACATTTCCACAGCTATACGTAACAACCACTTCGACATGATAAAGCTTCTTCTCTGCTTCAGTGCCAACATAAACCAAAAGTTGGCGCACAGCCGGACGGCTCTTCACGAAGCTGCTCGTCTGGGCCTGACAGATATTGTAACGCTGCTGCTGAAGTCTGGAGCTGATCCCGATCCCAGGAGCACTTACGGCCTCACGCCTCTGGCCCTGGCAGCACAAGCCGGCCATGTGGAGATAGTGCGAGAACTCCTACGCCGAGGTCAGGACACGTGTGGGAATGTTAATGACAGCTTAGTATCGACAGGTTTGAGGCTCATGGGAATCATTTTATCATTTTATTCCCATTGAAAATAGTTTGTTTTAAAAATGATGATTAAATTATTTCGGGGGATTTTATTAAAAAAAAATTTGATAAAAGTGATATAATGTGTATATGGTATTGCTTATAAAATGTAAAAAGCGATCCTGATCCTCGATTCTGGTACCCTATGACGATCCAGTTGCAAGTTTGAAATTTTAAATTGCTAATCAGAAAACAATTAAGAAACAATTTTGCAACTTGTGACAAAATTAATCATTTATAGTATTTATAATATATATAATAAAATTAATATTTTAATTTCTATATTTATTGCCAGCGCCGTGGTGTAGTTGGTTAAGGCTCCGGCGACCAGGGTTTGATTCCGGCTCGGATCCTTTCTGGTCCCACCCCCTCTGTCTCCCAAATTACATCTCACTTAATACCATTAATATTAAAAGATTTTTTAAAACTTTAGGAGTAAAAATCTTATTACTTTTTTCATACTGATTTATGAGCACTTGTGGTTGTATTTGCACTACAGGGGCTGATGTGGATTCTCAAGCTCAGGATTGGGCCACTATTCTTTATGAAGCTTCTGCGGCTGGAAATCCTGAAGTCATCTCTCTACTGCTTGAATATGGCGCTGATGCTAATATGCCCAAACACACAGGCCACCTGCCCATCCACAGGGTGGCCCATCGTGGACATGTGAAGTATGAGGCCACTGAGAGAACACATTTGTAGCGTTTGGCAGACGCACTTATCCAGAGCGAATTACATGTATCTCTTTCATACAACTGAGCAATTAAGGGTTAAGGGCCTTGTTTAGGGGCCCAGCAGTGGAAGCTTGGTAGTGCTGGGAATCAAACCCTGATCTTCCGATGATAGTCCAACACCTAAACCCCTGCACTACCACTTTCCCCTAGCATTTTAATTTGGAGAGCTACAAGAACTGGGGAATTGTTTGCGTTTGGTAAATGATGCGGATTTTAACTTTGCCATCTATAGAAATATTTCGTCACATTTTACCCATGATTTTTATTAAGCATATGGGCCCCCCCCAATCCCCCTCACCTGGTTTCTGTTCTATTATGCCCTGCCACACCAACCCCCTCCCTTCTCCTCGTAACCATTCTCACCAATTTAAATATTCTGAGATATATTTTTTTGGGGGGGGGGGCGGTTATGACCCTTTACTCTTAAAAGTATTATTAATGGTTTAATTGGATAAATTCGTAAATATCCAAAAGTAAGCGTTCTTGGTAAACTGGCCGGTGGCTGTAAGAGTTTAACTTGTATAAATTATTATTGTTTAGAGCTCTGGCTCTCCTCATCCCTTTGACCACATGGGAGGCGGTGGAAGAGAGCGGCATGAGCCCCCTGCACTCAGCAGCAGCTGGTGGCCAAACGCAGTGTCTACAGATGCTCCTGGACGCAGGCTACGACCCCAACTTCATGCTTTACCCCTGGGTGAGACGCAATTACGACGACCAGCGCAGGTCGGTGCTGTACTTTACAGTAACCAACGAAGATATTTGCTCCACCAAGATGCTTTTGGAGGCTGGTGCGATGCCCAACCAGGACCCTGTGAAGTGCTTGCAGGTGGCCTTGCGATTGGGCAACTACAAACTGATTGACACTTTACTGAGGTACGGCGCCAACGTCAACTATTTCTGCAGGGTGAACACCACACACTTCCCTTCGGCTCTGCAGTACGCCCTGAAAGACGACGTCCTACTGCGGATGCTCTTCAACTACGGCTACGACGTGCAGCGCTGCTTTGACTGTCCATACGGGGACAGAGCTCACGTGCCTGATGATTATGAGGGATGGACCAATACTGTCATCAAAGATACCATGGTAAGATGGGGTTCACCCGAAGATCTACATACAGCTCTTAAACAATATCACACAGATGTTGTTTATGAGTTACATTATTTAGCTAGAGGTTTGTGGACACTTGAAATGTGTCTTTTCCCACAGTTGTCTAGAATGTCTTTGTATTTTGTAGCATTACATTATTCCTTCACTGGAACTAAGAGACTCAAACACTGTTTCAGCATGTCAATGTCCCTGATCTCCATGAAGACATCAGTGAAAGAATTTGTGTGTCCTGCACAAAGTCCTGACTCTGCCTCAGCCCCTTTGAAGTGAACACCTTTGGAATGATCTGGAACACCGACTGAACCCCAGACCTCCTCACCTTGACATTAGTGTCTGATCACATGACACAACCCAGTTCAAAGTGTTTTTTCAGAAGTGTGGAGGTTCTTATAGGAGTGGGAGAGAGACTACATCTGGGATAAGATGTTCAAAAAAATATATAGGGATGTGACGAATAGGCATTCCAATAATTTTGGCTATATAGTTTTCTTTAATCTGTAGATTTGAATATAACATCACCGTGTAGCTAAAGAATAACCACATCTTGGAGAACTGTAATCAGATTTTTTTTCCCGAACGCAAATTTTTTACTAATAATTGGATGAAAAATGTTGCAAAATTAATCAATTTTATTAACATTTGGGAAGGTATTTATTTATATAAAGAGTTATATAATTACCAAACACAAAAAAACCATGGCGGATATAATTATACGACTATAACATTTCTCGCTCGCTCTTTTTCCTGCAGTTCTGTGAGGTGATATGTGTCAACTGGCTGAAGGACCTGTCTGGAAACGTAGTGCGTCTCATGCTAGATTACGTCGACCATGTCAAGTTTTGCTCCAAAATAAAAGCAACACTGATGGAGCAAAAACAGTGGCCAGAAATCTGCAAAATTCAAGGTGAACATATAGATGGTGTACAGTAAAATACACATATCAGTATTTCTGCTATTTTTTGGTTATAACTAATGGATTACACTTCCTGTCTCGACTCGTCCAGAGAACGTGCGCTGCTTGCAGCACTTGTGCCGTCTGACGATCAGGAAGTGTTTGGGACGTCTGCGTCTCAGAGCTCCGGTCTTTATGAGCTTCCTGACTCTGCCCCAACGCCTGAAAGATTACATCTTATACAAAGAGTACGATCTTCATGGTCAGAAACAGTCTGAAATGATGACATCGTGATCTAATGTCAAGGAGAAATTAAATTTATTTCTGGAAATAAATGCATGTTTATCTTGGCAGAAATATTGGATATGTAGATGAATGTATAGACTGTTAATAGTAAACAAAAAATGTGTTTTGTAAAGATTCTATTTACATAATGACATTAATTAATAAAAAAAAACCAGTGTAAAGTTTTAAATCAGCTTTTTTAGCCTTTATGTAAATGCTCGATTCGCAGAAATGCACTACAAATTACTTTCAAAATAAAAAAGATACGATTTTATCATGTATGTGTACTTTATCTTTGGAACTTAATAAATAATCTATTTATCTAATAATCTATTTATCTATCTATCTATCTATCTATCTGTCTGTCCGTCCGTCCATCTGTCTGTATGTCTATCTATCTGTCTATCCGTCCGTACATTCTCTATCTGTCTGTCTGTAAGTATGTCTATCTATCTATCTATCTGTCTGTCCATCCGTCTATCTGTCTGTCTGTAAGTATGTCTATCTATCTGTCTGTCCGTCCATTCATCTATCTGTCTGTCTGTAAGTATGTCTATCTATCTATCTGTCTGTCCATCTGTAAGTATGTCTATCTATCTGTCTGTCTGTCCATTCATCTATCTCTGTCTGTCTGTAAGTATGTCTATCTATCTATCTATCTATCTATCTATCTATCTGTCTGTAAGTATGTCTATCTATCTGTCTGTCTGTCCGTCCGTCCGTCTATCTGTCTGTAAGTATGTCTATCTATCTGTCTATCTATCTATTTGTCTATCTATCTATCTATCTATCTATCTATCTATCTGTCTGTCTGTCTGTCTGTCTATCCCATCAAATATTATACTACATAATAATAATAATTACAGGAACAAAAGTATTTAAGGTGGAATATACTAGAAATTTTATTCGTTTAACTGGAAGTCTTTTATTGTATTACCACATCGCTCTAAATAAACTCATCACAAGACCCGGGCTGCATCTCAAATTCATCTGAACCGGACACACAGTGCACTTCCCATCCTGTATAATCATCTGCTTTCTATTCTACAGAGTGCACTTATTAAGCCATTAGGGAGGTATTTGGGATACAGCGCACTCTGTCGGCCAATGAGCGGCGAAGAAACGGCGGAATATCCGTATGTGTGGGAAGGGCACTCTCTGGCTGCTGATTAGTCGTGCATAGAAAAGCAAACAGGAAGAGATTATATTTTCTATTTTTTAAAATAAATAACAGCACAATTATGCCAGGAATTGACAAACTGCCGATAGAAGAAGCGCTGGAGGACAGTCCTCAGGTACAACGACATTTTCCTGCTAGCATTTTAGCTTTGTGGCTGACTAGCCAAATAACTAGCATAACAACTAGTTATTAACGTTTAATAATCGTCTTAAAATG
>VCAZ01000045.1:2682500-3050000 GCA_005784505.1 Bagarius yarrelli | reverse complement strand
AACTTCCTGATATCAAATATTTTTAATGTGATAATGACCTTGATTATAACCATATATTTTTAATGGATATGCGTAATATTTGATTAATTGGTTGCTGTGGCTGAACTCCTATAAACCTTGTTTATTTTTGGCTAATAAAATATTTTTTGTTTAAAGTACCTTTAGAAAATTATCACATTTTGGCTGCAAAATGACAAACATCTTCCCTTAATTTTTAATTCCTTTTTATAGTGAAATTTTTACCAAGTTTGTATTTCTGCACATTTTGTTGTATAAGAATTATGTTGCATACAGTAATTGTCTGCAGGGGTGGACTCAACCAATTAGCCAGGAAGGCATAACCGTTAACATTATTTTTACATCCACACAAATTTGTCACCCCCTAAATCATGGATCAGTGGAACATTCCATTAGTTATGCATCTGCGTCAGCAGCTCATTGGCCAGAGTTACGACAAAAGGGCAGAAATGGTTAGAGCTTAGAACAGCGAGCGAAGCGGAATATTAAGTAAAGAATGAAATAGGGGTCGGACGATTATCAGCTCTGATATTAGGTACTTGTATGATATCGGTATTGTTTTTTTTCCAAAATTTGCACATTGCAAATGTGAACAACGTCAGAGCTCGTGTTATTTTTATCCCAGGATCAAATATCAGGTCAAAATATCGGTTATCAGCCAACACAGCAGCTGCAACAGCCTCTTTCTCTCCAGACGCAGGGGTGTGTTTTCTCCCGACACCGAAAAATGACAATATGCCCTTGAGTGCAGCCCAGAAACAGCACACGCCTTTCATGTATTTTAGTTCGTTATAGCAGCCCCTTTTTTTGCACCATGGCCTTATTAAAACTGATTTCCGGAAAACAAATTTCAAATCACATCAGAGGTAAATAGTTAGTTTGTGAATTTGTATTTATTTCACTTGTCAGGGTGGTCTGGAGCAATAACTTTAGAAGGGTATAAAACCTAATTAAACTTTTTGGATCAAATCCAATCAGCATTTTGTCTTTAGTAAATGACATGTCGTGGAAATTTCTCTAAGACACAAGGAATATTTGTCCTTTTGTACAATATCACAAATTTACCTGCATGTAAACCTGGACCTTGAAATGGTGCAGAAATTTGAATATTAAAATAATTTTTAAAAAAAATTAGTGTAGCCTTGAATGTTTGGACCTTATATTATGCAATCGAGAGACAAATCCTAGTTTAGTAAAATCTAAAATATGTTAATCACCATATGTTAATGCGCGATTTGAAATATCGCAAAAAAAATCATAAAAAACCACCATCAGATGCTTAAATAACTTGAAAACCAAGATTTGCTTCATGTTAAAATATAAACCTGGCTCATGTTGGCTGGTGTTAACACACACACACACACACACACACACACACACACGTACATTGCAGACTCTGTACTGTGACTTGACACCATCACCTAGTCAGATCTATTTTATTTCTTCTTGCTTGTGTACCTGATTGCTCACATAAGACGATTAACACAGCTACACACTTCATGCAATGTCTTTATTTAATAAATCGCATACTGAGACTCAGCCTGGCTGCTGCGGGTGGAGCAGATGTTCTGCAGATTTGGTTGGGTTGATTCCTGTAACCGTGTGCAGAACAGGAAATGATTATTAGAATATAAAGATGTGGATTCAACCCTGTGTAATGTTAGCAAGTTTAAGCAATTTTTTTAACCAATTTTTTTAATGTTCCTTTGCAGATCATGACAGTAAAATATAAACACAGCATTGAATTTGATAAAACAGATGATTGTTTGTCGTTACATTTTTTTATTTATGCAAAAATACTTATTCGTGAATCTCCTAGAAGAGGCAGTATTAGCATTAGGGACATTAGTCGCTTGGGCAGCTATGTTGCTCCTGTATCTGGTGTATCTTGGAAAATTCCCGCACCTCAACCCTCTGTTTGAAGTGTGGTCCCAAAAAATCTTTGTTTAAAGGGGTATCAGGCCCTTTTCCCGCCCCAACACTACGCCTTCAACCAAAAGAGAATGGAGACATCTCTACCCCTTCACAGAAAAGCGCTAAAACAGAGCGTAAGAAAATGGGATTGGGCCTAAGTATAACCTAATAAATAATAATAATAATAATAATAATGTTACTCTTTACAACAGGTGAAAGGTGAAGTAATGGAGGATGTTTACACCTCAAGGAAAAAGCAGCACCAGACCATGATGCACTACTTCACAGCACTTAATACACTACAGTATAAGAAAAAGATTGCCCTGTTGGAGCCGCTCCTGGGGTACATGCAGGCACAGGTGCGAACTACACACACCGCCTACCTTGTTTTTTAATAGTTTTAGTAACTAATCTTTTTTTTTTAATCAAAGTAAAATTAATTTTCAGTGACTACCTGAATGCTACATGAATAAACACACTATATATAGTACACATAAGTGCACAAAGTCAGTCTAAGACATCATGTCATATTTTCCTTTCGCTTATCTGAGATATATATATATATTTTAAGTTGTCATAGATAAACAAATCGAACCCCTGTTGTTCTTCCTCTTTTCTTTTTTAGATCAGTTTTTTTAAGCTTGGATCCGAGAATCTCACACAGCAATGGGAAGACTTCCTCACAAACATTGGGACCAGTGTACAAAAGTGGGTTTTATCTGTTTGCTTTTGCTAATTTCATATCCTGTCCCCGATTAATCGATTTATCCCTTAGACCTTAGTGTTATTACCTGTATATCTGAGGACAGGAATTAATAAAAGAAGACAGGATATTTTAACAGCCGACCGCAAGCTTATCCAGATGTTCAACACACAACATTTTCATCATTGTTGACATTAGCTTGTTCCTCTTTTAATGGTTAACCAGTGTTGTTTTGCAGGTTGTCAGCATTAATACCATACGCAGGCCTGTAAGTGTTTAAAAACTCTAATGCAGTAAAGTGCAGGAATTTAATGAGGCAGCTCTCAGTATTTGAAACATATATTCCTAAACATAAACAAATAGTTTGGGGGTTATTTATACGTTTTGTTTTACTAACTGGATGTTTCACTGACAAAGTCTGCATATTTTGGACAAAAAAACTAAGTTTGAAGTACTTGTTTGAAGTCATCTGATATCCTTAAGGGACAACCCTCGAATTTGGAATTGGAAAAAGTCCCAGGCCGGAGTCAAACCGGAGTTGCCCAGATTGCAACACGCCATGTACATGTCTGTGTGCTTATCAACACAGACATATACAAACATAGTTATCAGACTATATAGGTTTATAGTTTAAATGAAGTTATATAGGTTGCTGTGCTTGTTGTTAGTGTACGGCGGGAGATGGACAGTGAGGTGGACACAATGCAGCAGACCATCCAGGATCTGGAGCAGGCCAGTGATCTGCTATACATGCCTGACCCGGACCCTAATAAAATCCCAATTAATCGTAACCTGACTCGCAAAGCTGGATACCTCAACATTCGCAAGTATGAAATAACTGCTGGGTCATTATTCAGTACGAGGACATGTATCGATTCATTTAATAGCTGTGTCAGTCTGGTTCTATCTGTGTCTTTACTTTTATTCTGTTCCTCTAGTAAAACAGGACTGGTGTCTTCCACCTGGGAGCGCCAATATTTCTTCACACAAGGAGGAAACCTAATGAGTCAGTGTCGAGGAGACGTGGCGGGAGGGCTGGTCATGGACATAGACAACTGTTCGGTCATGGCGGTGGACTGTGAGGATCGGCGCTTCTGCTTTCAAATCTCTTCCTTCGATGGCAAAAAGTATGATTAATAACTAATAGCTTAATGACATTTAAAGTTTGGTCTAGATTGTTTTGGGGTTTTTAAGCTTCTAATTTGTGGTTAAGATTTTATACTGGTAGACTTATTTAACTGGTAAATTGTTCTGGTAGATCCTGAGTAAAAAAAAAATAAAAAATCAGGTTAAATTATAAATGCATTATTTTAGAGCTTAAATCAAAGTATTGATTTGCTATTACTATTAATAGTCTTAATTTGTGCTCACAGTTATAAAAAAAAATTTGATTTTAATTTTAGCATTTATTTAATTAATCAAATTAATTCATGGTGATTCTAATTCAGTTATGAAAAAACATTTTTACAGTATATATATTTTAAAATATTTTATTAGATCATTACTTTTCTACATTACGTTTCTTGGTGCAAAAAAGATGATCACTGTTAACTAATTAAGATTTTTTTAAATTAAATGTATCCCAATATTCAACACAGATTTTAATGCTCCATAATTATTTTTTCTACTGAAGGATCGCCATTTTACAAGCAGACAGCAGAAAGGATTGTGACGAGGTAATGAACTGCCACTGTTTGCAGTTTTTTTATTTATTTTAAAAGCCAGCCCTAACTAAAGAACTGTTGCTTTTTTTCCCCCTTTAAGTGGATTGCAACAATAAATAACATATCGAAGAGAATATATCTTAGTGAGAAGCCAGAGGTAAACATCTGCTTTGGATAATATTCCCAATTCAGCATTCATAAGCATGAAAAACATACAGATACAGATACTATTGGTAAAGTAAAGCTTTATTGACAGGAAACTGCTGCAAGAGTTAACCAGTCAGCTTTGGAGGCTGTGACGCCATCACCTTCATTCCAGCAACGCCATGAAAGTTTTAGACCCAGCACGTCAGTATCAGTTTAAACTCAAACTCTTACCGATAGCGTATCCTTTAGGCCAGTCGGATCATTCCTGCTTTTTTTTTTTATTTTTTCTAACAGTAGTTTTTAATCTCGTGGTTTTAGGCAGGGTCGACCCCGAGCTGCACGGACTGGCAGCCAGAGCTCAGCAGGGTCCGAGTCACCCGCTCTCTCCTCACTGTCTTTAGACTCACTGGTGGCTCCAGACACCCCCATCCAGTTTGATATAATTTCTCCAGTCAGTGAAGACAGCATGCCACAGTCTAAAGGTGCTGCCCAAGGAAGGTCAGTGCCTCCATGATGTATTTCTGTTATGATCCGGTGCGGGGTAACGTCAGTACACCTAATTCTTTTATTTCTTATGAAGAATTTAATAATGTTCTTGAAATATCACAGCTGCGATAAATTTTTAATTAAAGTATTTAAATTTTTTTTTTTTTAAACTCAAATATTTTTACGCGCTTTTTATTAAATATTTAATTTTTTAAAAATAATACCTGACTGAAAAAATTCGAAACGGCGGAGAGGGCAGTGGCAAGGTTGAGCAACTGACATGATGGGGGTGTTGCAGCTTAACACCGCTAACTCTAACTGACAATTGCAGCGACGTTACTAAATTTACATGAAATTTATCAGTAACGCTTCAGATCTGTGGTGCACAGATTCCTCCTTTATTGTTCTGTCAGTTATTACTATTCTTACAGGACAAGTTAAAACTCATGCAGCAAACTTGAACATGTAACAGAAATATACATATCTGCAGTGGAGAGAATTGTGAAAATTGCTGACATCTGGATATGGAGGTTCAGTTAAAACCAAATATTAGTATTAATGATTGTTATTGGATGACTTAATAGCCTATGATTTGTAATTTGTGTTTTAAAAATGTCTTTAATTTGTTTGGGATACTTGAATTCGTTTTGGGCTACCAAAAACTGAAGAGTGCTTAAGCTACCAGGAATTTCAGATACAGATGCTTTCAGATACAGTTTTTGCAGTTTTAAGCTTTCAAAAATTTTTTTTTAAATTCCATTTATAACATATACAGGATCCAACGTCTTTTTAATGGAAAACTTAATAGGAAGGTTAAATGTATGACTTGTCAGCCTTTAGCCGTGCTTTACAAGCCATGACTTTTTTGTAGCACTTTTAAGATTTTCTTTAAAAGGTCGTTGCTCTATTAATAAAAAGTATTATTATTATTATTATATTATTATTATTATTATTATTATTATTATTTAAAAATGGCAGTTTACGTGTCACATTTCTCCCTCTAATGCCTAGTTAACTTACTACTCTAAACTTACAGATAGAATACTAATAGCTTTATTCTTACTTTTTCCTACTTTATAAATAATTTCCGTTGTCACTTTTACCCACTGAAAGAAGGACAAACCCGTTTGGAGAATCTGGAGAGGTGCAGTCTGGAGACAGTGAAGGTACACACCCCATAAACAGACCTCAAAACTCAGAACGACCGTAGGCTGTTAGAAAAGCTCATCATTATAATAGTAACTTATGTGATTTCTTGACCTTCTCAGACTCCATCCTGCACCAGCTCTTCATCGTACGCTTTCTAGGATCCATGGAAGTAAAGACCACAGAGACTCCGGATGTCATCTACGAGACGATGAGGCAGATCATGGCGGCCCGAGCCATTCACAACATCTTCCGGATGACCGAGTCGCATCTGCTGGTCACCTGCGACTGCCTGAAGTAACAGCTGATTTGTGCTTTTGCATTTGTGTTAGATTTGTGTTAAGCTAGTATTTGGTATTAAAGGCTTCTATAACTGTTTCTAGGCTTATTGACCCTCAAACACAAGTCACAAGATTAAGAGTAAGTCTGTTTTTATATATTTATTATGACTGTGACCTTTTTCTTCATTTCTTGCACTTTGGGCCATACGTATAATGTAAAATATCATACAGTGTCAGGCAGAAAAAGAATGCAGTTATGCAGTTGTATAAAATATTTACTTTTTCTCTTCTCTACAGTTTCCTTTATCCAGTGTGGTAATGTGTGCATCACATCAAGAGAACAAGCGTCTGTTTGGCTTCGTCTTGCATTCAGCCGGTGGTCGAGTCGACGGACGTCCCGTCACTGTCTGCTACATCTTTGAGTCTAATAATGACGGAGAGAAGGTATAACGAAAGCTTGTACTGTATATGTACCGCAGGTTTGTTAAGACTAATAGCGGTTCCGTTTTCTGTACCGTGTAAACATGCGGGTTTTTTATAATATAATTTGGGTTTGTTTTTTTTTTCTCGTCAGATCTGTGACAGTGTGGGACTGGCGAAACAAATAGCCCTTCATTCAGAAATGGTGAGGTTTTTGTGTAAAAGTGTCATTTTGGCAGATTACATGATTTTATAGATTTTTTTTGTTTAAAGGATCGCCAAATCACTCAGAAACAGAGAGAGCTGGAAAAGGCTAAAGAGAAGCAACAAGAAGAGCTGACTAAACAGAAACAGATTGAAAAGGTACCATAAGAAAATGTAGCCCTTACAACCTGCCATAGAACTATTCCCCAGAGTACATCTTAGTGTTTTTACATGCTGTGCTGTCTATTCTATTGCACCCCGTTTTACTTTATTGACGAAACAGGATGCAGTGATAAGAGCGACAATAACAAGTAGAACACAGTAGAGTCACATGTACATCAAATCAATGTCTGGCTTTTGACGTCCCCACATGTGACCAACCTCGAGGTTATATGATTTTGTGAATGAGTCGTAGAAAAAGTAAACAAGCAACCTTAAATCTATAGAATGTGTGTGTAAAGACGGCAAGGTATTTTTAGTGTTTTTGTTGTAGACGTGTTATAGGGTGAAAACAACGCAACAAGTCTCTTATATTCGGTTTCTATAGAACAGAGAAGCGCAAAATTTTGGTGGTCCTCGACTTTGCTGGCTTCTAATCTAAAGCAAAAACTGTATTTCTTCCCCACTAAACCACACACACTACAATATGTCCGGGATCTCTTAAACACAGGTGTGAGCTACAGGTGACCTTGCTTTTTTTCCCCCCCAAAACAAAAACTTTATTATTCACTGGTTGTATTCACTGAGACATGCAAATTTTTTTAGAAGCATATTAGAAAGTAAAATAAGTATCGCTGCCAGAAAATGAGCAGTGGAGCTTATTGTAAATTCTTTAAAATGTAGACTTGGAAAACAACTCTATTCTTTGACTATATTTGGACCCCTTTTCTTGCTGTACTACCCTTTGGTAGACTTTAATCATTGACCAGTTTGTGGATCAATTATATTTATTTTTTCCTTTCTCTTATTTATTTATTTTTTTGCTTTATCTCTGGACATTATGTTTTTTATGTATTATTATTATTATTGTTGTTATTAATTATTGTAATTTAACCTTTATGTAACATTGTCAAGACAAATTTTCTGTCAAACAATTAAGATAATTATGCCACGTGTGGGTGGGTGGAAAGGAGTGTTTTTCGGATTTTTTGAGAAGAAAAAATTATGTATTTATAATATTTTGCATTTATAAATATATATAGACACTAGCATAAATGTCTTGAATTATAGTATCATTATTAAATTTGTTGATCTTTGTTCTTTATTTGCCCCTCTTTCTGTTTGTTTCATTAAGACTGACCTTAACTTCTAACAGCTCAAATGATGCTTTTATCAGTACAACAAAATGTACTTAATTGTTTAGAAAAATCTATCTTGCGCGTATGTACTCCCCCCCCCCCCCCCCCCCCCCCCCCCCCCCCCCCCAACATGGAAGCAATTGTTCTACTCCGATCGTGCTGTTCTAATAAATTCCTAGACATTTTTCATAAACAGTTCTGGATTGTATCAGCATATCCTAAATAAACTCTGCACTATAATTCCAGGATCTGGAGGAACAGAGCCGCCTGATAGCCGCTTCTAGTCGTCCAAACCCGCCAGCCACTGACGGACAGTTCCTCGTCCTCAGCAAAAGCCAATCAGAAGAGAGCGATGGCGGGGAGGAGGGGCAGAAGAGAGAAAGAGGGGAATCTGACGC
Organism: Bagarius yarrelli; assembly: GCA_005784505.1. Lineage (NCBI taxonomy): Eukaryota > Metazoa > Chordata > Actinopteri > Siluriformes > Sisoridae > Bagarius > Bagarius yarrelli. The sequence continues at coordinate 3,041,321 of VCAZ01000045.1, read as the reverse complement.
TTAAGAATATGAACTGGAGACTCAACTGTTCATCCAAAATACTTAAAATTGTAACGTCATTTCCTTTAAAGCGTCTGGTTGATTGACGGAAATGACTTTTTGTGAAATGACTGCCGAATATTAAGAAAGAGGAAGAGAAAGTAATTTTAGGGGTGGGTTGATTGGGAGATGGTGTTATAAGCTGTTTTATTTGTATTAAATCCTGTATTTTGTACCTTTTTCCATTACTGACTTGTATTAAAAACACGCTTTTAGATGTTTTTGTATGTTGTGTGTTTGCTTGTGTGTGGTTGTTTGTATGTTTGTTTGCGTGTAAGTGTGTTTGAGTGGGATTTTATGTTTTGGAGAAAATTGCACGTGTGAATAGCACATATTGAAGAAGCATTTGTACTAATACTGTAAATTTATCTTTCTGCTCTAACCTGTTTTTCAGCTCTACACCTAAATCTACACCTCTAACTGAATTGTAGGGGGTTCATATTCTAACCTGTAATCAATTCTTCAAAGGTGGATATTTATGTATAAAGATTATGGATGTGGTCTCTCTTTTTTTTTTTTTTTTTTTTTTTTTTTACATCTGAAACATATAATTGAAATAATTTGTTTCATAAATTCACGATTTCCTGTTTAAATTTTGTATAACTGCAGTTTTGGGAGATCATTTTTGTTTCTTTTTTTTTCTATAACAACGTTTACAATTGTAAAAGAGTTAATAATAATAATAATGGATCATTTTAAATAATCGGTCTGTACACATTGCACACCATTTTTACATGTAGTATGTTAGTTTACAAAACTGTATAAATAACCAAGCTTTGTAATTAACATACTTGTACCAGTGATGCAAATGTTTTTTTGTTTCAGCACCATGTCTGTTTAATGGTAAACCGTCTGTGACAAATAGTCCTTTGTGTGTATGTGTGTGTGGTTTTTTTTTTTGTTTTTTTTTTTATTGTGTTGTGTTAACAGTGTTCATTTGATAGGCTACCATAAGCAAACTAAGTGGCTGCTTAAAGCCCCACTAGGGGGCCCCCAAGAGTACATGAAATTACAGACCTGGAGTTTTTTTTTTATATGTCACTGGTAGATGTTATTTATACAATATGCATTATGTTGGTATGCACAGGATGAATAGAAGGGTTGAAAAATGGTTCGTCTTGGTGGTCCTGGAATTGAACCCGCAAACTTTAAATCGGTAGTCCAACGCTTTAACCGCTGCTCCATGTGTTAGATTATTAGTGTGTAAATGAAGGATTGACAAAAATTAGTCATATTGGTGGCACTGAGGTTGTTAAGGTCAATGGATTTCTTCCAAAATGTCCCCAAATCTCTGATGCACACCTGAGATGTGTATTTAAAAAAAAAATCCTGGTTCACAAGTGACAAATTTATTAATTCATTTGTGAATTAAAATGTGTACCTTCACTCCTTTTTTGTGGCGTAAAGATTAAAGTCTTTTGGTGCCAAGAAAAGATAGGTATTTTCCAAATTTGACTCATGCAATGTGGTTTTTTTTTTTCCAGTTTCAGTTTAGCAAAAAATGTAATCGCTGTATTTAACATTAACATTATGTATATTAATAGAATACACATCACTCACAATCAGAAATAACTATGCAAAGCTAAACAATTGCTTACTGTTAGTATATTAACTTAAACATGATAGTAATTAGGGCTGTGTATCAGCAAGGACCTTCCCATACGCTACGTAATACTTTACATAAGTCACGATACAAAATATCACGATATATCGCAGTACAATACAATATTGCAATACACTGCAATACTTATGTAAAAATACAACAAATACAAAGACGGAGATGCTTATATTCTTCCGCCATGTTTGCTTCTAAGACAACGGCTGTATGTATCAGCAGTAACTACAGGATGGAACTAAATGGAATTTGTTTAACACGTACTGAATGTTTTAATTAAATGTGAATAAAACTATGTATCGATACTAGAGGTTAAAATATGGTGAAAAAATCGCCGTATCGATATATTTACACGGCCTCAATTGTTATTTTAAGTAGAATATTTCTCTAAACAACTTTTAAAATAAATATCCATAATTGAACCTTCTAAATCCTTAATTTAAAGCATTAAAATGTTAAAAATGATTTCTGTAAGCCTAATTGGCCTGCATGTGGGTTTGCATTTCAATAGTTCTAATTAGTCCTAACTTTTTACCATGACAAAGCAGGGCATGGAGAAGGAGCTCGTGTACTCAAGTAAACAAGTAAATAAACAAGTCGCATATTTATTTAAAGCCTGTTTGAATAGATGGATTCAGCCACTGAATGAGGGACAATGCAGGGGCAACTTGTCGGATTAGTTCACGGATGCCCTGTGCATGCATGACAAGAGGGGGGGAAAAAAGGAGGGAATATTCAGCAGGATTAACTTTAATAGCTTTACCTTCTCTTCTTATTAACACTTATTTTAAAGTTCTGCGCGTAGAAATGAGATTAATGGCAAGCTGAGTGCTTTCTCATAATGCCGGCTGAAGGAACTGAAACGGGCCGCGGAGGAGGGAATTAATAAAAAGAGTTCATTTTCTACCTGGTGCGTAAAAATAAAAGAGACACAGACGCAGGGCTTTTGTCTCTGGGATAAACCAGTCTGAAGAGATTCCATGTGGGTAATAGATAACGCCCCAGTGGTCACGGTGCGGTGGCGCGTCATTTGGACACGAACTTACCTGTGAATCGACCTGCTGCCCCTGTGGTGCCCTGTGGTGCGCGCTTAAGCCATTCAAATGGAAACGTTTTACTGGTTTAATCGGTGACGTGGTGCAGCCTGTGAGTTTTAAAGAAGACACGGGACACTTCGAGAGAGACATTTGCGCTGATAACATTCCTACAGAGAACTTGGACACTGAATTCTTGCTTACTTTCTGGGAAACATGACGAGTGTGAGCGCACAGCAGAACCGACATTCTGTCTTCACTATTGATCGCATCCTGGGACTGGACCGAACCGAGCAAAGAACCGCCGTTTACACTCCTCATCGTCCGTGGACAGGTAGAGTTCATCTTCTTCTTCTTCTTCTTCTTCTTCTTCTTCTTTCTTCTTCTTCTTCTTCTTCTTCTTCTTCTTATTATTATTATTATTATTATTATTATTACTATATATCTTCTATAGCCGATTATTTCCTAATTCGGGGTCACAGGGATCTGCTGGAGTTTATCCCAGCTGTCTCTGAAAGGGCGAAAGACAGGAGGGGGACACCCTGGACAGGTCACCAGTCCATCACAGGGCCACTCACACTCAGACTTACTCCTATGGGCAATTTGGAATCACCAATCAATCTAACATACATGTTTTTGGACTGTGGGAGGAAACCGAAGTAAACTGGACTTCTGCCCTATTATTATTATTATTATCGTCGTTATTATTAGTATTATTATACTACATTTCTGCTTTAAATACAGAATATATCTAATCAGTCTTATTTTTCTCAGTTGCCTAGCTAGAGGAAGGCAAGTGGGGGCATCTGTCCCAGGGCGCAGCATCCAAATTAATGTTACATCATTACGAATGAATTTCAGAATGAAATGTTTTCCCCAGTTATATCTTTAAAGTATTATTGTTGCCTTAATTATTCATTAAAAAAAAATTTTTCAGCCCTTTTCATCCCCTACAAATATGTCACGAAATGCAAGTTTTCATGTTCTAAAACTCAAACATTTCTGGGAAAGCATGACGGACCCCCATTATAGCTCACATCCTGTCAGGAGGGGGCCAGAAGGGGGCGCTAAAACTGACTTTGTCCCCAGGTAGCTACGCCTCTGATTTTTCTTACAACCAGAGAGAATTCAGAGTATATTAGAAGATTTTTTTTTACATTTTATTGTATTTTTAAATGAACTCTGTGGGTATAAATGACGTGACATGACTTATTGGATCTATAAGTGGGCGTGGTCAGCATTTTTTTTAAATAATAAAAAAAAATACAAAACATATTGAAAAAATAAAGTCCAGACTTTTACGTTTATGAGCTTCGAGTCGCAGAATCATTTGCCTTTGTCCGCTTTCAACCTGATGACATTGTCCACTGAAGCTGGCACAGACCTCATAAGTTTATGTAAATTCGGATGATTTTATTATTCCAGAAAACCTGCTCCAATAGGAGAGATAGGACACATGGAAATCTGACTTTTGTTTTTTTTTTTTTTTTTTTTTTTTTACAAAAGGTCGATATCAGAAATTTGCTTATGTTTGAATTGAACTGGGCAAAAACCCTCGTGTGTGGAAACATAAAGAAGTTACACATTTCCCTTTCTTCATTTGACACTTTCAGGAGTTTTTGTTTGTTTCCAGTCTAAAAAAAACGTTAGTGTGACCGTGTGTGTGTGTGTTCTGCAAAAATAATTCATTAATAAGGTACACATTTTGTTAGAAATTGTATGATGACTTAATACTTTCCTTTTTTCCACATAAAAATAATAATAAAAGTTCTGTTAACTAAAACAATTCAGAAGTGTACGCTAAAATATAACCTACGACAATCTTATATCGACTATTTTTAGACATAAATACTATAATAATAAAGGCTGCTGTGTTTGACTACAAAAACATGTGACGGTCAAAATCTCCAGAATGAAAATTTTAGTATAAAACTGCACAAATTGTCCCTTGGTAAAGTGTTAAACTTATTTTGTTCATTACAATTTAATGTTTTTACATTATATTGTGTTATTTTTGGAAGGTTATTGATATTTACAGTTTTCTGCCCTGTATTAAAGGTTCTGACATGGTTATGATGTAATTCTGTAAAAATAAATAGCATAAAGTTGCTGCAAGAACGCCTTTCTCTGAGGAGTTTGCTGCCACCCTCATCCCCCACCGCCCCCCAATTGCTTGCGTAGGTTTACTCTGGGTTTTCTCCGGTTTCCTCCCACAGTCCAAAAAAACATGTATGTTAAGTTGATTGGTAGGAGTGAGTCTGAGTGTGTGGCCCTGTGATGGACTGGTAAACTGTCCAGGGTGTCCCCTTCCTGCCTTTCGACCTTTCAGAGACGGCTGGCTTAAACTCCAGCAGATCCCTGTGACCCCGAATTAGAAAATAAGCAGGTATAGAAGATGAATAAATGAATGATAATATTATTATAATACTACATTACTTTATATAAATGTTTTGACTTGCATGTCTTAAAGCAGGAAAAGCTTTTTATTCTGCACACATCCCACTCCAACTCACGTCCAACATATTGTTCCTTTCATCAGATGCTCAACCAACAAAAAACGACCGCTTCGTTATGACAGACAGCTCGCTGGGACTACCTGTGAGGGACGAGAGGAAAAGTGACGAGCCAGCGGAAGGGTGCAGGCGTTCACTTTACTGGTGCATCGGACGAAGGCCCAGAACTGCTTTCTCCAGCTTACAGGTAACTCCTACTGATAATAATACTGACACGAATACAAATCAAATCCAGTGTCTTATTAACAGTCGATGTTTTTGACATTATTCTCTTTAATTTAAGTAAAAAAAAACAAATCTCCAGCTTGTTATAAGGAAAAGCTGTACAAATGACACAGACTCCCAGTGCAGATTTCTCTTATAAACACCATCTAACACTATAGGGACAAAAATATTGGGATACCTGAACATCCTATTCCAGATTCTATAAGAACCTTCACTCTTCTGGAAAGGTTTGCCATTAGATTGTGTCATGTGACTGTAGGTGACGGGGTTTAGGGTTCAGTCGGTGTTCCAGTTCATCCCAGAGGTATTTAGTGGGGTTTAGTCAGAGGCTCTTCGCTGGACACTGGAGTTCTTCCATTTCAACCAGCATGTCTTTATGGAGCTCCGAGGCTTTGTGCACAGGGACATTGACATGCTGGAACAGAGTTTGAGCCTCTTAGTTCTAGTGATGTATAATGTGATGTTACAAAATATAAAGACATTTTAGACAACTGTGTGTTTCAGGCTTTGTGGCAACAGTTTAGAAAAGACACACTTATGTAGGTGGTCTTGAACATTTTGGCCATATAGTGTATATTATTGTCATTATTTAATGCTAGTAATATAAAATTCTGGGGCAGCATGGTGGCTTAGTGGTTAGCACTGTTGCCTTACAGCAACAAGGTCCTGGGTTCGATTCCCAGGGAGGACTCTGTCCGGAGTTTGCATGCTCTCTCCGTTTCCTCCCACCGTCCAAAAACAATGATGTTAGGTTGATTGGTGATTCTAAATTTCCCATGTGTGTGTGGCCCTGTGATGGACTGGCGACCTGTCCAGGGTGTCCCCCTCCTGCCTTTCACTCTTACAGAGATGGCTGGGATAGACTCCAGCAGGTCCCTGTGACCCCGAATTAGGGAATAAGCAGGTATAGAAGAGGAATAAATATAGAATTCTGACCGAGAACTTTTTCTTTCTGAGTGTCATTTTAAAGTTAAGATTTGATTTTAATTACATTTAATTCACTAACATTAAAAATAACACTAAAGGCAGCAAAAAAATATAAAATTGCTGCCTTAATAATGGCTTAAAATGCAATAGTCATATACACTAATATACGTTCGTAAATCATTTACTATGCTAACTATTCTATCGTTTACATTTTTAACCTTGATTTTTTTGTTTTGTGTATGTTCGCAGATTGAAGTACTTGAGAGTGTGTTTCAGGTAAACTCCTACCCCGGGATCGATGTCCGAGAGGAGCTTGCTCAGAAACTGCATCTAGATGAAGACAGAATACAGGTACATTTGGAGGCTTATTATTAAATACAAATCACACATATACTCGTCATGTGAGATCGTCATTATTGTTGCTTAGTAACGAACTCTATCTATGAATTTATCTAAAGACCCATTATTAATCTTTATAACTGGCATCAGTCAGGGAGGCACATATTGAGGTGGTTTGGACATGTACAGAGGAGGGATAGTGAATATATTGCTAGGAGGGTGTTAGAAATGAAGCTAACAGACAGAAGTCAAAGAGGAAGAGCAAAGTGGAGGTATAGGGATGCGATAAACGAGGACATGAAGTTAGTGTATGTGAGTGAAGAAGATGTAGAGAATAGGGTTAGGTGGAGACAGATGATTGGCTGTGGTGACCCCTAAAAAGGGAATAGCTGAAAGGAGAAGAAGAAAACCTACAACAACGTTAGTATTATTGAGTGAATAATATCAAGAACTAGCATTTCAGTGTATATATTTAAGCCTCCATGTCAAAGGATTTAAATATTTATATGTTGATGTAATTTTTGTATTAATTAACAAAGATTATAATCTTTAATGGTGTCGAGATTTACCTTTTTTCCCTTTCCATCAGATTTGGTTCCAGAACAGAAGAGCAAAACTGAAGCGTTCTCATCGCGAGAACCAGTTCCTCATGGTGAAAAAAGTCATCAATGATCTCCAGCAGTGATTGTTAGAACAAATATTCGGGTTTCTGTGTCTTGTCATATTGTAATATATTCTGTTCTGTCTTATTATAGTGTAAAATCAATAACTTATGTCTTTTAACGGCTCGGATGAGAAGCTGCATAAATAAAAATGTGGTTTAACATCACACACAAGTATGTGATTTTTCTTCTTTTTTTTTTTTTTTGCACTCGGCATGTGGTCTTTTCTGAATTCATGGACAGTTGTATTGTTAGATAACGAGTCTCATGGAAAGCCATTGTCCCAGTTTGCTGGCTCTAATTGGGGGTGATTATTAGAGACAAAAAGAGGATTTTAGAGTGAAAAGGAGCTTTGCTATTTGCTCTGAATAATAAAAAAAGGGGTGAGAATGGCAACCATGTTGGTTTGGATTGTTTTGGCGGAAATCCTGGGACTTAGTAATAGGATTTGACTTATAATAATCTTTTACAATAAAAGAAAATGAGATTCGGATAATTATATATAATAATTAGCTGGTTAAAGGGGTAGGGGGTAAGAATGTATTCAGGTATTTCAGTTTATTTCTAAAGACAGCTCATCGGCATTTCCTAATGTGTGTGTGTGTGTGTGTGTGTGTGTGTGTGTCCATACCTTGTGCTCCATGTCCTCTGGAAGACTTCATGTTTCTTGTAACTCACTGGAGGATTGATTGGATTAATCAATTGATCGATAGATATTAGTTAGTCTCAGTGTGGTCTGGATAACATGGTAATTTAATTGGCAAGAAGGGCATCTGACTGGCATGTAGAGCGACCAATCACAGGCTGAATAGTTCAGCGTCATGTTTAGGGCATGTAAAGATTTCAACCAATTAGAGTGAAAAGTTTTGTGTGCCGTATGTATTGTATGTTTAGCCAACAGTCTGTGATCAGGACTTCTAAGTTTAAGACTAGATTATGGTTTCTTGTGTGCATCGATTACATAAACACTAGAGGGCGACAGAGTGCTGAAATTTTCCATAAAGAGGCGGAAATAAAAAATTAGATTTAAAAACTTAGTTGTTTCGCTCGAGTTTATGGTTAAGGATAGTATTAACTAGTATTACTTAACCTTAGAATTAACTAGTATTAACTAACCCTAGTATTATTATTTATTATTTTGTTATATTTATATATAAATTAAATTTGCTTGTAATGCCATTTTTGTACATCATTTTGATATTTTTTTGCCCAAAAAGTGTGTGTTTAAACCTCAAAATGACTTTTGTGCCTTTAATCATAGCTTGTATCCCCCCCTGCATGGATTCAATTATTGTGTTGGGTTGGATAAAGGCACCTATACAGCTAAATTAGCAAATTTAAAGCATGGAAAATAAATAAAATATGTTTTGACCTCAGTTTAATATTTATTGTGATTTCACTGTAAACTCCCTGAAATTGATTATTATTTTCCTGTTATTGTATGTCCCTGACTGTTTTTATTTCTCTTATACTACAACAATTTGCCAGCACAATTAAATTATTCAATAAAATGTCGCTTCTGTTATATATTATAGCAGCTATAAATAGAAGTTCTTTCACCAGCGTTTCTTTTTTTCTAATTTGTAATCTGTAAAAATGTATTTATTTATTAGCAAATTTCATTATAACCTTAATCTAAATGACTAAAATAATAATAATAATAATATTATAAAACCTTACAAAGCAGTGACATTAAAGATATAATTAAGGCGGAAAAAAACATTTTATGATCAAACACCAATTAAAACCTGTCTTTTACTCCAGGTTTCAGCTGTATAATTAAAGTAAGTCCTTAAACTCAGATAACTTCAGATTCCCTCTCCATTCACAGCCCATCCAACTTAAGGGGCAGTGGTGGCTCAAATGGTTAAGGTGCTGAGTTGTAAATCTGAATCAAGCCCCACCTCTGGCAAGTCAACCACTGTTGGGTCCTTGAGCAAGACCCTTAACCCCTCCCGCTCCAGGGGCGCTGTATCATAGCTGACCCTGCGCTCTGACCCCAACCTACTAAGATGGGATATGTGAAAAATGCATTTCATTGGCTCTGTACACGTACCTTGCACAATGACATTGAATTGAATATACTATATACTATACTTAATGTCTGACATGCAGTCTAATCAGGTCAAAAACCCTTTAGTCATTTAAACTATATTGTCCCTTGGAAACGGTGCAGAACAATATACAATCTAACAACGATCCTTTAAAACTATACTGCTCCATAAAGTTCTATAACTTTATGGAGGGGATCAGGGGCCCAACAGTAGCAAGTGTGCATACATTGCAAAAAGAAAATGTAGTTTGTTTTGTGTAGCATCAGAGGTCTGGATGGAGGTCAGCTATATTTGGTAGCAATGACAATAAATCCTTACTACTCTTGACAATACTAACCAACAGTACAATACACTACAATACAGCAGTGCACACACAGCAGCTCCGGCCAGTAAACACATCCGTAGAGTGCAAATAAAGAACTGTTTTGTTGAGTTGCTTTTCTGCTCAACATGCTTGTACAGAGTGGATATTTCAGTCAGTATTTGAACTAAAAATGTAAATGCCTTTATTTTGTCACATATACTTGTTTTTACAGCAGAGTAAAATTTGTCATCTTAGTAAGTTGGGGGTCAAAGCACAGGGTTAGCTACAATACAGCGCCTCCTGGAGCAGAAAGGGTTAAGGGGTCTGGCTCAAGGACCCAACAGTGGCTGGCTGGCGGTGGTGGGGCTTTAACCCAGGTCTTCTTGGTCTTTGGATGAACAACTCAGGGCTGGCGATGGTGGGGCTTAAATCCAGGTCTTCCTGGTCTTCAGATCAACAATTCTGCCCCACCACTGCCCCAAACTCTCTGATCGTCCACAAGTTTTGGAAAAGTTTGCACCATTTGGTGTATAAAAATGTAATTCCCAGTCTCATATGGCACCAAAAACGATGCCAGACCACATGAACTATTCAGCTGTTTGCAGTTTCATCCCTCCAAATCCCCGATAACCTTATTTACACCGCCTGCTTCAGAACATGTTCGAGCAAATGTTTGGCGTTTCTCATCGTATTCTCTCTTTTTTTATTATTTATTTAATCATTGATTAATCACTGTTGCATTATATGGCAGATCTTCTGCATTGTCTTTCTGTGAGAGCTGGAGAGTTACGTCATCACGGACAGGATGGCTAGAGCTCTGCTCATCTTTCAAGTCAAAAACAAAAAAGAAGACCCTTTTCATGTTCGCATCAATAGTAACACAAGATCACCTGAAAGAGGAACTGGGTGTTCCTGCCCAGACAGTTGGCTCACACACACAACTTTCCCATGATTTTCATCTCGGGTTCTTTGATCTTTGCAAATAGATTTTCAATGCGCACATGGTCTTGATTTTAATCATTGGAACAATCAGATGATTTATTTATTTGCTCTTTTGTAATGTGTGTATTAAATGTTGGACAGACAAAAAGCTCGAGTAATATTTATTTTATAACAGCATTAGTTCTATTCAGCTATTCAACTTTATACTACTTTTGTTTATGAGATTAAATTCTTTACCTACAAAAGTGGCCGTGCTAAACTGCCCCTAGATATGAACGAATGAATCTGTGTGTGTGTGTGTGGGGGGGGGTGCCCTCAGATGAACTAGTGACAGAGTGTGTATATGTAGTTTTCTCCAGATCCACTCTGTCCCTGATGGATAACCCAAACGGTTAAGGCGCTGAGCTGTTGATCTGAAGACCTGGGTTCAAGTCCCACCACCGCCAGTTTGAGTTGTTAATCCGAAGACCTAGGTTCAAGCCCCACCACCGCCAGTTTGAGTTGTTGATCTGAAGACCTGGGTTCAAGCCCCACCACCGCCAGTTTGAGTTGTTGATTTAAAGACCTGGGTTCAAGCCCCACCACCGCCAGTTTGAGTTGTTGATCTGAAGACCTGGGTTCAAGCCCCACCAGCCCCACCACCGCCAGTTTGAGTTGGTTGATCCGAAGACCTGGGTTCAAGCCCACCCCCACCTGGGCCGCCACCACCGCCAGTTTTGAGTTGTTGATCTAAAGACCTGGGTTCAAGCCCACCCCACCATGCCAGTTGTTTGAGTTGTTGATTTAAAGACCTGGGTTCAAGCCCCACCACCTGGATTTAAAAGTTTCAGCCCCCCCGCCAGTTTGAGTTGTTGATCTAAAGACCTGGGTTCAAGCCCCACCACCGCCAGTTTGAGTTGTTGATCTAAAGAACCGCCGCCCCACCACCGCCAGTTTTGAGTTGTTGATCTGAAGACCTGGGTTTAAGCCCCACCACCGCCAGGCAGCCAATTTTGGGTCATTGAGCAAGACTCTTAACTCTTGGGGCAAGTGGTGGCTTATAGGTAGGCGTTAAACCACCAATCCGAAGATTGTGGGTTTGATTCCCAGCGCCACCAAGCTACCACTGCTGGGCCCCTGAGCAAGGCCCTTAACCTCTAATTGCTTAGTTTGTATAAAATATTTTATATATATATATATATATATATATATATATATATATATATATATATAAATCTGCTGATATAAATATTGTGGGTTCAAATGGGTCAAATTTTGGGGCCCCTGAGCAAGGCCCTTAACCCTCAGCAGATTAGTGAAGGAGTGTAGCGTGCTGTGTAAAAGAATGCTGTTGGGAAGAGCAGAGGGAGGAGTTTATATTCACAGCGCCCCCTACCTTCAAACCACTGAACTCCCTTTCTGAGATATGAAGAGTCTCCATAGAGACCCAGCGTTCATTCGCACTTCAGCAGGACTTCATGGACGAGTCTGGGACATGGCTCTGCGACTCAAACTGCTCCAGCGCTTAACGACGCTGTCTTTGGTTTTATTTTTGCACCACACCGCAACCGCAGCCAACGGAGGAAAGAAAAGCAACCCGGAGAAATGCGGGTACAAGGTGAGAGAGAAATTCCGACATGTTAGCGATTAAACCGGAGAGTTACGACGACGTGCGCGTGCGTTTGTTTTGAAGCCACGACAGGTTGAGTTTTAATCGAGTTACGTTTGTTTGTTTTAATAAATTAAACATCTTATTTACATTTTTTTTGGCGATATTTACATCAGCTTTCTTTAAATATAGACTCTTTTCTTTAATTTTATAAATGAATATACAATTTAATTTTATATAATCACCAGTGTGTGTAAATATATACTTGTGTATAGATTTGAGTTGTATGTACAACTCAAAACAAAATATAAGCAGAAAATATTTCCTAAGAAACAACTGTAGAGATTAAGATTAAGAAGAATAATTCACACAAACAAAACAAATAGTTTTATTATATATTTATTATATAATATTATATAATATTATATAATATTGTGGTGTTATTTGACTAAAGCAGTCAATCAGGACCTCTTCTATTGTTTATAGCATCAGCCATCTGTCTATTTTGGCTTAAAAATGCTTAAAACCGTGACAAACTGATATTTATAGTCGTGTCCTAATAGTGTTTTTTTTGGTTGGGATTGTCATCCTTTACTTTCTCAGTTCACAAAATCTGTCTCCCACTTGAAAAATAGAATAGAGATCAATATAAAAGCTTATTTGAGTTAAGAAGTCATAACTAAAGCAGTTTATAAGGTTATAACTTCATCGCATTTGCATGTTTATTAATATTCGAAAAAGTATCTAGGTCATTGGCCCGTTTTTCGAATTCACCTTTAACACCTGATGTCGTTTTTTGCACTTTCTTACTTTGTTTGCTTCTCCTATTTGCCGGTTTGCTTAAAGATTCACTGGCCCGTAAATACTTATCGGAAGTGCTATTGACTTTTAGTGCCCACTCTTGTGTGCATTGTCTTCCGACCTCTTTGCCTGCTTTGAAGCCATTTCCCATAAGGGACTATTTGCTCTAATAACACACTTAGGCATTTCCTCTTTCGAACCACAGGCCATCTCCTTCCATGGCCACTTCAAAGGTTGTTGAGCTGTTGAAGAAGCAGATTTACACAAACCTTTGCATTAAATAATTTTTTTGGATGAAAATTATAATTTTTTTGTGTGTGTGTGTGTGTGTGTGTGGGGGGGATTTTTAATCACTTAAGCAAGAAGATTTTTTTCATTGTAATGGCCATATATTTGTTTTCAAATAATGTTATTGTTTCATGTAATGTTCATGTCTGAGCCTTTCTAAGGAAATGAGAAGCCTTAAGCCAAAGAAGAAGAAAGGTGCTTTATTTAAATTGCCATGCGCTTATTCCGGGCCATGCACGTCCCCCTGCTGAGAAAGGTTGACGGCTTCATGTCGAACCCCAGCGGGGGCTGGCTGGCTTTGGATGAAAGTGCCTAACCTCCGGAACTTCCAGGGCTTTCAATAGCATCCTTCCTTTGCTTCCCAGTCAGACTCCCTGAGACCTACAACAGCCGGCGGGATACATATATATATTATATATATATATATATATATATATATATATCTAATATATATATATATATATATATATATATATATATATATATATAATTTATTTAGTCTTGAATGAGCTAAACTTTTCTTCTACTCTGTTCTTCTTCCTGTTTGGGATTGAATTGGTGCTCCTCTGCTGAATGAATGAAGTCAGACTTCATCACTGTGCAGATATTAACAGCTGCACGATCCTTTTTTTTTTTTGCGAAGGGAAAAAAAAATTCCGCCATCTGGTTAAGTTATGGGTTCAGCATGGGACAGTGATGTGAGCCAAACATGGCAACGAAAAAATCAGACTGGATATTAAGCAGTTTTTCGGAGTGTTTTTTTTGGGTTGTAGCAGTCGCAAATCTTGCCGATTAGCACTCGGGACATGAGCTGTTTTATGTATGTTTCTGGAGCATGAGGAGGAAATCACTGTTTAATTTTTTCCCCTTCTACAGTAACTACAACCACATAAAAGTCACTCCTACTTTACACACTAAAGTAACGATGTAGTGTAATGATAACCGCCTCTATTCAGATTTCAGCCTGCTGTATGTGGGCAAGAGCTTTGGTCCAGCAGTGTCCTTAGAACACATGTCTCATCCTTGAGTATTTGTTTAAAATGACTGTATTATTTCATGTTATTTGGTCTTTGTTACTTGAGAAATTTGTTTTTTTGGACTGGAATCAGATGCAATTTTGCGCTGGATCATATTCGGAACGCTATCCAGTCCGTGTAGTATTCGCTCATGATCTCGAGAGAAAAGCTACGTACAGTGATGACAGATCCTGCTGCTGATCAAATGTACCACACTGACCTTTTTTAGACCCTAGTTTAGAATTATGTATTTTTTTTCTGGATAAAGAACTCAAAGATTTCCAGCATTACTCGTTTCAGGGTGTCAACTTCTTTTTTTTTTTTTTTTTTTTTTTTTTATTTATATCTTTAGAAGTAAAAATATGCCTGAACAAAGATTAGGGTGTCTAGAAAGCAAAGCTGGTACTTTTCTGGGATGATCTATATAATCAGAAGTAGGCAGACTTGTAGGTGGTAATGTTGTTAATAATATATTAGGGATTCGGAGACCTCGAGTCACAAATCGACATTCCGTGTCAGCGCAACAAAAAAACAGGCACAAAGGAAAAAGATTCCTTATTGTCCTTAGACACACACACACGGCCTTTAATTACTACAAGCCTTTTATATCCTCAGCAAGCTCTGGCATGAGTGCACCTGTGGGACACCTTCCTTCTTTTGCTCGTGTTGTTTTTGTCTTCTCGTTCCTATCTCAAAAGAACCTGCATGTTTTCTTCTGTTATTCTTCTACCATTAGATGAATGGTGGAACCAGAAGAGCGGTTCATAGCGTTCAGGGGTGTGGATAGAGAATTGTATTTGTGTGTGTGTGGGGGGGGAGAGATGGGGTGGATAGAGGGCTAAGTTTAATTCTGCACCATCTTTTGGGCAGTATTGAAAACCAGCCAAGCAACTCGTAACCCTGGAGGCCGTGCCTTGTGCTGTGGTGGGAAAATCCCTGGTTGGCTAGTCCTGAATTAGCCCAGCATGCAACAAGGCTTTTTTTTTTTTTTTACTTGGGGGTCCTGGGGCTTTCAGCTGTAACGTTGTTCTTTGACAAGCCAAGTATCCTACTGTTTGACATGAATGGTGTGATGTAGCTGGTAATCGGAGGTATGTTTAAAAGCAAATGAAAATTTTAGCCAGTCTACTCACATATTGGGGTGTTGATGGCTGGTAAAAGACTTGATGTAATCTTAGGGAAAAAAATTCTATTATGGTATGTTTTCCAGCCCTTCAGATTTTTCACACTCTCTTAGCTCACAAAACCACCTGGACTGGGAATTTACAGTTTTCTAATTGCTTAAGAAGAAAATGCTGCTTTCATGGGGTCAAAAATCCTGTCTGGAGACCTAAAGCTTTTCATGAACCAGTTGGAACTGTTAACCATTTCGGTTTTATTTATTTATATTTATTTACTGGTCAGTATTAACAAAATAGACTATAAGTTCGTTTCCTCCTGCTGTCCCAGTGGTCATTTATTAAATTGGGTGAATGAAATGTCTAATCAAATTAGCGTAATCCTCTTAAAGCAAACAAGATGTAATCTTATACCCAGATCTGTTGCCTCTTTGCCGTCAGAGATCTGCAGGAAAGGGCAGCCCCTTGGGATGGTAAGCCGATACGGCCCGGTTATACTCTTCCAAAGCTTTTCCTTTGGCAAACGGATTGAAGTCATTACAATCAATTAGCTATTTTTTTTTCTCTGGCTTAATCAAGGATCTGATGCGGAAGAACTTCCTGTCTAGGTTTCAGGCAATGATTGGAGATTGCAGAGCGTCTGCTTTTGAGAATGAAGTACGACTCTGCGCTTCAAAGCGGGATTCGGCTGCAGGCTATACACGACCATAATGTCTCTGTGCGAAGGGTGGGATGGGGGAGCTGCACTTTCCTGACTACTTTGGTAATTTATCCCATGTTTAGGGTTTTGGAAATGTTATTTAGAGCTCATGTGTCTTGCCTTGACATATCCAGACGTTTTGTTTTGAGTGTAAAAGATAAAACTGTAGCCATATCCCTGGTTTGATTTGGTCCTCCTGCAGATTCATCATATGTGTGCATTAATATCTCATTGTGCAAGTGCATTCAGGTTGCCCTGTGTTTTCCATTAGAGAAGTAGGGCAGGTCTTTTTTTTTCTTTTTTTTTTTCCACGGTCGAGGAGTTTTAGAAAGCCCTGGGCAGCAGTGCGTTCCCATAGCATGAAATACAAGACTTCAAATCCCACAAGCCCTTATCCTCCCTATGAAGACATTTATTGTTCTATAATGTCATCAGGCAGGTCTGTCTACCTCTGAATCACCATGTCTCTCCATCCTGCCCAGTCTAGTGAGTCCACATCAGTTTCCATTCATAAGTCTCCATTCAAAAGTTTTTTTTTTTTTTTTTTACTCTCTTGTGAAGAACAACTAATCCAGGTTCAGTAAAATCCAAATGAAAGCCTTTGAGGTTAAGTTCCTGTCATGTCCTTTCCTTTCCTTTGCTGCAGACAAGTCCGGACCTGTTTGGGGCAACTGTGTGTTTACACTTCTCATAAAGTTCATTTTAGTCAACAAAGAAAGCGGGATATGATTATGCAGATAAAGAAAGGCAAACAAGAAAAGGAGTTAACAAAGACTGGGATTAAAATCAAACATTAAACCAACCTTGTTAAGATTTTGACCTTTCGAATAAATATAGTAATTTCTCAGTTCTAATTAATTAGCTGACTGGTTAAATAAGGTGTTTTTTGGAGCAGGGAAGACGGAGGACACCTGAGAGTTTGGAAAAGCTGTGTTGGAAAGCACAGTAGCACTGAAGGTCAGACTTTACACGTGTGCGGCATGACGGTGAGGTCACCCCTGAGAGCCTCCTAAATCCATTTAGAATGGTTCCCAGGGTTCAGAGGGCAAAATTCAGCAGGCAGGGATCTGTGAAGTTTGGAGGATGTTTAGTGTGACACCAGTTTTTCCTACAATCCATCAGGTTATGACTTGGTCATGTATCACTGCCACGGGACGACTATCCGGAACGGACAGAGCTGGTAAAGCAATCAGGTCGGTTCGTTTCCCGTTGAGGAACTTTGCCTGCCTGTTAAAAACATATATTTTGACATTCACATGCTCATCAATGGTCCTCTGGAGTCCCCTTAAAGCATTCTTCAAAACGTTCCCTGATGAAACGAACTCGGCATACCCTTTTGAACAGGCTCCAGGGGTTTTTTGGGGTTTTTTTTGGTGTGTGTATGTGTTTCTTCCCCTCAAAACACCTAGTTTTGCGCATGAGAATGCGCCAGTGAGTTCTTGAGCGCTAATGTCATAGCATATGGTTGCATTTCGAAAGAGGCCTGGCTGTGACAAATGCTGATTGGAGTAAAACAGGAAAGGCATTAAGCAAAACAGAGCAAGGGAACTTCAAGCCAGACTGCCCTGCAGCACTGATCGACTGCCACGCAAAGCCCCTCATCAGACATAACCTCTGACCTCTCATCCTGTCTTTCCAAAAGATTTGCAGAGCTTTTTTTCTTTCCAAGGAGATCACACATGAAGTTTTTTTTAAAACAATCAGGATATCATGTGAAATCTGTTTAAATATACTAGCTGTAAAAATCGCCCCTTAATTGGCCTAATTGTAAAAATATTTTCACGCTAAGTGAATTAACCCAAACCTATTTCTATTTAAGTTGAGAACTATCTTGTTAATCTTAAATTATTTTATTCCGTTATGCGATAAGCTCTAATTAAAGACTACCGTTGACCTTGTCTCCGTTACACACGAGTGGCCAACGTCAACCTTGCTCCTTTTTATCAGCATTGCAGTGTTTTTTTTTTTTTTTTTTTTTTTTTTTAAGCCATTGCAGTTTTCTTGAGTCGCCCTGGTGTCTGAAATTGCATCCACGTATCAGGATGTTTGCAATTGCCGTCCAGTTAGATACTCTTTCCAAATCGAGTATAATTGCAGAGATCTGAGCGGATGATACGCACTTCATTGGCGCCATATGATCACTGGCAGCCATGTGGCCTGAGCAGGAAATGCAGCTCAGCAAATTGTATGCGAGTGTGACGGTCGAATGCAAGAATTTGCATGTTATTAACGACAGCCGAAGTGAAGCAGATGTAACGAACAGCTTCGTTAATGAAACAATACATGTTTTGTACGACACTCGGATTTGTTCCTCCCTCTTTTCGATCGGTGTATTTACTTTGGCAGGTCTTCATCAGATGGGCTATTCATCAAATAATCTCTAAATAAACTATTACAATGCTGAGGAGTTTTTTTTTTTCTTCTTTCTCTTTTTTTTTTATTAACCTCTTTCTTGACATCCTGTTCCTCTATTAGTCATGTTATTCTTCCAAGTCCCCTTCAGGCACACAGAACAACTCCCGCTCAATCGAGCATGCCAGCAGACCTGATTTGATAGCATAACCTCGCACGAAGGAAACATGAAATAGCGCTGATTAATTTGCATTAGCGAAGCTCAGATAGAAGACACAAAGCTGGTTGTCCCGGAAAATGGCTATTTTCGGGAAACGTCAAATGAGACACACATGTTGGAGATAATGAGAACAGCATGTCGGGCTGGTCAGAGCACATTTGCGGTCAAATCTGTCCAGCCAGATTTCTAAAGGTGCTCGCATCCATCCCACTCGAACCTGCTGGACTCATGAGCGTGGGTGGGAATTTTAGGCCGGCCAGTGAAAAACCGACCAGAGGTTTGGTATGGTTAGATATTCTCACGTCATCGATCTGAGTTTATGTAATGGCTAAGAAATATAAAACAATTTTATTATAAATTCAAAGAAACCAAATTATATCTTGAAACTGACTTAACCATTTCATCCTCTCGGCAATCACCCCTTGTGCCTGTCATTTTCCACCCGCACCATGCCTTTAAAAGGGTCTTTTAGGGTTACACTAGTGGGTGTACTTTAAAGGTGTACAAGGAAATAGTGCTGGGAGAAGGAGAGTTTTTGCCTAGGCAGAGATTAAGCCTGTTTGGAAGTCTCTCAAAGGAAGCGCAACATCATAGAAGCCAAGCCACCCCTCTTTCTCTTTTGTTACCACCTCAGAACGTTGTCTAACTAAAAGTAGAAAAGCTGTGCTACATTTGTTACCTGTTGGCTTCTTGCTTAACTCGCTCGAATTGCAGCCATCGCCCATCTTAAAATTGAGCCAATTTGTTAGACAAACAGTGATACGTGGCTTGGTAGTCATGTTTGTTTTTCTAAAGCAGAAAAGCAAGCCAATCTGGAGGCTCTGAACAGGAATATTATAATAGCATGTAGCAGCAGTTTTATCTTAGTAGTTATTGTTGGAAAGGAATATATATATTATATATATATATATATATATATATCTATATATATATATATATATATATATATATATATATATATATATATATATATATAATATTATTTTAAATGTTTTGGTTTTTTTAAACAGTAAATTTTTTACATTTCTACCAAATTCATGTGTGGCATTTCAAAGAAATTAACAATAACAACTAGTTGACAGCATAATCTAAATAGATATTAAAAGGCAGCTTTCTTATATGTAATTTATTGTCAGGAGGCTGCAAATCTTTTCCTTGCACAATTTTCATAAATACGAAATACTTTGTTTGAATCCTCCTAAAAGTGATTCATCCATGTTCCTAAACGATTCCCTATGTGTCTGATGTCTGCTTGGGTTTTTTTTTTTCTAATCTGTTTATCCATTCTGTCCCGTGCATCATCTGTGAGGCATATGGCGTTGATCCACTTCTATTTTTTTTTCAAGCAGGTACCTACCCACCAGTTTAGAACGCAGGGGTGCTTTAAAAAGAGCACGGGGGAGTCGGAAGGTGGGGTTAGGTTTGAACTTTACACATAAGTCCAACAAATGTTTCCTTCTAATTAAGCAAGCCCTCATTTTCCCCAGGGCTACAAGATTAGTAGTTTCCCCTTGGCCCCCTTGTTTTATCCTCACCACCTCTTTACCCCCAGCTTTTAGGACCAGCAGTAATTTTACCCTAATTAATCAGTGTCGCCAAAGTATCCCTGTGAGGCCTGTCTTTAATTCTGTAAATGTGAGATGATCTTGTACGTGTTTCTTCTCAGGGGAAAAAAAATAGAAACCTGGAGACTTTAAAGCACATTTACCCTCTTTCTTTTCTTTTGTAAAGAAGGTTGAAGAAGTCATGGGGGTGTGAAAGGGCTTGGGAGCCGGAGGATCAAACAAATACTTCCTTTTTTTTCCAGGGAAAAAATACTCTCTGCTTGGAGTTGTCTCCATATGGCTTGCTGCTAATGGGGAATTTAAAGAGAACCATCTCCACTTGTAAAAGAGCTGGCTGTGTTGTTGTTAAATTAACTTCACGTGTGAGGTTGGATGCCAAAAGACGGGTATGGTTTAGGGGGAAAAAAATTTGTAGGTTGGGGCAGGAAACAGGCCCTTGCAAGCCAGCGTCTTTTTAAAACTAATGACACAAGGAGTAGAGTAAACGATCGGTGTTTGCTTGATATGTTTGTCAATTCAGAATAGCTCGGAGGTAGGAAGTAAATCTGCATCTGTCTTTTGTAGCTAGAACTTGAAAGAGTGTGCGACCAAGAAATAGGAAGAATAAAACAGAGGATGAGTTTGACGGCTGCTCTTCTCTGAAGCCTGTCTTCTGGAACGATATAATTACTGTTATTATTTAACTCTCAGAGAGGAAACACCTGGTTAAAAGAAGCTTTGGTGCAGTATACAGGAAGTGCAAATTCATCATCCTCACCTGCCCCTGAAAGCTGTTTAGACACGTCCTTGTCTCATGAGTCTACACATTGTGGGGACCGGGCACGGCCACGTAATCGTCCGGCAGCCAAAGAACACCCCACCACCACCACCACCACCACCTGTTTAGCATTTCCTACTGAATTTGTTTAATGGTGATACGCCTGCCTTTAATATGTCTTTTCTGAGGAAATCAGCCTTATTTATGAGGCTGTAGAAGTACCCTGCTCTCCGTAGATGTTTCACCACAGTGTCAAAAACTTTACGCTTTATCTTTTGCATGGTTTTCTTTCAGCGGTACTCGTTCGAATTTGTGTCTCCTGTGTTAATTTTGAAACTGAATCGGTAATGTCAGTCAGATGTTCCCATGTTTTCGTATGGCTTTTAATGAACCAGGTCATTAAGCAAAAGGCTGAGCATTTCTAAACACAGTTGCCTTTCTCTTGCAGGCTGTTAATAAGTCCCTATAAAATGTAAGTGCTCTAGTTTGACCGGTGACTGACCTCTGTTTTTACATCACAGCCAACATTTCCAGTCGTTTGCCACATGGGATGCTGCGAGTTTATGGACCAAAGTTATAGCCCTGACCCCCCTTTCCTCCTCGTTCCCCCACCTTTTTCTTCCTTTAGCCCCAAACTGTCCATTTGAAGTTTTAGGATGCCAAATGACTTCTGGGGCAATTAGAAGTGCCGAGGGCAAAGATATCAGAAGGGCAGTCGAAGGTCTTCGGGCCCGACTCTCCCCCCAGCAGGATGAGCTCTGTCTGCAGGAACAAAGGGAAGGAAAGTAGGTTTTGGTGTGTGTGTAGTGGGGGTTATTACTTGTTGTGGAGGGCCATAAATGGGAGGAATCATTGAAGGGGTGTTGAGCAGTGTGACAGGCTTGTTAGGAGGTGTTTTGCCACCGCTTCCTGCCGAGGTGTGAGTCTGTGGTAACAGCCTTGGGCCCTCTGATTGGCTGCAGGTGTGCTTAGGCGTCCAAGGCAGCTGCCTGTCCGACGTGACCTACAGGACCCTGCTGCGTTCATGGTGTGGAATAAACCCTTGGACCATTTCAGCACCCTGAGGGTGTACGCTTTTCCCTCATTTTGAATGCTTAATGAGGAATTAGAGTGCTGCTCCCATCTTCATTTAGGCTGTAAATGTTTTCATGACCCAGAGCTTCAAATGGCTTTGGCTAATTAGTCCCTGTTTTCAGGGACAGTTTCCACTGCCTTTTTTTTTTCATCTGTGTGATGCAGTGGGCAGAAATACCCATCAACCATGTTAAACTCCAGCCAGAGCATATTCCACATCAGTCATGGTGGTCTCAGTAATGACGCTATTATCTGAGTACTTAGATATGTTAGCTGCTATCTGGTCCGGATCTGAGCCTCAGGAAAGGAATGAATCTGGGTGTGGAGTCTCTCACGTTATCTTTCGGAAGTAGGCAAATGCACCGTTAAATAATAGTAACTGAAACATCCTCTAGACCTTTAAGCACAATTCAAATGCACATTAGAATAATTTGTTGTCCTGATGCCAATGCTAATGTCTTAACTAGCTTGTGGACCAGATGAGGGCTGTGCAACATAGGAATTTTATTTTTTTTCCATTGATTTGTTTTTTTTGACCGCTGTGTTGTATTTCCAATGCTGATTTAGCAAAATTGTGCAAACAAACAAAGCACAAAATACAGTTTTATCTATTACTGTGTTGTCTTATAGGTAGTTTTTCATTGGCAGTCTACCAGCAGATGGTCTGGGTTACATAGCACTTTTTTTGGGCCAACTGGGCTAATAACTGACATGTAAAACAACCAATTACAATTTTTTGGTTAGCGTTATGTAGAATCCATCCAATCAGAGTGACTTTTTAAAAATATAGGCCACTATGCTTCCTTTATGCATTAATCTACAGTTTGTGGGTTTGTTGCCCGAAGCAGAGTAACGTTCATACATCGTGTCAAAGATAAAAGAATATAAAACCAGGTATCAGTATTGGGCTGATTACTGAAACGCTGGATCAGTATGTAATCAGATTTACCAACATACGCAGACCAAACAGACCAGACAGTACTTGACTAATGACTCGTCTTGTGCCCGAGCGCAGGATCAGGCTTGCAGAATTACAGCTTGCCAAAAGCCAGTCTGGTTGCTCTACTGACATTGGTCGAGTATCAGTAGCACGTATCAGCTAATGTTCAAAGCACCAATATTGTATTGGCAGAAGTGTAACTGGTGGCTCGTTGCTATTAAGAGCAAAGCTGTTACAACCTTTGAGGACTTTTAAAACACTTGCATTTCTTGACAATTGGCAGCCATGCTGTTGATGGTGTCTTGAACATGTGATGGATGAGTTTCCCCTGCGGGGTTAAAAATGAGAAAAATAGCTTTGTGTTAAGGGTTTGCGAGAGATTAGATGACAACTAGGGGAACTGAAGATCCAGATAAGGGGTTAAAACATGTTTATGGTGCTTTGGGTGACTTGTTTTTTCTAGTTCTGGACTTCTGGTAAGTCTACAAGTTAGAAACAGTCCTTTTAAGACTGTTAATGTTGAGAAATAATGTTAAGAAATTGATATTGAGAAGCTTATTTCTGGTCATTTGTAAATAAACAGATGTGTTTTCCAAGCTTTGTCAGATGGCTCCTCGGTTAAGGAGGATAAGTGTATTCCTTCCTGTCATGTTGGACAACGTCCTCTAATCAAGCAGCCAGATAACCATGATAAGATCTTACAAACAAGAACAAACTAAAATTCGTAGGCCTTACACTGCTTGAGTGTCCTGTTCTACCAAAAAAAGCCTCGTCATTGTTTTTGCACGTCTGACAAGCCGTGTTTATTTTCTTTTCTATTTACAATCAGTCTTGATCTGACACGCAGCCTATAGCTTCCTCTTGTCTCGGTTTTGGCTTCTGGCACGCAAGCTGGTTTGTTTTGACTTGAACGATAAGAAGTCTCGAAAAAACACTGATCTCAGGCAAGTCGTACCCACCTGAAGTTAAAACACGCTTGGGAGCACCTGATTCGGCATCAGGAGCCAATACGAGGACCGAAGCTGGGTTCGTGAGAGCCTACCTGTCTTGTGCAGCTTACAACTTGAGGCTTACTTGGCACTGAATGCATTCGGTTTGTGTGAGCCAGAGACCTCGTAATTGTAGGATACCTTAGTGTTGTTGTTGTCACCGCTCAAACTGCCTGAGGTTTTTTGTTGAGGCTTAAAGAATGTGCTCCATGCCCTTAGTAAAGTTCGCATGTTTCAAAGTTGGGAGTGAAAGTATGCTATTTCCTACTGTTATACCCGCTTAACCTCTCTCTGTCTCTCTCTCTCGTTCCAGGGAATCCAGTCCAGTTCGGACGAAAGCGGACGGAAGCTCGTCACCTATCGAAATGACAGTAAGGCTCTTGATTAACACTTGGATGATTTAAAGATGAAAGAAAATGAAAATCGAATCTAATTAATTTCATGTCCTCTGCTTGAGGTATTCTTTTGTCCTCCAGCTCTTTCTTGCTTCTTAAACTAACCACATGTGCCAAAAAGTCACTTTTCTTGCCTGTCGCTAATCCCGGTTCTCACTCAGCCCCCCATTGTCCGTGTCCACGGACAGGAACAGTCACAGCCTAAAACCGACCCTCATTAACATAACAATAGCAGCAACTCAGACAGAGAGCTACGGGGTGTAAGCGACACAAACGACTGCTCTCTTCCTCTACCTGCTGATCTTTAGCCCGGCTAGCACAGCCCTAACAAAATAAGGGTTGGAGAATGGAAAGGGTTTGGTGGGAGGACAGAGGGGAGGGGGGTTGGCTTGCATGGCTGCATCCTTGAGCTTGCCAAAGAATCTTAGCAGTGCTCTTTCACTTAGACTAATATTCTCCTCTTTTTTTTTTTTTTTTTTGTCTTTCTCTTTAGACTGCTCTCTGAACTGGAACCCGTGGGGGAAACATGCCATCCACGAAGTGAATAATATCAGTTTCACTCATTTGTCCTGTGATAACCAGGCTGCCGTGGTAGTCCACTGGATGCCAAGTCCCCTCGGTAAGATCTAGCTCCCTTAATCAGGGTTTTTACATGCAAATTACACAAATAACTTATCTGTTCACTGCATGTGTGGAACCATGGAGGTGGAACCTAGAGGAACTGTCTCAGAAAAAGACTGCACTATGAGCACAATTATAATTTACTTCATTTTGTCATCTGCTGTACAGGATGTATGAATGTATAAATGTCCAGGTTGCTTACATTTTGGTAATCACAAAAAAGCTCTAAAGGACAGGGTTCACATGGACATTTATTGCTGTGACTCGCGAGCACTTGATATTGTCCTGTGTACAGACTTATATGATAACTGACTTATTTAGACTGGAACATACGTTAGTGTGCTTTTTGTCTAGAAATAAAATGAGATGATGTAATAGTTGCACGTTGCAACGTTTCAGATGTGTTTGTATTTTTACAGAACAAAAACTCAAAATTCTGGATCACGCAGGTCAAATTATGCAGACTCGTAACCGTAGCTTGTGTGTGTCCACGTTAGACTTCTATGCAACCTGTGCAATCAGTCTGCTTTATAGCAGAAAGTTGTTTTACAATTATTTTAAGGTTCTCAACAGACCGGACGATGGTGAGCCCCATTCGATTCCTAGACCGTATAACGCAGCTAATGCATTTTAAAGTGTGGGCCTGACTTGCCTGATTGCACAGAGGGGTCATTTGTCTCGCCTATCTCTCTTTCTGCCTCTCTGACTGACTGGCAGCGATGGAGAAATAGGACACTGGACAAGAGAGCTGCCCAAAAAATGAGGCCTCGTCTTCAAAGACAGTGCTAGACCTGTCCTGATCAAAGGCGCTTTTCCTCCCCCTTTTTTCTTACAGGCCTGACAGTCGCACAAATCTGGCCAAGCAGCAGGAGAGATCTGCACATAGGAGCCCTGTGATTTAATTTTTTTTTCTTGGAGGAATGCATGTTTTTGGAGGACAAGGGGAGGGTGTGTCGGGGTGTCCCTGGCTTCCGTCTGTCGGGGCACTATTGAACTTGGTAACGCGAGTAGTTTCCCTGAGTAGCAGTACAATGTGCCCTTTTGTTTGCTTTAAGTTAATTCTTTAGACTGGTTTAGGAGTTGATGAGGCACGAGTATATATTTAAGTAACGAATAGATCAAAGCTAGTGCTATATATATATATATATATATATATAATATAATCTCTAATCTCTTATATATCTTTTTAATTAAAAAATTTCTTTGTATAACTCCAACGCTCTGGGCAAAGAAGAAAAAACTTGGTAGCAGAGTAAAAGTCCCGACCAGTTGGACAACTTTTTCTTTTGTTTGTTTGTTTTTGTCTTTTACCTCCGGTGGCTTTTTGAGGCAGAGTGATGGCGGTATCTGTGAGCCGGTGGAGGTGTGGAGTTACACACCGCCTTCAAGAGCAGGCTCTTTCAGCTCCGCTCCCTACCGAGGTAATCGGAACCACATGGAATGTGTGCAGCCCCCCCCACCACCACCACCCCAGCTCTACACAACCCTTACACACACCCCCTTCAACCCTCTCGCTCTCTCTCTCTTCTCTGATAAGGCAGAAATGTAATTAAAAGGCAGAAATGCTGGCACACATTGAAGGGCATGAGAACGCTCCCGTGGCACGCACACTTGTCCTCGGTACGTGTTACAAGCCTCTTGTCCCTCTCCAGGGGTGCTAATAAAGAACTATAGAAAGGAGGGAGGTGTATAAAAGGACTTACAGATTTCATACTCTGACCCCTTCTTCAGGGTTTAGCCAGGGTAGAGTTTAGATTAGCGGGAAAAGAGTTTGTGCCTAATTACTGGCCGCTGGGCGTCATTGAGTCTCTTGATTACTTTTGAAAGAATTTCCGATACAGATTCTCTGCTCGACTTAAAATCAGTGACACGATGTGAATGATTACACACACACACACACACACACACCACAGTATGTTGTAGAGGAATATCGAAAGTATTGAAAGATTTATCGTAATACAGAATCCTGATTGGTTGGTTTCCCTTCAATGATCATGGGTCACAGGTAACTGTTTAAGAATAATTCTATAGTACACACATTTGATGGTCAACCTTGAGTATAAAGTTTTTTGTTTTTTTTTATTCAAACTGCTTGTAGCATTTTTACACTAATGAGAGATTATATTTATTAAATATAACGCACAATCCATCGCATGCAGCTAATCTGGACAGCCTTTTCCCATTTAAAATGACTGCTATTTTCGGTAGTTTAATTATTGTTGTGTTTTTTTTATGTTTGTCCGTGCAGGTATTGAACACGTGAAGGGGTTTCGAATTTATCTGGAGGACAAGAATCCAGAGGGAAAACAGTGTCATCACATGATCCTGAAGGAGCCGCGGCAGCTGAATTTCTCCTTCAAGAATGTTGTAAGTCACAGTTCAGTTTTTTTACTCATACTAGCAGCATTTAAATGTTTAATATTTATTTATAAGGTTATAATTATTAGGTAAATAAAAATAATGTTTTGAATCAGTTGGTAATCCCTCCTTTAACATAAAAAGACAAATCCCGACTCGCTTTTTAATAAAAACTTTTAATAAGTTAAGACTAATAAATTGTAATAATTATATTTCAAAAATATTAAATACACGTTTCATGAAATGCTTTAGCTTTCGCTGATTATTCCACAGTTATTTAGTTAAATTTGACAAAAGTGGTCAGCGTCGTGGTTGTAGTGGGTTCAGTGGGTTCAGGCACCGGCACCCACATTCGCGACTGTGCTCAGGCAACCCGGGTTCCGTTCCGGCTGGAGCCCTATCCTATCCACCCCAGTCTCTCTTCTTCATTTCCTATCATCTTCATTCATTCATTCATTCATTCCCTAATTCGGGGTCATCAGGATCTGCTCTGGGCAGGAGGACAGGAGGGGTACACCATGGACAGGTCGCCAGTCCATCACAGGGCCACACATACACACACTCACTCCTATGGGCAATTTAGGGGACTGTGGGAGGAAACCGGGAGTACCCGGAGTAAAACCCACGCAAGCACGGGGAGAACAGGGAGAGAACATGCAGACTCCACACAGAAAGACCCCTGGGAATTGAACCCGGGCCCTCCTTGCTTTGAGGCAACAGTGCTAACCACTAAGACACCGTGCTGCCCCCATTTTCTATCAATAAAGGCTAATTGCCCCAAAAATTATCTTTAAATAAAATAATAAAGAAAATATTGACAGTGATGCACTTAATTTTTTTTTTTTTTGATTGAAGCTGGGGTTTTGGCATTTTTACACCAATTAGGACTATAATTATTCATTTCATTATGGTGATAAACTGTGTGTACAATATAAAAAAAAAAGAATAAGAAAGAAATATTTTCCGCACAGAAATTTATTATTTAAAGTTATATTAGTAACTACGATTCAAAAAGAATGAACATGATCCAAGCTGTTATGTCTTTTTTGGTAAAATCAAAGGGAGAGAGTGGTGGCTCTCATGGTTAAGGTGTTGGACTACCAAGCTGAAGATTGTGGGTTCGATTTTCAGCTCCACCAAGCCACCACTGCTGGGCCCCTGAGCAAGGCCCTTGGGCCCCTGAGCAAGGCCCTTGGGCCCCCATTGCTTAGTTGTATAAATGAGATAAATGTGTCGCTTTGGATAAGGACGTCTGCCAAATGCTGTAAATGCACAATCCATCGCATGCAGCTAATTTGGCAAACATTTTCGATTTAGAATGACTGCAGTTTTAAGGTAGTTTATCATTGTTTTAATAATAAAGTAATTTAAATGTAAAATCATTAAATACCCTTTTTTTTTTTTTTAATAAAATGCTTTATCTTTTATCGATTATTTCACAAGTAATTTAACAGTACTAAACTTTTATTGTGTCTGTTTAATAAGTTTGGAGATTTGGTTCTAGAACATCTAATTAATTACAATCAGATTCTAGAATTCGTCAGTGACTGGGAATAAACAACATGTAATTAATTTAGTGCAAATACTAAACAAAATCATTTTTAAATGGAATAATGATCGATTCTGTGGTTAGTCGAGTAATGCATGTATCTGTAAACTCTTCGACAGAAGCTGAGTTCGCAGCCCTTCGTCGGTTTGGCCTTCGAGACGGACTACATGGTCCGGATTGTTCCATTTCCCACTTTTATGAACGACAGCTTCTTCCCTCCTTCCTTCCTGCACACGAACAGTAAGATTTTTTTTTTTTTTATTATTTATTTCAGCACAGATTCCTCACTTCATAATAATACTCTATAAATCCTGATCCTTCCACCCTTTAAACAGTGCTCTTTTTAGATCTCTGACAGGAAGGAATTTTAGGAAAGGGGTCATGAATTATTTTCGCTTTGTTTTCACAGGTTGCGAAGTGCTTCTTGGCCCGGACAACCTCGTCTGCAAACCATGTGAGTGACTTATGCTTCGAGAACTGTTCACAATTCATTTCTTTTTTTCTTCTTCTTTGTATTACAAAATGGCGTTCTTATCAATTTTTTTTTTTTAAATGTATTTATTTATTTATTTTTACTTTTATGATTTGACAGTCTGGAAGCCTAAAATGCTGAACGTCTCCCAGCTGGGCTCGAACCTGCACGTCGTTTTCGATCACGCTCCTCCCACCTTTGGCTTCAACACCTATTACCTGTACTACAAGCTTCGACAGGAGAGCCACTTTAAACTCAAACGCTGCAAACCGGTTAGCACGCTTCACCTCAGATTAGCCAAATCGACAGCATTGTGTTTCACTCGTTTATGTGCCGAGTGGATTTCCGCTGCATTATTAACATCAACATTGTTTTTTGGGCGGAGTGGTGATAAAACACACACACTTGCATAATTCTTGACATAAAGATGAGTCACCTGTAGCCAATGTCACCTGTTAAAAAAAACATAACAATCCTGTTAGCGATGAGTGGAATTATTAATTAGTGCGCTATTCATAAAGCTAAAGCAAAACAGGAAGCTGTTATCAGACAAAACGGATGGTGCGGTTGTGTGCTACAGGTTTTACCGGATTTTAATCCCAGAGTTGCACATTTTCAAAAGAAAGTTGACTTTCTATGACTAACTATCAGTATGAACGTTGAAGTGGTGTCACTGATCTGGTTCCTTATCTGCAATAAGGCTTATTAGCTTAGTTTTTTTTTCACCAATAAGAAAGTGGAAAAACAAGAAACGTTCATGTTTTAGTTGTTATTGTGGTTGTGAGTTCTGGTTGTGAAATAAGTGGCGATTTTTGTTGTAGGAGTGGTGGTTGTTGTTTCTGTGGAAGGATAAATAGTGCTTGTTGGTGGTGTTGGTGTTGTTGTTGTAGTGCTTGTTGTACTTGTGGTGGCTGTGCTCGAGTGTTCTACTTGTAGTATTGATTGTTTTTTTTTTGTAGTAGTAGTTGGGGTTGTGAGTTCTGGTTGTTGAATTAGTGGAGTTTGTTGTAGTAGGTGTAGTAGTTGTGGTGGCTATGGTTGGTGGTTTTTTTTGTAGTAGCTTTAGGTGTTGTGGTAGTTGTAGATGTAGTATTGGTTGCTGTGTTCTTGTAGTATTAGTATTAGTAATAGGTGTAGTTGTGAGTTGTGGTTGTTTATTGTAGTAGGTGTAGTTGTATTTGGAGTAAAGGAATTAGTTGTTGTAGTTGTAAGTTCTGGTTGTTAAATAAGTGGTGATTTTTGATGTAGGAGTGGTTGTTGTAGTTGTAGAATTGGTTGTTGTACTTGTGGTGGCTGTGCTCGAGTGTTCTACTTGTAGTATTGATTGTTTTTTTTTGTAGTAGTAGTTGGGGTTGTGAGTTCTGGTTGTTGAATTAGTGGAGTTTGTTGTAGTAGGTGTAGTAGTTGTGGTGGCTATGGTTGGTGGTTTTTGTAGTAGCTTTAGGTGTTGTGGTAGTTGTAGATGTAGTATTGGTTGCTGTGTTCTTGTAGCAGTAGTATTAGTAATAGGTGTAGTTGTGAGTTGTGGTTGTTTATTGTAGTATAAGTTGTTGTGGTTGTGAGATCTTTTGGTTGATTTACTGGTGTTTGTTGAAGTAGTGGTTGTTGTAGTTGTAGAATTGGTTGTTGTGTTTAGTGTATCAGTAGTAGGTGTAGTGGTTGTTGTAGTCGTAGTGTTTTTTTTAGTGGTTCTAGTCGGTGTAGTGGTTGTGAAGGTTGTGACTGTAGTTCTGAGTGTTCTGAGTTTTAGAAGTGGTTCTTATAGTAGTGTTAGTGGTTGTTCTAGTAGTTGTTGAAGCAGAGGGGTTAAAGTGTTGGGCTGTAGATTGGAAGATCATGGGTTCAATTCCCAACTCCACCAAGCTGTCACTGCTTGTCTGGATAAGGGGGTCTGCCAGATGTTGTTAATGTTGTAGTAATAGTGATTGTTGTGGTTTGCACAGCGAAGAGTCGGGGCAGAATTTGTCCGTTTTGCATCGCACATGCATGCACTTACCTCCGCTGCAAGAGAAGGAGAACGAGGATGCAGCAGGAGTGAGATGTGCAGGATTAATGCATTCAGCAGCGTGTAATGCTCTTTACAGATGGAGAAATAATATATAGACGTGTCGGGCAGGTTGGCTAACAGGCATGTACCCCAGTGGATCATTCCGACTCCTCCTGCCCTTGGGGGAGACTAACACTGTTAGCAGAACTAAAAACCTTGAGTGCTTTCCCAGCCCTGCTTTGTTTCCTAAAGTTTGATGGGAAATGAACTTTTCTTTAACTTTACAGCTGACGTTTCTTGGCCAGGTTTACTCCCTCGTCGCATATTTATTTTAAAGAAAGATTTAGGATCCCTGCAAATCTTTAGCTTTAGCTTCGGTTTGGTTTCTTTGGGGAAAGCCGTGCCTTTACAGCCACCTCACCGGCATTTTATGACCGGCTTGTGTGACCTT
Source organism: Bagarius yarrelli (assembly GCA_005784505.1). NCBI lineage: Eukaryota > Metazoa > Chordata > Actinopteri > Siluriformes > Sisoridae > Bagarius > Bagarius yarrelli. The sequence continues at coordinate 3,009,426 of VCAZ01000045.1, read as the reverse complement.
GCTTTCACATTCCTGTCGTTTTGTTTTCAAATCGTGCGTCACTTTTGTTTGCGAGGTTATTTCACTCCCCCCCCCCCTCTTCTCTTTAAGCTCAGCTTTATACCTTCACACTTTGTCCCTTTGGTATAATGTAAAATACAGACTCGATTTTCACTTTCGGAGGTCTAGACTGCTATACGTCATGTCTGCTTTAACATACCGTGTCATTGTCACACCGATAATAGGTTGAAATATGAGGTGGGTCTTGGATATTGTGGGGGGATTCCAGTCCTTTTCATTGTTCTTAATCCTTTAAATGTTCTGAGTTAAATTCGTTTCATACTTCACACATATTCCCGGATAAACTTCCGTGATTACCTAGCATTTTTTTTATATACATATATATACACGTATATGATCTTTGTACACGGTTAAGATTTAGGTAAAGTCTTAAATGCGTTTTATTTCAGGAGCTGAACGGCCCTAAAACAACATGCATCCTGCAAGATGTCACTCCGGGAACATATGCAATAGAGGTAAAAGATATTCCGAACCACGACGACGTACTTGTGGTAGATTTTAAATAAGTAAATGTCGCCTTTTTGTGTACTTTATTAGCTCCGAGATGACAACAACACCACCAGGAGACAGATTCAGTATCACGTGAGCCAAGGTAAGGAGTGGCACCGTGTTGCCAAATTACAATTCCGAGTGTGTGAAGTGTGGGCCAGAAGTAATGATTGCTTCTGAGTGGGGCTGAAGATGCTGTTAGTTTCTGATCTGAATATCATTAAGCACTTAGTTGCTATAGACTGAATATAATATTAAATATTGTCCTTATTTTGTTGTTAATATCAAACTAAGTCTAGTTTTTAAGCACATGATTTTACAGCCCAAACCCACCCTTTTGTTTTATTATACACTGTCATTAAATTAATTCATATACTGTGTAGTAAAGGAGGTCTTTAGATGTCGATGATTTGTTTTATTTATTTATTTAGCCAAATAAATAGTTGTTGAATGTTAGAGGCCTTGCTCAGGAACCCAGCAGTTGCAGAATGGAGGTGATGGGATTTGAACCCATGATTTTAGAAAGACTTTGTCCTTGTAGATCTAACTTATCTTGATGAGAGCAGCCTCTGGACTGAGCAGTTATGGGTTTAGGGATAGAAGTCAACCAATATATCGGTTTTGTCGATTAATTGGCACCAATAGTTGATTTCCAGGACTATCGGTTATCGGCAGGGATTCTTCCCCTATCGTTGCCAATTAATGCGGCAAAACCGATATATTAGTTGACCTTTATTCAAAGATGAATTGGTAGCTCAGTGGTTTCGGTGATGGACTGGTATGTGGAAGATCGGAAATCGAATCCCAGCACAGCTACAAGTTACCACTGTGGGGCCCCTGAGCAAGGCCCTAATTTGCTTAGTTGTGTAAAAAGAGGTAAATGTAAGTATCTCTTAAGTGCTGTAACTGAAAATGTCATCTGAATAAATGTAAGTCAGTCAGCAGTGGTAGCTTGGTGGTGATAGATGTTGAACCCATGCACTCCCTAACAGGAATACAGCATCTTTACCTCTGGCCCAACGCTACCTAACCCAGATTTATTTGTCTGCTTCTTTTTCTCAGTGCACTCCCCGTGGGCCGGACCCATCCGTGCCATGGCCATCACGGTGCCTCTGGTCATTATGTCTGCCTTCGCCACTCTCTTTACCGTCATGTGCCGCAAGAAACAACAAGGTACGTGTTTCCTTCCCCCTCTCTTTCTTTTGCTCTCCCACTCCTCCACCCTCATTAGTCAGGATCTTGTTACCTACAGAGCTCACTTTTGTCCAGTGACTGTAATCTGATCTCAGCACAGATGAGGATTAATGGCTTGAGAAATCTAAGCATTTGTACTTGCACCGTTCTACTGTTGCGCGGCGCAGGGCTGACAAAAGGAAACTCCTTGTAAGGCTGTTTGCGTGCGAGGAATTTTAGACCGGAGTGTAATGACATGAAATAATTAACACTGTCTGCGCTGTTACAGGTCGTAATCACAGCTGCCTAGAGGGTATGTTTCAATACTGTAGACCTGACCGTGCAGTTCCCTGCGAGATAAATATATATTACCGTACGCATGCAGCGGTTAAGTTAAGCCTTGTTTTCAGAGTGAAATTGCATCATATGGTTATAATTAATATACTGGAATCTGGTGACCTCTTTCACCCTCCTCTCCCACTAACTCCGAAAATTTCCCAAACCCCAACTGAACTCTTTCATCTCGAATCTCTCTGCAGAAAACATCTACTCCCACCTGGACGAAGAGAGCTCCGAGTCTTCCTCGCACACCACAGCCTTGAGCACTGACAGACCGTGGCCGCGGCCCAAAGTCTTCATCTGCTACTCCACCAAAGACTGCCCCAAACATCTCGCTGTCATCCAGAGCTTCGCCTACTTCCTGCAGGATTTCTGCGGCTGTGCGGTGAGTTCTGGTCTGCAGTGTCACTGGGTCATCACAGTCATTTGGAAAAATTAGCACCTCAGTTATAGTTATGAACATCAGGCACCAGGGGTTTGAAGGTGATCTAGAAATGTGTAGAGACTGCCACCTGCTGGTTCAGTATTGAAAAGAGACTATTGAAAGCCCGGGCATGAGATTTAAGGGTGCCATGTTTTAAGATCTTTATTTAATATTCGCAAATATTGAAATATTTATTTCCTCAGCGTGATTTAATGAATAAAATATGCAGTCTATGGCAATAATAACAGCCAGGCGACATTTTTAGGGAATTTTTTCAGTAGCAAATGTAGACATGGGAAGATTTATTACTATGTAACAGTAACAGCAGACTGAAGTAGGAGCAAATAATGAGGTATGAAATTTTTCTTTATCCAGTGTGACTTACATTTGTCATTTATACAACTAAGCACTTGAGGATTAGGGGCCTTGCTAGGAGGCCCAGCAGTGGTAGCTTGGTGGTGCTGGATCTTCTGGTTAGCATTCCAATACCTTAATAAAAGCATCCAGCAGAAAACCTTAACCAGAGTGATGTGCATTTATTAATCTTTTTTATACAACTGAGCAAGTTAGGGTTAAGGGCCTTGCTCAGGGGCCCAGCAGTGGCAGCTTGGTGGTGCTGGAAATCCAACCCACGCCTTCTGGGTAACAGTCCAGCACCATAATTACAGCATTCGGCAGACGCTTTTAACCAGAGCAACGTACATTAATCTTTTTTTTTAATACAACTGAGTATCAATGGAAGGTTAAGGGCCTTGCTCAGGGGCCCCTTTAATTTTAAGATAAATCAGCAACATTAACACGATATTATAAAAACATGAACTATTTTAGCCGTTCTGATATATGAAAAAATCAATTAAATCAGCTAATTATTGTGGCCTGATTTTTTTTACATTTTTTTTATCTAGGTATCTCTGGATCTTTGGGAGCATTTGGAAATATGTAAGGAAGGTCAGATGTCATGGTTGAGTCGCCACATCGATGAGGCTCATTTCCTCATCACCGTTTGCTCCAAAGGCTTTAAATACTTTGTAGAAAAAAGGCATCGTAAAGGCAAGGCCACGTCCAAGGAGAAAAACAAAGAGGCGTCTCTACCAGACCTGAGTAGCAATGATCTCTTTGTTGTAGCTGCTGCAATGATTAGCGATAAGCTGCGCGAGGCTCAACAGAGCTCAGGCGACCTCTCGCGGTTCATGGCTGTCTACTTTGACTACTCGCGCGAGAGCGACGTGCCCACCTCGCTGGCTTTAGCACCCCGCTTCAAACTGATGGACCAATTGCCAGAGCTGTTAACGCGGCTGCGCTCGCGTCAGCACGGCGTACCCGCAGTCAGCAAGCGCAACTATTTCCGCAGCAAAGCGGGCCGCTCGCTTTACGTAGCCATTTGTAACATGCACCAGCACATCACCCATGAACCAGACTGGTTTGAGCGACAGCTCATGCCTCCTATTTCTGCTCCCATCCCTCACAAACGAGAGAAGCCTGACTCAGGGCTCGCGCTCAACGAGGTAGTGTTTAAGCTGCCCTCTGAGAGCGAGCGCCCCATCATGAACATTCTCATCCCTCCCACAATGCCAAACACAGGCACTTTCTTGCCCTCTGGCATGGCCTCGAGTTCAGCACAGGAGGAAAACGAGGAAAGTTCATCACAGTCGTCATCATCAGTTCAGGAGGCAAGTGTGTTACCGAGGCCTGTCTGCCACACAGATGGTTCAGCGAGTCCTCCAGAAATGCCCAGAGACTCTGGAATCTACGATTCCTCAGTGCCATCTTCAGAGCTGTCCATCCCACTGATGGAGGGACTTTCACCAGACTTGGCAGACACGTCCTCGCTGACGGAAAGCGTTTCATCTTCCTCTGGACTAGGTAAAACTGACTTCTTTACAGATGACTTTCAGATGAATTAATAGATAAGATTGAAACATAACAGACTGTTATTTGAGTGCAGCTTTTTGTACATTGTATCACCTAATATACCGTTTTTTCTTCATGTTTTTTTGCTGCTGCCGCCATTATGGAGAATTCCTGTCATAAAAAGAGCCGTAAGAATGTTTAAGCAGGTGGTACGTGTCAAAGAAACATGCTCAGGAATGCCAGAATCCAAGATTTTCCGGCATGCATGTTATATAATGAAAGCTGGCTAGTGGGTTGAAAGGGGGAGTGACCACATTAGCTGGCAGCAAATAGGGCCGGTTCTTAGTGCTTCAGTATATGTTAATAATTAACAGCTAATAATAGTAATACCGTACAATCATAACTAGACGTTGGACAGTTTATGTTTCTACGGGCTCAGATGTAGGAGAAATACGAAGTGCACACCCATTATACACAACAGTGACCAGGGAAGTTGTAGCTCAGTGGTAAAGGTGTTGGACTGCTGATCAGAGGATTGTGGGTTCAACTCCTGGCCCTGCCAAGCGGCCACTGCTGGGCTGCCTGAGTAAGGTCCTTAACCCACAACTAAGACTGTCACAATTATTAAATACCCGCATGATCGCAATTATTTGACTTAACCGAGATTGTTGAATCCAGTCGCAATTATGGTGCAATTTTTTTGTAGTACTGCGTGAGTGGAGAAGCGTGCCTTTGAAAGTTAGAGCGTCTGAAGCTCGAAGCGCGCTTCAACAACGCAACATCACCAGCGCAAACTGGTGAGATTTTAAAGTACAAACTTGAAACAAGTAATCGCTAAAGCCCCAAAACAGACAATAAATCGCCATTATCGCAATTATTTCTTTAACAATTAATCATCACCTTATTTCGATAATCGTTACGACCCTGAGAAAATGAGAATGAGAGTCGATTAGGGAACATGTTCCACTTGAAGAAATCACTTAGTCTTCGATGTTTCCTTTTTCTTCTACTGAAAAGATTATTTCCTTCCAACCATGAGTGATGTGTCTCGTTCATCTAAGCTCACCTTTTTCAGGTTACAGAAACATTTTCAGATCGCCAAGATAGAAATGTAGCTTATTTAGAAACATGGTGCATGAGTGTCTTTACGATGTAAAGTGGGAAAAAGTCTGACAGCCGAGTTAATAAAAAAGGAAGTTTTTGTAGTATATTTGATTAATGCAGTGATTCCCAAACTGAAGCTCAGGGTTAGGAAAGGCTGGTGTTAAGTCAGCAGATATTTATAGGGATGCAGCGAAATTTCCAAAGAACAGGTTTCACTCTTCCTCCAGCCGTCCAAGTAAAAAAAAAGGTGGCTTATTTGTCCCATATCCTCTACAGCGCAGTGAGATTTATTCTTTGCATATCCCAGCTTAGAAAGTTGGGATCGGAGCACAGGGTCAGGTGATACAGCACTCCTGAAGCAAAGAAGGGTTAAGGGACTTGCTCAAGGACCCAACAGTGGCAGTCTGGCTGTGGCCTTCCTGGTCTTCCAAACAACAACTCAGTGCCTTAACCATTTGAGCCACCACTGCCCACCCCATCCACCCTGAATTGCCTGTAGCTTATTGCTTTACTCGTGTAAAGTCCACTCAAATAACATGGAGAGGAAATTTTGTTATTAAATACTGTAGAAGCTGCAGGCTTTCTTTTTTAATGCTTCTACTTTTAAAAGTGATTTTGTTCCTTATTTTTAGAGGGTTTTTTCCCCCAGCACATTTATCACACACTGAATTTGGTGGAATTTGGGAGAGGGTTATTATTTTTTTAATTTATTTATTATTTATTTTCTGTTTTTAATTCTTCCGAAAATGAATTGTTTAATGGTTTGTCTCGGAGGCTTTTTATTTTTTCAATTTTTAAAATCCTCATAATTATTTAGACAAAAATTTGAGACGTGACTTTCAGTCGCTTCCTGATTTGTAACGATTTAATAAGTATTTCATCGTAACCCAGACATTACAATGCAGTTGTCTTTGTCTTTGTGTTTTCAGGTGATGAGGAACCGCCTGCTGTTAACTCGCTTCATTGCACCACACTAACCATCTGCAAGGCAGAACTTCATCACGTCATGGAGCCAAGCCATTCGCTGGTAGCACCAGCCTCCCCCTAGTGGCCATTCCGGCTGCGCATCGCCACTTTACCGCCTTTGCGTCACAAATTGCAAATTGCCATCGAGTCTTAATTCCCGAGTGTGTGTTCCATTCAGTCAGTGTTGGGTTTCTTTGTGAAGTCATCTGGAGACATTGATGAATTTGTCCTGGAAGGATGTACAGAACGCTGGGAAGGGAGAGCCGTCGACTAACCAAAGCAGCTGTGAACTCTCGAGTCCAGCCTTTAGCATAGCTGCTAGCATGAAGCGTTACAGTAGTTAATACATAAAGCCAGATTCATTCCATAACCACCTGCTCTACCACGTCATCAGATGGAGCGTACAGCACCAGGAGCACGTGGGGACAAACGTTATATTCTTATGACTGTGAAACTTGGCAAACTGAACACGCGGTTTCGTATTATTTATTGATATTTCATTTATCGCCGGTTTGTAGACGTCTGACACATGTTTTTACTTCCATTTTCTATTGGACTTCCTGTTTTCTTAAAAAAAAAAAAAAAAACCAAACAGTTTTACTAAGAACTAATTTACCTTCGTGATATTTTCACTTCTTTCTCGTTATAAAGCTTCTATTAATGGATTATTTGCCGAAAAAAGGGAACAGGAAGTAATCGAGACGTTTCGCGGTTGTCAGTTCGCAGACGTTTTTATTTTTTTGTACAGTTTTTGAAGTAATAGAAGTGATTTCTACATTATATATATATATATATATATATATATATATGAACTTTGTACTGTTTTATAGTACTCCTAATGTAGGAAATGTTTTAATAAAGCTAAAGTTTTCTATGACTAATTGTTCAGTTAATATGATGGGATGTCTGAGGGAGGAAGAGAGAGAGAAAGAGAGAGAGAGAAAAAGAGAGAGAGAGATAGAGAAATGGAGAGAAAAAAAGAAAAATTGAGAGGGAAAGAGAGAGAGAGAGGGAAAGAGAAATAGAGAGAAAGAGAGAGGAGAGAGAGATTTTGTTTGTGTGTGTGTGTGGTGTGTGTGTGTGTGTGTGTGTGTGTGTGTGTAATCTGGTTATATTGTTGTTAAGGTGGATACTTTACCAAAACAATGAAGTGTCTGATAGGAGGGACATATTTTCCTAAGCATAAAAGTGAGACACACAGTCTAGCATATAAACACAGGACACAACATGCCTGAAAACACTCCTACAACGTTCTTTAGATGTTTAGCATAACTGGGCAGAAGAAGCATGCAGACAGACGGCTTTCTAGATTTACTTTTCACTGCTTTTATCATTTAAGAAAAAGTCCACCTTTAGTATGCGTCCAATGGTGGATTAATCAATCTGATGTTAGATTTAAATACAATTATTTAAGATTTTTACCACTTTTATTCGGGTTTATTTTTATAATTTTTCCTACACAATGCCTGTCAATAATTTCTTGTGCACATTTTTACCCACATTAAGGGTGCCAATAATTTGTTGTCTACATTGCGCATGCTTGGAGGGCAACTCATTAATGTAATTCCAGTATATGTCCACAGGATGGCGGCAAAGATTAACTTATTAGGAGACCATTTATTGACTTTGAGTTACTTCGAAAAAATGCATTAAAATATATATAATTTAAAAAACTATTATAAATTAAAATAAATCAATGTTTAATACAATTTAATATTTTTAAGAAAATCTATCTTTAATGTGTCATTTTTAGCTATATTGGAAACCACGCTCTTTTTATCTGACTGTTATTATCAATTAATTATCTATTCGATTTTAGTATATTGCATACAAATTATTAATAAATAGCGTTGTGGGCGTGGCTTATGTGTTCGACCCCGCCCATTAACTACCCAAGAATAAGAACGCTGCGAAAAACAAGAACAGAAAAAAGCTAGTTTTTATTTTATACTGTAAAATATAGTTTCTTATCCTATCCTTTATGAACTTTTTGCTTCAAAATAGAAAGCAAAGCGAAAAAGTAAGGAAAACAAAAAATAGACAAAATTCTGACTGATTTAAAATGTGTAGTTTGAGTAAGTAAGAACAATATATTTTTTTATTAAGCATTTGTAGTAAATTACGTAAAGTTTTAGTTTATTATAACGGGGGGACGTTTATATAGACAGGACACCATTTTTAATGCTTTATTTAGCCACAACATACAAAACAGATCTATTACGTTGTTACATACGCCACAACGGAGCTGCCGGTGATCCAGACCCCACCTCCGACCCGGTCCTGTGGGACCCTTCCCTGTGACCTGCCCAGCGGATGATGCATCACCAGGGCGATCTAGGACGACCCACTTTGCCATAAAGACGTTCCGGCTGTTCGCTAAGGACTAATGATTATAGTTGTTCACACACACACACACGATGTAACCTCATGATCCCTGCTACCTGTTTTTCACCCAAATGAGGATGGGTTCCCTGTTGAGTCTGGTTCCTCTCAAGGTTTCTTCCTATCTCATCTCAGGGAGTTTTTCCTTGCCACCGTCGCCCCCGGCTTGCTCATCAGGGACAAACTGATTTCTGTTTAATTCTGTTTCATAATTTCTTGAATTGTAAAGCTGCTTTGTGACAATCACCATTGTAAAAAGCGCCAAACAAATAAAACTGAATTGAATTGAATATATAAAGGAAAGCTAGTGATAAAAAACAATAAATAATAAAAAAAAAAAGAAACAAATTTTTTTTTGACTTGAGTTATCTTATCTTATCTTAAGAAAATAATAACGAAAGTAATCAAATCAAAACAATACAGAATTAATAAACCACATACAAAATAAAAGCAGCGTTTATTATTACTAACTCAAGTAATAATGAACTTATGAAACAAATCATAAGTTCGATAAAGATGTAAGACTTAAAGACACTTATTGTGGGCGTGGTTGGTCGTTAGACTCCGCCCCTTTTGTCGGCGCCGCGCGTTGAGACGTGCACGCGTCTAACAATCCTGCGGATAAAAGTGAACGGGGAAGAAAAAGTAACTACCAAGTCAACGTCAACTTAAACGACAACTTTTCTTTTAGTTATTCTTGGTGAGACGTTTAATTAGACAGGACATTCAATGGACTGTCTTTAACCCGGTCTCATCGCTTTTAGAACCTTCTGAAGGATTAAACTGGATGTCTAGACTTCAAAAAATTAATACTTATACAAAAATCCTGCTTCCATGCAAACGGATGTCGAAAGTAATGATGTATCCGGGTAAGAAACAGTGCTACTTTATTTATTGTTTGTTTGTTTGTTTGTTTGTAAATAACATGCTGAATGTATGAGCAACATCAGCTTTATTCCAGTTATAATAAACATAATCACGTGACCAATCAAGGGGCGCCCTTTGGAAAGTTCATGTCCAAAAATCACTTTTTTTATTGTTTAATGTTATCCAATTAAAGTGAGAAAGTATAAAAATTAACCATTTAAATCACTGCTGAGGCACAAAGTCATCAAATATTTATCTTCAGCCTCCGCCAACAAAACACATTCATTATCCTTTTTTTAAATTTTATTTTTATTTATTTATTTATTTAAATGAACACAACCCCAGACATCCGGCTACCAGACAGCATGTGTGCATCACAAACCCATTAGAAGTCGTATTAGATCAAGGTCTGCTGTTACTTCTTTCCCTCTCAGGACCTTCTCATACGGCTATGAGTCAGGCATTGTTTATACACAGGTGTTCACACACATGCACACACACACACACACACACACACACACAAGAATGCTGTTTAGTGCAGCTCAGCTGTGTGCGAGTCCTGTGTTGACTTTTTACAGGAGCAAACGTAGCATCGCCTTGTGAACTGCCGCTTCTCTGTAAGCCGGATTGTTTAGTCCAGTCTGTCCAGAGAAAGCTGGAGACGTGTGCTGCATGTTTCACCCTGGTTCTAATTGTACGCTTGAATTCTACTGTCAGGTTGGTTCTTTGACCCTGGATCTCATTATAGACCACCACAAAACACCAGCGTCAGTTTAATCTATTAAGACTGCAATAGTTGTTTTGTTTTTTTACATATGCAAAGAACCTGGACGATTTGTAGAACTTAATAATAATATTATCAATAATAACATAAGAGCGGTGGCTTAGTAGTTAGTGCTGTAGCCTCACAGCACGAAGGTCCTGGGTTCGATTCCCGGGCAAGGGTATTTCTGTGTGGAGTTTGCATGTTCTTCCCATACTTGCATGGGTTTACTCCGGGTTCTCCAGTTTTCTTCCGACAGTCTAAAAACATGTAATTCTAAGTTTACTATAGAAGTGAGTGTGTGGGGCCCTGTGATGGACTGGCAACCTGTTATTTGCTCCTGACTGAATGAATAACATAAGATGTGGCATTATTAAAGTGCAATTTAATGTAATCTGACAAAAAACTAGCAAAATAAGCTTGACTTTAACCTGGAGGTGGGCAATAATACAAAAATATCTATATTTGTAATTTCTGGTGGCTTAGTGTTTAGCACTGTTGCAAGCAAGGAGGCTTGATTCCCGGCCAGGGGTCTTTCTGTGTGGAGTTTGCATGTTCTCCCTGTGCTTGCGTGGGTTTACTCTGGGTTCTCCGGTTTCCTCCCACAGTCCAAAAACATGTATGTTAGGTTGATTGGTGATTCTAAATTGCCCATAGGAGTGAGTGTGTGTGTGTGTGTGTGTGTGGCCCGTGATGGACTGGTGACCTGTCCAGGGTGTCCCCCTCCTGCCCTTTGCCCTTGCAGAGGCAGCGACTCCAGCAGATCCCTGTGACCCCGAATTAGGGAATAAGTGGGTATAGAAAATGAATGAATGAATGTAATTTCTGGCACCCTTATCCAGCTGAGCAGTTGAGGTTTAAGGGCCTTGCTCAGGGGCCCAGCAATAGCAGTTCTGCTAATCAGATAGTCTTTTTTGGATACATTATGATAACCACTATTATTCAAAAACACTGACAGTGATAAAACCTGTGTTTTTTGCTTGTATTGATAGGACAGAGGGATAAAATTGGGGAGATAGATAGAGACGTGTGACTAAGAAAGACCCAAGCCAGAATCGAACCCGGGTCGCTGAAGCGCAACAGCTTGCACATATGGGTGTACTGGGTTAAGGCGTCGGCCATAAAACCTGTTTTACAAATAAAATCTTTCTACTTTGTTTATTGTTTGTTTGTTAATATCAACATTTATTAATTAATGAACATTTTTATCATACGGTAGTTTTCATTTTATCTGTTAACTTTTTCGTGTGTGTGTGTGTGTGTGTGTGTGTGTGTAATAAAGTTCTATACTGGTTTACGTGGATTGTTATGTTTTTTTTATCCAGAGTATTCATTAAAGAAGTATAGTATAATTAATCGGTTATCAGCGAGTATGGTCCATCCTAGCTATCGGTATCTGTAAAATCTGATATTGGTTGAACTTTACTATATACTGGACCTACCTAATAAACACCCTTGCTTAATTTTAATCTTATACTACATCGTCGTTTACTCATTCATCGTCCGGTACAAAACTCACAATTTGTCTATTTCCAGCCGAATTGCTATCAGCTCAAACATAAGGCTCGTTCGAATAAAAATTAGTTTGTTTGCAGATATAAAATAAAATAACCAGCGTTTATAATTAGCCTCCCACAGCATGTGTCTTGTGCAGAAGGCTGGCTCATGTCAGTAGATATGATGAGCTTCTAAGCCTCGAGGTCACATATGTGATCTCTGTTTGGTCACCTGTCGCCTTTATCAACAAGTGTGCATGTCTTAGGACTTTTCTCCAGACACGTGGTTCTGGCTTATTGTAAATGACCCCCAGTTTTGGGACTAGAAGCACCAGACCGGTTTTCATTCCTAAGCCCCGGACTAATCTCAGCTGAATGGGTTCAGAATTTTCTGTTAACCGGGGATGACTGTGGAGCTGCTCAGGCTAAGTTTGCTCTGGATGTTTTATAAATTTACAGCAGCGCAGACATCCAGATAGATCATCCTGTCCCTATTGTGTATGTGGAGAGGTGGTAGCGCAGTGTTTAAGGTGTTGGACTGCTAATTGTTAGATCTGGGTTTCCAGCACCACCAGGTTGCCACTGTTGAGCTGCTGAGCAAGGCACTTCTCTGGATAAGGGCGTCTACCAAAAAACTGTAGTCTCTCTCTCTCTCTCTCTCTCTCTCTCTCTCAGGACATCAGTTTATGTAACCCATTATTAACCCATTATTAAACCCTTATTATGGTTTATTATAGTTTAACGACTGGGAAAATGGTAGTAAGGTGTTGGACTGCTACCCGAAAGATCGGGGTTCGATTTCCAGCACCACCAAATTACCACTCTTGGGCCCTTGATCGAGGCTCTTAACCCTTAATTGCTAAATTGGAAAATTAAAAATAAATGTAAGTCACTCTGAATAAAGGCGTCTACCGAATGCCATAAATCTAAAATGTTTCTTAAAAGTTTTTTAGTAGCTAAATAGCAGGAACTTCTACAGCCGATGCGCTACACAATTTAGCATGATCGTTTATATGTTTATGTAAAATTTATGTAATGATTCTCCAGACGACATTTGGTTTCTCAGTAACAAATTATTCCTACATGTTTGTCAGGTGATGTTTCTAAACTTCCGAAATTGATGAAACTAAAAGTATAAATGGTAGGGATTTTTCTATTTCCTCTTTTTGTGTACTTAAAAGCATGTGGTAAATAACCTTTGTGGGAATAAATATATAACCTCACAAAGCATGCAAAGCGTCCAAATACCCCAATACTAGGTGTAATTTTCCAGTTGAGTTTGTAATGTTTCTAAATGGAAACTACCGTCTTGGACAAAAGTATTAGGTCACCTGACCGTTATATCAATGTGTGTGTGTTTTAAAGATTCAGTCTTATGTTCCTACAAAAACCTTCTGGAAATGCTTTCCACTTGATTTTTGTAAAAAAAAAATAAATAATAATAATAATTTAGCCACTAAATGATTGGGAAGTGGTGGCTCATGCTTAAGGTGTTGGACTATCAAACCCAAAGACTGTGGGTTTGATAGTCCCAGCTCCACCAAGCTACCACTGTTGGGCTTCTGAGCAAGGCCCTTAACCCCTAATTGCTCGGCTGTATAAAGATGAGATTAATGTAAGTTGCTCTGGATAAGGACGTCTGCCCAAATGCTGTAAATGTAAATGATTAGTGAGATCAGGCTTGAAGTGCAGTCGGTGTTTCATTTGATCTAAAAAAGAAAACCCATATTTTTTAATTATCATTGATATCCACTAGTTTCTCATTTCACTGTTTTGTTGGGCTATAAGGAATCGGAGCTGGAACAGATTTGCCGATTTGAATTCCTTGTGAGTGGCTTTGGTTGGAGTTTAAGTGGGAGGTTGATTTTTATTATTCGTTTATTTTATTTTTCCAGGTTTAAAGGTTTTATCACTGCGATAAGACTTATCTAAAACCCACCACTAGAAGAAAAGCACAGGGTGACACAACAACTAAAGGACATCTCGTGTTCCCACACCAACGCTTATTCTGTGAACCAAAAAATAATGTCTTCAATAAGAAGCTAAAGGTTTCTCCACACTTGAGCATCAGATACGTGTGGGTTTTTCCCAAAATGTTGCCACAAAGTATGAAATAAAGGCCATTCTATGCTACAGAAGTACAGTTTCCTTTCAGTGGAACTAAGAGACTCAAACACTGTTCCAGCATTACAATGCCCCTGTGCACAAAACCCCTGAACGCCATAAAACGTGCTGTCTTCTGATTGGAGCGGAAAAACTCGCGTCGCCGAATCACGACATGAGTGCTGGCACCCTGACCCACTACACCACAGTGCCGGCTGCCAAAGACTAACATAGTTTTTCGGAAGAAGTTTCTACCAGATCAACACATCTAAGTCGTGAGCATGTAGTAATTAGGGATGCACCGATACTGGTATCGATATTGGGCCCGATACTGAGCTCGTTTACTCGTACTGGTAACACTGATACCTCTTGTGACGCCATTGACAGACGTTTCAGTGCACAAAGATTCTGACAGCAGCGACAGAATGTCAGAATTTCAAGAGGTACAAAAAATGAGTACTTATAATACAACAAAACATACACAAAGGTGAGCACGGACAAATTTCCTCTAACAGTAACATAAGTGCACGGCGACGAACCCTGCAAGACGAGAGAAAAGGGCAAGAGATACAGTAACCCAAGAGCAATACAAATAATCCCAAAAAAAAAGGACAGATATCGATATCGGCAAGTACCAGGAAAAAAATATCGCTTCTCATACAATGACTTTAAAAATGGTATCGGTGCAGTAGTATTAGTAGTATACTGTAGATCCTGTGGGTTTGTTTTGGGGTAAAAAAAAAAAAATTTGTTCCTTTAGCCACAAAAGAATAGCAGATCTTTTAGCATCACAACCACATTTATTGTAGTTGGTGCTTTGTGACAGTCAGGAAGTGTCTGTAAGAGATTTATACCCACCAAAAGGAAACATCGGTTCGGCTTAATATAAAAATGCAGTTCTGTTTTTCTTTATGGTGTGAATTTACTTATTTTTTATTCGTAGCGGATTAATACTACAATATTTTCCCAGCACACAGGTGGCTGTTTTTTTGCTTCCAGTAATACGTTAATTAAATATACAGCATTTTCAACATTCTTCTTCTTCTTCTTCTTCTTATTATTATTATTGTTTTTGTTTAGCATATGTTATTGCCATCTGTTCAAAACGTATAACAAAAACTGCTGGACGAATAATGATATAATAATATTCAATATTTCCGCCATCTTTGTTCAAACAGTATCTGAGTACATTGCTGCTGCATTATATCCCATTACTGATCACCCGAGTGTTTATTACTACTACAAGTACATGAGCTTAGTATCGGGCATAATATCAGTATCAGTATCGGTGCATCCCTCCTAATTAAACATTATATATATATATTTGTTTTAATAAGTTTCAGATCAATATGTTTTCACATTAGAAACAAACATAACTAACCCCCCCATCCCCCGCACACCAGTCATTAAGACGTTATACATAATCATACTGTAAAGAAATAGCATAAAGTAAACCCAAACACCAGTATTCTTATTCTTTACTTTACATCACCATGTTGTCCGCTTCCATTCTAAATTTAAAAAAGACTGCTAATTATTATAAAAATATTCTTATAAACCTTTTCATTTTCTTCAACTCTTTAAAATAGGACAGTTTTTCAACAGTATCAGTCAATTAAAGTATTAAAGGACAAAATTAAGGAACTTTGTTAACATAGCTAAAAAAATCACACTGTATATACAGTATGTATCTCACAATGTACCGAAGTCTTTATAACTTTTAGAACCAAATAGTTAAATCTAGAATAGTTTTTCGAAGCTGCTGTATTTATAAGGAAGCGGAGTAAAACTACACATTGGGACATTTTGTCGATGCCATTCATAATGTTGGTATTTCTCTAATTTTGGACATGCAGCTGTCTGTAGATTAGTAAGCTGCTCTCCCTCTTTCTCTCTCTGTCTCTCACTCTTTTTTTGCTCTCTCTCCTGCTTTCTCTCTCTTTTTTCACCACCTGTCATGCCCACCCCCGTACCCCCCTGTACGCCGTAACTCGTGCACTCTCAGCTGTGATAAAAAAGCTTGTCATAAACCACCAGGTGGATTTTTAGCCTGTGCTGCCTCAATATCAGCGACTCTCTTGTCCCAAAACGACTTCTCTCAGACGCCATTCACACACGTGCCAGATCTGATAGCCGGGTTAAGAAATGAACTTGACTAATGGACTATGATCACGTACATGGTGTCTGAAAACTTAACACAGTGCTTAACCTTGTTCTGAGAACTTTATTCGGGTTAGATTAATTTAATGATCTGATCAAGGTTTCTGGTGGTGCCATATGATTTTTAAAAAAGTCTTATCGGCAGATGATGACGATGTGTTGCGTGTAGATTTTTGTCCTTTAAACAGCCATTTTGTAAAATAATTGACTGTTGACTTCTAATATATAATCAGCCGGGAGATTTTTAGTTATTATTATGTTACTACCAGACTTTTTGTTGTATTTTGATGCCATTTTACACAAAATTAGACAGAATGGGAGAACAAAGCAAGATTGCTAGTAGATGTAGCTGATTGGTTCAAAGAGGATTCAATGTTCTGTTACAAATAATTATAAGAATTTCCCCACACCCTTAACCAACCACCACCACCACCACCACCAGCTAGGGTTGCCAACCGTCCCTTAAAATATGCAATTATCCTTAATTTAAAAATTAAACAGCACATCCTGTTTGGATTCAATATGGAACGTCGTTTGTCCTGTATTTTCTGGTTGTGAGGCTTTCATTCAAACCATCCCACCTAAAAAATCTTCCTCCGATCAGTTTGATTAGCTTAATACCGTCGTGTTCAAGTCAGCGCCAATCAGGACTAGAGCTTAGAAAGCTTCAGAGCTGAAAATAATAGCGAATGCAATAGTACAGACGAGGGTGTGAGAAATAAAATAACTTTTATCAGCCAGTGTTTTCGGTGGTGTTTTGAGTGTCAGTGTTTATTTTAAACGTTAATTTATAATTAATAAGTTATTGATCTGTTAATTTATTAGGTTAATAAAATGTGGTTTAAATCTCTAAAAATGGTTCAGGGTTTCTTATGTCTACCTATTTTGTGGACATATTTTAGCTTTGACATATATTATTAAAGGAGTCTGTTGATTTGTGATAATTCCCAGCGCCACCAAGTTACCACTGTTGGCGCCTCTGTGCAAGACCCTTAGCCCCCAATTGCTCAGTTGGCCAAATTGAGATAAATGTAAGTCGCTCTGGATAAGGACGTCTGCCAAATGCTGCGAATGTAAATGTATCAGTCTTATTATTTTCTTAAAAACACCTGTTGTCATTGTGGCCCTGGAGGTGTGGCCCCTGATGCAGCAGACGTCCCTTATTTCTGTGTATAACACTTGGCAAGACTACCACCACCACCACCAGCCTGAACTTTTAACACAAGAAGTTAAGACTGCAGCCTCAGATTTCTGTTCAGAGCTTGTTGCAGGTTCTGAGGCAGTGTTGGGCGAGCTAAGCTATCAGTTACTCTATGTTAAATGAAGCTTTAATAAACTGAAGTGGAAAATTCTTTCAGATGAGTTTGTAGTCCTTTTGATTTCAGAACTCGTAAGTAATAAATACATGAATACGGAATGTAATTCACTATCTGACCTTAGACTGTAAGTTATAAGTAAACGTACACGTTTACACTGTCCATCACAGTGTTGTAGATGTCTGTGTGTAGATCTGGACTATGTTGAGACTGAGCTGGTGGGGTGGAGTGTCAGTGTACATGATGTAATGGTTGGTCTCGTGCTGCCTGCATGACAGCGTGTCTCCGGGCTTGGGATTTTCTGTGGTGTGTGTGTGTGTGTGGGCAGGATTTTATATGTTGGTCAAGAACAAGGATAGAAATAATTTTGACCTTGTGTGGACATTTGGCTCGGTTCCACTGCTTCGTGTGTTTGTATGTATGCGTGTGTGTATATGTTCGTGCGTGTATTGGTGTGCATAGGCTCGAATTTTCCATTCTGCTTAATGGAACACAGTTGTAGTTGGAAAGAGTGAGCAGCACGTCCCATAGGACTGATCGGGAAACACAGTCATCAGCTATCATGCGTCCACACACCCAGAGCCAAAAGTAGTTACACTGCCATCACCGCTGCCATCAGCCCACTCTCGCCCTTATATACATCATTTTACTTTCAGAGCAGAAAAAGCGCCAGTCAAAAAAGCAGTTCCCCACAGGCACAACGTAACCACTCACAAAACTGCATTGTTTCACAGTCAGAAATCAGCTGACTGCCTCTCGCGCAGACGTGTAAAAACCTGCGACGCTGATTAAATCCTGGGCATCTCTGAAAAGCTCTTGAACAGCCTGCTTTTTTCTTTCACAAACACATAACCTAAACTCATAGACACTGGAGTGCCAGTGAAGCAGGGACTTCTTAGAAAACCCAAAGAACATCTCACACCTTCATATAGCCCGCACACACACACACCCTCGACATTTTTACCTGCTTTAATGATAATTATTTAATAATAGTTGTCACATAGATTCTCTTTATGTGAAAGTAGCAAAACCAGGTAGAGTATAGAAGAATAATCTGTGTCCCCTTTTTATTTTATAGGATATATAATAAAATGCTGTAATAAAAATAATTAAAAGAAATTAGAATCAATATGTGATCATCTTTATTTTCATTATAATAATAACAACAACAACAATAGTTATTATTAGTAGTATTAGAAATAGTATTTAAATAATTTAAACATTTACATCATTTGGCAAAAGCTTTTCTTACATTTTTACTCATTTTTTACAACTGAGCAATTGGGGTTTTGTTCAGGAGCTCAAGTTGGTGGTGCTGGGAATCGAACTTCTGGTTTGCAGTCCAACACCTTAACCACTGGGCTATTATTAGGAATAAAATTATTTATTTTATTTTATATTTTATAAAATTATTCCTTTATTATTTATTAGTTGTTATTTTTAAAATAAAAAAAAGCACACCTGATTCTTATTCTTCTTCTCTTTTTCTTTCTTTTAATTTTTTTTGCATTGATCATACAGAGGTGTATAAAGTACCTGAAAGCAACACTTGAATAAATGTGTAGTTATTTTACTGGAAGTATAATAATATAAATGTATAGTAATAATAATGATGATTAATAATAATTTATTCTGAAAACATTTAAAGAAATATGAATATGGAGAAAGTTCTATGCTGTTAATCTACATATATAACACACAATCACACAATATAAATGACTTCTAAAAAGCTATCTTACAAAAATCTCTAATAAAAAAAAAACAATCATGTCAACGTGACTGTAAGATACCGAGCCAGGAAGTGGTCACGTGATAAACAAACCTACGACCCCGGAAATGAACGGATCATTTCTGTTACCGTTAAAGTACATAGACCAAGACTATAGGGCGGTCACGTGATGAACAAACGACTCGGTTCAGGAAATGAACTCATGTTACCCCGTACAGAATTATAGCATGTTGCGCATGCGCAGACGATACAGAAGGAACGAATCGCTCTTCTTTGACGACTCGTTGTTTCAAGAGTCATTTTAAAGATTCATTTAAAATGAACAAGTGGACATAAGCAGTAAAGTAAAAACTAAGTAAAAGTAAAAGTAAAGTAAAAACTAAGTTTATAAAATTTATATTTAGAGAAAATTTCACGCTGTTTATCTAAATATATTACACACAATCAAACAATATAAATGATTTGTAAGAAGCCTGTTGGGCGGCCACGAACCGCTCTTCTTTGACGACTCGTTGTTTCAGGAGTCATTTAAAGGATTCGTTCAAAATCGACAAATGGTTCATGAACGACACATCACTATTTTGTGAACGTATTAAAGTAAAATTATTCATTTTATTTAGTAAATGTAGTGTAGTGAGACAAAAAGATATATTATTATACAGATTCTCCGAAAATAATACATTTTAAGTAATTTTTTTCCTAAGCAATAGAATTCATCACATTTTATAGTGCACACTTGGGTTGTGTGTTGTTTCTTATTTGAACAGACACCACATGTGTCTTACAGTGTTTTCTTTTAATAAACCTTTTATTTTCAATATGCAGTGTGAATGACCTTTATACAGAGTACACTGAACATCCTGTTTCACAGAAATACCCTGTCTCATGCAGTACAGGTCTGTCTGAGACACGAGCTAGTTGTAGTGCTCACTGTAGGCCAACAGGGGGAGACACAGATCAATAAAGAGGAGACAGATAGAATTAAAGAGAACAGATGAACTAATAACCTAAGAGCTAGTTTTACCAGGCCAGACGTTTAGATTGAAAGCAGAGGGTCTGGATTTTTATTGTCTAGAATGACAATAGTTTATCTGAGTGACATGTAACTCAACCAATCACAGTTTGTTTTGGTCAGCATCACTTGCATGCAAACTTGCATTGCATAAAAAAAGCTGTGTAAATTGTACATAGACTAAGCCTATAGGGCGGTCACGTGATGAACAAACGACTCGGTTCCGAAGACTCAGGAAATGAACTCATGTTGTCTTGTTAAGAATATATTTTGTGCATTCGCAGACGATACAGAATGAACTTTAACGACTCGTTATTTCAGGAATCGTTTTAAGGATTCGTTTAACATAGACGAATGGATCATGTGTAAATTGTATTGTAAATTGTAAATTGTATGTATGTACATAATTTTTTTTAATAAACCTCACATAATTAAGAAAAAACAAGATTTAACTGATCCTCATAAGTGCTTATTGTCGCAGTTGTTGATATGATGGTTTCCTTAGTTTCCAGGTAGAAAATCCGGGAATATCCGAGAATATATATCCGAAAATATCCAACCAATCAGAGTGACTTTCAAAAGCCTGAAAGGTTTTCCAGTTCTGTATATGACATGGGATGGAGGCTATGCTTTTGTTAATTTACAGATAATTAATTGACGAATCTACACCAAAAAATTGAATCATTGGCAAATTGCTGTGTGTTATAAAGATTAAGACATTTCAGGACTTGCTCTGATTGGACGATAATCCCTTGGAGTAGAAACTGTGTTTTCTTCCTTAGTAACATAACACGACATACATTCATTTTGCTAGTCAATTTGCCTTGGTGTTACCGCACACACACACACTCTGTGAGAAGTCTGAGACAGATTAATGAGATAATAAAATTATTGTTCTTGTGCTTTAGCTGTGTTAATTAGCTTCATGACAGACAGCCTCTGAATGAGTCTGCAAAAAAAACGAGGCGGCGCTTGGTTACTGTTGTCATGGCAACGTGTGTTTTGTTTAGGAGAATCGATGCACAGAGGGAAATAGGTGTGTGTGTATCTGGGTGTGTGTTTCCTCTGCAGGTAGTGTTCAGGAAACAGCTTCATGGTGTTCTCTTGGTTCTTTTACTGATTAAAAACCTCATACACACACAAAAAAACCCTTCATCCAGAAAAAACGAACGTTTCATCATCATGCTGGAAACTGTAGAGTGAAACAATTTTCTCTGCTTTCTGATGACAGCTTTTAAAAATCATTACAGAGCGCAATCAATTGGACTTTCACCTGCGTATAGTAACTTTAAATAATCTTCTCCTTGTTTTCATCATATTTAAAGTCACGCCGGGGGAAATAGTTCCATAATTCTTTTTTTTTTTTAGTTTTAAAACCTAAATAAACAATTGTAAACGATTAATAAAACACAGTTACGGCTTTGTAAACTATGAATTATAAAATGGACACCTGGTAAAATAAATCTATGAGAGCTCAGACTGTACATGTAATAAGTTGTGTGTTATCACTACACAAGTAACAAAAAAGTTTGAATCATTAAGCTTTTAATTTGCTTTTGTTTATTTATTTATTTATTTTTTAAAATAAAAGTCTGTTTCCAGCATCACCAAGCTGCCACCGCATTTACCTTGGAGATCAGACGACTCCACTTGCTAACGCGCATGTCTGATTAGCTATCGAGTGAGACAGAGGATGTTGGGCGGATGGTGCGGCGTTAACTGTGGCGTTCGCTACGCCAATTAACGGTTGAGTGTCTAAAGTTGGCTCGTAACCCGAATTTAAGCTCGCAACTCAAAGCAGAAAATTGTCTGAGAGACGACTCGTATTGCAAAAAACTTGTTAGTTGGGACACTCGAAAGCCAAGGTACCACTGTATCTTATTTATACACATGAGCAACTGGGGGAGAAGGGCCTAGCTTAGGGGCCCAAAAGTGGCAACTTTGTCGTGGTGCTGGAAATCATACCCCGATCTTCCAATTAGCGGTCCAACCACTGTGCTACCACTTCCTTAAATAAATGTTTGGGTGATCAACTCCACTCGTATTTCTAAGGTTCGATCCAGCAGCATTGCAACCCCCCCCCCCCCCCCCCCCAATAATGCTAATAATCCACACACCGCATGTAGATGCCAAATTTATTAAGAAACCTCTGATGCTAACACGTGGCTTCGCTGTGCATCTCTTGCTCTTTGAGCCGATCTCACATGTGGCAGTGTTTAAAGCAGGCTTGAGGCACACAAAGCTTTCTCATGAGCTGAGTGTATAATTACAGGACAGCTCGCTTAATCTCTCGCTGGCTTTTCTGACTGACATTAAAACACGCACACACACACACACACACACTAAGTTGCTCTCATGCAAACCCCAGTTGTGCTTTCATGTTCTCCCACGTTAGAACTGCAGCCCTGGTTTGACTAAGTCGTGCGTGCTTTGTTGTTCGGGGTTCGAGGGTTTTTTTTATAGCACTGAACAACATAACGTTAGACAGAAAGAACATTTTGGACTTTTTATTCAATAAGTGAAAAAATTGTTCAGTGATAAAGATAGTCGACGTAAAAAAATAGAGCAATATAACCTAAATAGGCTTTATAAATGTATGTTTCTTTCTCTCGTTATTCTTTTAGTAATTAAAGCTTATTTCTGACTTCATCATATAAATCATATCCTTAAACAGCAAATATTTTATATAACACATTTTTTATACAGGAGCCGGAGCCTGATTAGGAAATCAATAAAAAGACCTAAACAAAAAAAATGAAAACAAGAATTCAAAAAGAGAGCAATAACAAGCGATTCCGGTCACATCTTGATGATGTAGCCGATTCTGCTCCTCCCCAGTGCAAATCCCTTGGCACCCCGGCCTCAATGGAAAAAATTGTAGTAGTTAAGAGTAAAAAAAACCCACTGTTTATTAATTACCTAGCAACATTTTGATCTCATTGTAATATCAGCATGTTGTGCTTTTTAACCTAACAGTAGAACAAAGGAAAGAAGATGGTAAAGACAATCGCCATCACTAAGGATGTACTTTCTATCTATCCATTAAACAAGTATGTTCTGTATAGTATAATTACAGCTAGCATGAATGAAATTCAGACGTACTACATCCGCCATTTTGATATCAATGACTGACATATGACATCACAAAGTCGGATAATGTTTAACTTGAATTATGTTAAACGGGTGCAACTACAAGTAACAATTAGTTTTAACCCTTTAAGCTATTTAAAGTACTTGAAAACTGCCGCGTCGACGCTTTGCGCCACTTCCTTCCAAGGCCAAAAAAGAGTCAATTTTAACAACGAATCGATTCCAGACAATTGAGCATGTTGACAATTACATGTTGAGCAACATTTGATGGAGTTTGGATTTAAAAATTTGTTGCATCCAATTATTATTTTGGTAATTAATTACGTAAGTTATTAGTTAATTAGATTACGAGTCAATTCCACCGACAGCAAATGATTAACCTGCAGATATTTTTGTCTTTTTTCGAATTTTTTGTTCATTTTATAGAGTAATAATGACGTACAAATAAGAACTGCTGCCTGATTATTGAATAAAGACATTAAAAATCATCTAGCTGCGGCGGAGTATATTCGTTATAACAAACATAGTAAAAAGTGTAAAAAGAATTAATGTATCACTGAATCTGATGTTAAAGTCAGACCATGATGACAATTTACAACAAAATTTCTAATGTATGTCACGTGACAGCTTCTTAAACTTAATTCTAAAACTGTATAACTTTTGATGTATTAAAATGATTGAATTGAATATTATTCTGTACGTTAAAGTGAGACTTTAAATTAGAATTAGAAATCTTTAAATTAAATTAGAAATCCGTGTCCTACTAAATAAGACAACTTCTGTGACGTAATGTTTAAAAAATTTCCTAAAATTGCACAATTGCAACAAAAAGGAAATATGACGCTTTCCCTGAGAAGAAAGCAGGACTGGTAACTGGTGATGTTTTTATGACGCTTCCTGATAGGAAGCACAAGCTTTTTAAGTGGAAAGTGGTGGCTAAGTGGTTAAGGTGTTGGACTGATACCAAAAAGATTGGGTTTCGATTCCCAGTGCCACCACCGCTGGGCCCCTGAGCAAGGCCCTTAACCCCCAATTGCTCAGATGTATAAAAGAGATAAATGTAAGTCGCTCTGGATAAGGACGTCTGCCAAATGCTGTGAATGTAAATATATAAGCAGGGATTTTTTTTTACTTTGCTACTTGGACACCCATGAGGCCTGTAAGAAAGGAAAAAAAGACAACACAATGTACCGAACTGGGTTTTCCAAATGACAGTACAGTTCAGGTCTTCCATGTGATTTCTTTAATAACCACTAGGGGTCTCTTGATGTAGGAAAGAGTGAAAAATGGGGGGACTGTTTATCTCAGCAGATTGGCAGACAAAAACAAGCTTTTGTTCTTTTTTTCTTCTTAAACAATGATTTATGCTGCTTTCGCTTCTCAAACAAACAAATGTTTTTTGGTTTTTTTTGCTTTTGTTATCTCTGCCAGTAATTTTTTTTTAGTGTTTTTTCTGTGTTTTACTCTGAATTTCCTCTGAAATACATTATCAAGTCTTCTTAGTGCACCGAGCAAACAAACTTCGGCTCGAGTGGGTGAAATCGTGCATTAACCACCCACACTCGAGAGCTGATTACACAGCACCTCCGCCAAATCACATGATGGAATAAAAGCCCCAACGGGCAAAGATAAGTGGTTCTGACAGCACGCACTGTGGCCTGCAAGTGTATATCAGACTTCAGTGTTTACAGCACAGGCTGTAGGTGGATCAGTCCATTTATGGTCATTTCCTGAGCTCAGGAGTCTCAGTGGGGTCCGGGACAGGCAGGACATTTGTTTTCTTGAGTCACTGCTTTCAATATCGACTCTATTGTTTTGCTCCGAGGAAACACAGCTGAAGCCACTTCTTTCCTGTTTTGTTGCATTTGAGCTGCTTGTTTGTAGTCATGATCCGATAAGTGATCTGTTATCATGATAAGGATAAATCAAAGCTATAAAAGATCCCAGCTTACAAAATTTATTTTCTTTTAACGATATTTTTTTATAGGACAGACAGAGATAAACTTGGGGTGATAGAGAGAGAGAGAAAGAGAGAGAGAGAGAGAAAGAAAGAAAGAGAGAGGTAGGACAGGAAAGAAATCGAACCCAGGTCGCCGGAGTGCAACTGCGCGTATGGGTGTCCGCGCCTTAACCCCTGAAATGTTCGAAAAACGTGAAAATGTCCAGTTTGCTAAATGTTAGTAGAACATTAATTTATGGTGTTGTTCTAAGAATGTTTTCTTGAAACATTTTTATAACATAACAAAACTGTATCCACAATTATACACATTCCTAACAATAGTGTAGTGGGGAACATGCACAGTGCTGTATTTATGGCAACCATTTATCGATTTACCCGCATAACAGTATTGATGATTTACACACACAGAAAAAAGGGCTATAGCAAGTGAGAATGAAACGTGTGTGTGTGTGTGTTCAGACGGGTTATCTAAGGATTCATTTTATCAAGCATCACCATCCTTTCTGGTCTCTGGTCAGTGTACAGTTATCAAGCCAGCGCTCCAGATTGTGACCTTTAAAGGTTGCGGGAAAGAGGATTCTGCAGATAAAGAAAAGAGGACGGCATCATCCTCATCAGCCATCGGGGGAAGATGAGGTGTGCGAGAGATAACAGATCAGTGCAAATCACACCGAGTAAACTGGCTAATGGGAGGGCCTGTAAATGACTCTGCAGCGAATAACATCTCAGGTTCAATCGTTGATCAGTGTTTTGAGGTATTGCAGGGTAATAAATCAGGCTGTCATAAGATTTTTTTGGCCTTTAGGGAAAATACCACCTTTTGTTAAATTGGTGTGTGTTAACTTCATTTATTGAAAAAAGATGATATTTTCCATCTTACCCCTTACGCTACTTCTCTAATTAGTATTTTCCCCCTTCTACCCCACACCATGTGACGCTTCTGTCAGGTCTTTCGTTATAAATGTGACATTTCTGTACAGTTTATGTTCTTTCTGTATGGAGGCCTTGTAAATAATGTTTTAGAAAATTAGCAAAATCTGAAACGGAAGCGAATGCAAAATTCAGCGGAAATAAGTAATCAAGTCAATTAAATAATTATGGCAAGCCAAACATATCAAAAACGCCAATTTGAAACATGTGAAATTCACTTTAAAGACGCTTTTTATGGAGTCCAGAATGCAGCTTTTTTTTCAAAGGGTGTGCTAACCGCTAAAAGTAGCTTTTTATATCATAGTCTGTTTCTCCATTTTTTTTAATTTTTTTTTTTTTGAGCAGACGCTTTCACCAATCTTTCAATCACATGTTTTAGTCACATGTTTTAAATGTATTGTTGTTATCAGAAACTTTCACTTCCGTTGACATGATTGCCATTTCCTACTTAGTGCTGTGATAGCGGCTAAAACCTGAACGCTTAAAACACTAAACCGAACAATCGGTGTGTGTATTGTAATTAATATTATTAATCGTTAGGCAGCAAAGAGATTCTCAATATTAAGATCGGAAAAAATTCAACATGTAGCTTTGGGGTAACAATAAAAAAAACCTCAGATGAAGTGAAGTGGTTTGTCACACAAGGTTGGGATAAACAGGTTAAGATCTACAGAAGAAGGTTGTCAGGAAGGGGGGGGTATCATGCGTGTGGCTCAGTGGGGAAGAGGGGCTTCCTCAAACGCTGATAAACAGGCTGACTGATTCTCCTCAGGCGGAATGTGAACTTAAACAAAAGGTTCTGCTGGGCTTAGCAAGTCAAAGTGATTGTGTTTTTGTTTGTGTGTGTGTGTGTGAGTGTGTGTGTGTGTGTGTCAGTCAGAATAAGAAACCACTCAGACCCGAAAAAGTGTTTGAATAACAGAAGCTAAAAAGTGATTAAAGAAACTGATAATACAATAAAAAAGCTCAACAACATTTCACGTTCTCTGAAAGATCTTAGATGCTGGAAAGTGATGTCACGACGGTTATATATTTTTCCATGTGGTTTCCTGAAAGATTCCCTCTCTTTCAGGCATTCCCCAAACCTACTGTGTATTTGCAAAGCCGTGGGCAGCGGACTAGGTCGTGAGTGACACCCTCCGTCATCAACTGTGTGATTTTCGTCAAAGTGTGGAAGAGTTGGCTGATATTATTCACAGGACTAAATTTGCTGTCTGGTAGGCGTCGACTGACGAACAGATGCTAAAATCGATGCTAATACAGTGAAAGCTAATACAGTAAAAGCCAAAAAGATGCTCATGCTAATGATGATCATGCTAATATAAAGCCAAAAAGATGCTCATGCTAATGATGATCATGCTAATACAGTAAAAGCCAAAAAGATGATTATGGTACTAGGAAATGTACTCCATTCATCAGATTATAGATTATATTTACAATTCTGGCATTTGGTAGACGCTGTTATCCGGAGAGACTTTTTTATCTTATTTATTTAAGTGAACGGTTGAGAGTTAGAGGCCAGCTAGTGCTGGGAATTTAAGACAAATTCTTCTGGTCAGCAGGCCAACACAGTAACTGAGAAAAGATACTACCCAGAAGTATATTCTGGGTAATTTTTATATTATTATTTAGTGTATTGTTATTTGTTAGTGTACTGGTGGCTTAGTGGTTAGCACGGTTGCCTCACAGAAAGAAGGTCTGGGTTCTCTTCCTGGGCAGAAGCCTTTCAAAAAAAAAAAAAAATTCATTGTGCAAGGTACATGTACAGAGCCAATGAAATGCATTTTTCACATATCCCATCTTAGTAAGACAGGAGGGGTACAACCTGGACAGGTCGCCAGTCCATCATAGGGCCACACACACACTCACTCCTATGGGCAATTTAGAATCACCAATCAACCTAACATACATGTTTTTGGACTGTGGAAGAAAACCGGAGAACCCGGAGTGAACCCACATAACAGTTTACATAACATAATAGGGGCAGTGGTGGCTCAAATGGTTAAGTTGCTGGTCTGAAAACCAGAAACATCTGGGTTCAAGCCCCACCACTTGCAAGTCAACCACTGTTGGGTCCTTGAGCAAGACCCTAAACCCTTCCTGCTCCAGGGGTGCTGTATCATAGCTGACCCTGCGCCCTGACCCCAACTTACGATGGGATATGTGAAAAATGCATTTCATTGGCTCTGTACACGTACCTTGCACAATGACAATACAGTTGAATATTTATTTTATATTTATGTCTGTAGGCTAAGACGATTAGCCCTTTTCCTTCTTTTACTCCCCACCCTACCTAAAAAGCAGTACATTCTTAGGCCCTGTCCCAATACCCACACTTGCACCCTTGTGCCTCTCAATGTCCAGATTACTTTTCTATGTGTCACCATATTACCAAATTAAATAACTATATTTTTAATAACAATCTTAACACATCCTTGCGGAACAAACTGTTGCTATGGGAACCATTATATTATTTTAGAATGAGCTCATTTATCAAATTTCTTTCTTTACCACATCTGGTGTTTATAAAAACCCGAATTAACACCTTTTGACCAATCAGGATCAATCAGTCAGCAGCACTGTATACATAACATTCTGACTAAATAGATTTATTTTAGATGGTTAAACTGTTGCTCTGCTACACACGGAGGGGAGGTTTTTTAAGTATTTGTGCACTGATATCTATAAAGAACGCAGTCATAACTGTATCCGCAAACCACCTCCTGTTTTACTCATAGCAAAAGATAAACTCTTGTCTTTGGTCATATTACTGAGGAATAACGGAAAATATTTTGTCTATATTTACGTCTTTTATTTCGGGAAATGTTATCGCATACTTTACAACCCCCGCTCACATCTCGCTCGGATGCCTTCCAAACGAACCTAGATCATCCCCTATAACATCAAAGTCTGCAACGAGGCCTTCTTTAATTTCTGCAGACGTAAAGCCTTTGTACGTGTAAACACAAGTATCGTTCGCCTGTAGGCTTTTGATGTAGCCCACATGCCCTTTAACACCACAGACAGCAGAACCTCCTTTCTGTCCATTAGCATCAAAGGGCACATGCTAATGGCAAGAGTGTAAGTGGCTTCCTGAGGTTAAAGTGCTTCTCAAAGCAGAGTGATTGAGGATTTCAGTCGTCGACTCAGGTCGGTTTGTGAGCCTAAACTCTGAAGCCAATGTGATCAAAAGCATGTTTTGACATGATGTTCTTTTTTTTTCACAGGCCGACGCTGCAAAGAAAGAGCTCTTTCTCTCTCTTCTCCTCGGCGGAGAGGTGGATATTCACAGGGGTAAGTAACGTCTGTTTGTAGACCTTGGTACTGATCTGTGGAACAGTACTGCAACGAGCTCAGCTTACTGTCTGTTTCGTTTGGGTTTTCTACAGGGTTCTCCTGTATCTTCTATCCTCCACACACCCTCCAGACGGAGATAGATTATCTATGATGAATTTATACATTTAGGTGTAAATGTGTGTGTATGTGTTATGCTGCCCTGCAATAAAGTGCCCTTATATCTAGGGGAATTTGTGAAAAAGTTGACTATCTAACACACATTGTGTGGTCATTTCAAACATTGAACAAGTTAACACAATTGATTTTTTTTTATTGATTTATTTTATTTCTTGTTCTAGATTCTCAGATAGCAAATATCCATTTTTTTTGTTTTTTTAAATGAAGATTCAAGTTTTCAAGATTTAAACTACAGAATTCAGATCCTACAGAAAGTAGGTCAGAGGTCATCCATAGGAAAGAGTAGATAATGTCTGAAAAGTCGATCAAACCATTTCTCCATTCACACAGAGGAAAAGGGTTCTTAAATATTTATGATTTGTACACATATGATCATAAAACTAATGCTTATTACCTCAACATATAATTATTAGTAAAATACTAATTATCTTAAAGTTACTTAGTTACTCCATGTTGTCCTCTTCTTTCTTACACATCCTAAGGACCTGTTCAGATATCACGTCTTTTGCACGCTTAAATTCCGTTATTTCAAGCGTCGTGTGACAATAACCAACCAATCAGCTTCCTTACATTTTTCCTTACACTGATACCTCAGCAGTAAAATGGAGGAGCAGCTCATCAGTGTGTGTGTGTGTGTGTGTGGGGGGGGTGTAGCAGAGTTACAGTAAAGCTAAAAATTCACTGCTAAAATGTTCACGTTGTAATAAAAAGCTAGGCAGCTAGTGGTTGTTTAGCAACAAGATGCACCTCTGAAGCACAAGTGACCAAGAGCTTTGAAATGGAGAAACCTTCGTCTAGCATTTTTCATGCAATTTGTCATTGTTTTCTCTAAGCATAACATTTTCACAGTAATACCAAAGGGCTTGTTTGTGTTATTCATGCTAATCAAGGACATAAGAAGACTTTAGCAAATGAACCCTATAATCTGACATGAAAAACAGACATTATCCTGTTGTAATATTCTGGAGATTTTTGAATGATCCAATCTAACTTAATGCTAAAATTGCAAACATTTAAACCGTTAGTGTTGCTTGTGTGTTCATTGATTTAAACAGTTTATGGGTTTTTAATGTCGACTTACTTGCCCAGGTGGTGGCACGGTGTCCAAAATGATCCCCTTTTCTATCCAATAAAGCCAGTTTCTAGATTTCTGTTTTTTTTAGCAGTTGTTATTTGCCAGAAATCCATACCGACCATTACACCCTGTTTGATTTTGTGTGTATTTCCGAACAAGGAAGATGAAAATGTGTTAGAATATAAACTTACAATCTATTTGCAATTGTAATTTTTTACATGGTCATAATTTACACTCTTATTTTACAAGGTTTTAAGGCTAAAATAGGTCAGTGAGAGGGAACACAATGTGTTTTCTGTTACAGCGTGATATGTAAAACGCATATTGAGCAGAACATGCGCTCTACTGAGCTATTTTAGGAAATAATGAGTGGTGTGAATAGTACACTATTTATTAGCCAGCCTTTTGGTGTATCGAAGACACTGCTCGTTTTGTCAGTCGTTGTTATGGGCCTGCTGTGTCCTGCTAAAACCTTTCAGACAGTTATCTATAGGAATGGACATACAGTCTTACTTTTATTGGCTTTAGTCTTAAATATAACTTAGTTAATTGTTTCATTTTAACGTTGTGTCTGGATATATTTCCTCTGGTTTCTTTCCACCTCTTAAAAACATCCTTGTAGGTGGATTGACTGTACCAGGTTTCCCCTTTACCTAATCTCAGTCTTAGAGCCTCTAAATTATAGATTGAAAGGTGGTTTAAATGGTAAATACGCTGAAGCTGCTAATTTCAGCCTCTCGAACTGATCCCGTGTATATAGTTCATTAAATAATTATTTATGTATTAATTAATGTATATAGAATTTAGTGGAAAAAGTTGTGTAATAATTATTATTGTTTAGATTCCTACCTGTTGTTGTAGTTGGGGGTCTAATTAGTGGAGCACCACAGGAGAATAGAAAGCTTCCTTTTGCATGTGTGTGTAGACAGAGGAGCAGGGAGGAATAAGAGAAGAAGTTTGTCTTTCATGGTGTGTGTGGTAAATTAGATCCGGCTGTGTGAACGTGTTCCTGAGAGTCACAGTTTGAGATCCGCTTTACCTGCGCGCTGACCTTAACTTCCTGATAAGGTGTGACTTGGGGAATAAAATCATGTCACTGTGACATGTCACTTGATGTGATCTTCAGAGGAGAGTAAAGTATTTTTAATCACAAATTAATTAGGGCTGCATGATATTGGAAAAAAATTGGTTATTCTGTGATAAATGTATATCTGTTAGCACTGTTAGCACTGTTGCCTCACAGCAAGAAGGTCCCGGGTTCGATTTGGGCAGAGGTCTTTCTGTGTGGAGTTTGCGTGTTCTCCCTGTGCTTGCGTGGGATTCCTCTGGGTTCTCCGGTTTCCTCCTACAGTCATGTATGTTAGGTTGATTGGTGATTACAAATTGCCCATAGGAGTGAGTGTGAGTGTGTGTGTGACCCTGTGATGGACTGGCGAGCTGTCCAGTGTGCCCCCCCTCCTGCCTTAATCTGCAATTAATCTACAAATGACATGTGTTCTGAACTGTGTTGAAGTCGACTATAATCCTCACCTGACATCACACATTCTGCAATGTGACTATTGTAGATACACACATTGCGATATCGATGCTGAATGATATTTTGTGCAGCTCTAAAATAAAGCATTGAAAAGTTGCGGTGGATTATGATAGACTGGTGGTCCAGCTTGCCTTGTCTTCTTTGTGTTCTTGGGAGAGACCCTATTGGATAAGATGAATTGAGTGAAGTTTCATGTCATATATATGATGCTTAAGGGAAAATTCTATATTAGCCTTGTTGGTTCGAGTAAATTAGTTTGTAAGTAAGTAAAATTGATGTTTGGCACTGTTGACTTGTCTATGTCTATGCTAATTCATAGCATTTATCAGTTAATCAGACTAGTTTCAGTCCCCCTACTGGCCAGGGCTTGTTGACAATATGTACCTGTATCGTTTTTTTTTTTTTATTTACTTTCAATGTTAAAGACATTTTTTTTTATTTCTGTTTGGTTTTCAATACAAAAAGGCACTTTTGTAAAGCACTGCTGTATTATCATTAGATTTCAATCCTTTTTGTATTTGTGACAATCAAGTTAAATCTCTAAATCGGATCACGAGTAAAGCGACTTCGACCCGCCTGTGCTGTTGGTCCAAGGTAACGAGCAGAAAGAGGTGGATTTAAGGACAGCTTGTGGTTCTGTAGTTAGAGATCAGATCAGGTCATTTGGTTTTTGTAAGTACAGCGATTACTGAAAGTGTAAAAAACGCCTGTGCGGTAAGAGGTTTTTCTAAGATAAGCTAAAAGGACACAATACATCAAACTAACCACATTTCTGCAGTGAAATGTTTATTCTAGGAAATCCCGAAGAAGGTACCTTTCCTAGATTTTAGGATAACAAAGGTATTTAAAGAGAAAGCTTAATTTAGCCTTAAGTGTTTAAGTGCTGTAGCCATTTTTATCGCTGTTTGCTCTTTGCTGAATACAGCGTAGTCCTAATAGCTTCGGGTTGTTTTTTAAAGATTAAGAACATTCAATCCTACGATTAATTCAGTTATATCTAGCTGCAATTGGCTTAGGAGCCAGTTGATTTGAATATTATTTAAATCATAATTTATAATTTTGTAAAAGCTAAGGCAAGTTTATTTTAGACACCATGGTAAGCCTGGATTTAAAGATGGCTACCGATTTAGCACGTCTGATTGCTGCTGGAAGCTGGTTCCGACTGCGGGCTGTGACATAGCTAAAAGCGGATTCCCATTGAACCCTTGATCTGTCTAGGATCTCACTTGATCCTAATGATCTGAATGATCGTTTTGGTTAATAGGTAAAGAAGACTTAACTTTACATCACGGTTTTAGATCAGCATATAAAGTTGTCATCTTTCGAACCAAGCTGCACTTCAATCCCGCTACAAACCGGTCTGACTTCTTCTGGCGGGATTCCCTGCCTGCACAGATGTACAGTCTGCTGCATAGATCTGCCAACATATACAGGCCTGGGGCCTGGGACCTCACACTCTGAACAGGAGTAGAGTTGGGATGGAAAATAAAACTGACTCGGGTGGTAGGGGATTTTTTAGGTGCCACCAAAATTAGAGGGTCGTATTGTGCAGAGGAAGCCTCCAGTGTGTCCTCCAGTGTGTTTATGTAGTGTTAGATGAATTTTAATTAGGATTTTTTTTAAGGAGGAGATAACTAAATTAATTTTAGTTCGGAATATGAAACTCTTTAATAATAAATAATTTAGCAACGTGAAAATAAAATACTTATTTACACTTATTTTAAAAAAATCCCATCAGATAAGTTTTTCATAAAATGTATATTTTGCTGAAAAATAATTAATTAAAATATAAATTGTCATGTGGGTTAATTACATTTACATTTACAGCATTTGGCAGACGCCCTTATTCAGAGCGACTTACGTTATTCCCGGTTATACAACTGAGCAATTGGGGGTTAAGGGCCTTGCTCAGAGGTCCAGCAGTGGTGGCTTAGTGGTGCAGGGAATCGAGCCCGGCTCTTCGAGTTGATAGTCCAACCCCTTGACCTCTGCGCCACCACTTCCCCAACCTACCGGCTGCACTACCACTTCCCATATCTTCTTTAACCCTAGGCCCTAAAATGCTTTTCCTTTTAGAATGGTCACAAATAGCAAGTATAGCTTAGGTCCTAAGAACCCCGGATAAATTCTAAAGGCCATCGTTTTTATTTAAAGTATTATTATCTTTAATATTAATAGACAAACCAGCCAACACAAGATTACCATTCTTCTCTTTGTGAGATTCAATTTGCTTTGGGAATTTCCCAGAATTTTTAGTTAAATAACAGGCCAAAACAATAAAAAAATTAATTACAAAGTAAGCTTGCTGTCTGCAAATATTTTTTATAGGTTACGGATGACATTTTTTGATGTCAAGGTGTGTGAGAGCTCAAAACACATTGAGATACACGGCCATATTTATAAACAGGTCAGAAATGGCAGTATGTCTCATTGTATCAACACAGGAACCAGTAAGAACATTTACAAAGTATTTCTGGAGAAGACAACAAGAGCTGATACGAGTTTCCTGGTAAAACTAGGGCCCTCCCTGAAGTGCATTTTTCCTATTTATAATTTCTCGATGATGTTCTTAATGCCATTTGAGAAATGTCAGCCAGGAAATGTAGCATTTCAAAGGAACGGTGTCAAAATTCATCAGTGCATTTCCTTTTTCTCATTAGAGCTATGGCACTGTGCACGCAAAACTGGAAAATTATTCAAATCATAGCCCGCCAAAAGGTGTGAAACAAATTTTCTGTACACTGATTTGCAGCAAAAAAGAAACAAAGATAGGAACTGAAGCCATGCTTGCTGATATTGTGGTTTATAACTCCTTCCTGCTGCCCTGTATGTTGCTCTCACATTGGCTGTAAATCTCATTGTCAAGGTATTTTTCGGTTAGAACACATTTTACACAGCAGGATTTTAAATCACAGGTACAGATATTTAGCATTTAGCAAATATTTCACGGGCCACAGTGACGACTTATCCTATCTTATCTTTGATTATAGCTAAAATCACATAGACTCGGCATTAGTATGCCGTATGAATCAGATGTTCAGCCAGCGGTTTGTGGACAGGATGTTCGAAGCTAAACGTAGCTTCTACCCAACCCTGCTTTTAAAAAGGAGCAACATATAAATCCTCACACTGGTGTC
This sequence comes from Bagarius yarrelli, assembly GCA_005784505.1. Classification (NCBI taxonomy): domain Eukaryota; kingdom Metazoa; phylum Chordata; class Actinopteri; order Siluriformes; family Sisoridae; genus Bagarius; species Bagarius yarrelli. The sequence goes on along the minus strand of VCAZ01000045.1, from coordinate 2,973,989 downwards.
TTATACCAGTGGTCTTTTATCTGGAGTTTTCTAATCAACAGTCTGTCCCGGGTCAATAAGCACAACGCAGGTTTAGTTAAAATAAAACAACAAAGATTTTTCCATTTAAAAAAAGCTTACTCAAAAGTTTTGTTGAAAGTTTTCACAAAATAAAAATGTTCAGCTAAATATTTTAGTGAAAGTCTTGGGTTTTTACGATAATACAGACCTTTTTCAGATCTAAGGAAGTGTGTGGATAGTCCAAACATATAAATAAAACATTCTGCAAATGTCTAAATCAGCTTTTAATTTTGGTCACATGTTCAGTATCTGAGATCTTGGAATGATCCTCAGACCTTTTGTATCATCTGTACAGATGGTCAGTCAGCGATGAGATTAGTTTAGTCTGGGTCAGACGACCTGTGAACTTTGGTTTCCGTGCTAAACAAAACAGTTTTGGGCAGGAGTTGCTTTCACGGAGGAGCTGTAACAAGAAGTCTAACAACCTGTAATTCCATCTGATCCTTCATAAGCTGTCCAACCCCTCCTGCCTGGCTTTCTATCAAAGGCAAGAGCACTTTGTAAGTTGTGTCTTGAATTAACAGCCAAGTTGCTGCGACTGGTATGAAATTAGCGAGGAAGCCTGTGTAAGAGATAAAGCCTGACGAGTCCCCTGAGCCTTAGAAACACCATTACTAATCTTTTGCCAGCATTTCATGTAAGCACTTGCTGGAGTCGTTGAAATAGAAGACGCATTCCTAACAACATTTAAATTATTTGTGCTCTGTAATGCTGAGTTAAACCCGAATACTTTGGAAGAGATGTAAACTTGGCGAAAGTGGTTCTGTGAAGGCTCATTTGCAACTTCTGAAAAAAATGTTTGGGTGTAATTATCTTTACAGTTAATTATCTCTTTTCAAAACCAGCGGAAAACATATCCGGCTCAGAAATCGTGCGGATTTAGAAAGTAAGGCTTCAAATGAAGCTTGTTATCATAATGATTCATAATTCCAGGTTTGTTTTTCATGGAAGATTCACCTCGTGTGAACCTCGCAGTTGGTGCACAGTGAAAGAATCCTGTGTTAAATTTAGAAAGGATAGATTCCTATTGGAGCCAATTGCCCCGCAAGGCACGCTGATGGACTATAAAACCAGCCCGACAAAAACAGGTCGAAATGTTTTCCAGTTATTTAAACGCTTACATATTGTCAGCTGTGTTTCTTGTGATGTCAAATTGAGAAAAAAAAAGTCACTAAATTATACCCCTCCTTGTTGTCTAAAGTGTACATTTCCAGTCTTTAATTTACCCCCCAAGGTATAATTACAGATCTTAAACCTAAAAAATATGTGCATATAGTATACCTGTAAAGACCCACGCTCCCAGCCACCGGAGGGCGCCCTCACCTGAATTCTAGCATCACTTCTGACATCACTTCCGGTGGCTAAGCTTCATAAACTAGCAGAACTGAACTCTTGTTGCAAAGTATTGTTTGTCTGTCAACATACCAAGCGTTTCGTTTGGTTATGATCTTTGCTTCGTGTTTTGGTGTCCGATTTCAGTCTAGCGTTATTGGTTTGTTTGTCTGTGTACCGACTTTAGCCTGCCTTCGATTACAAGGACTGTTTATTGTGTATGTTTAATAAACACGTGTTCTGCATTATGGATTCTACTCCGCCTGGTTGTTGTTACACTTGACCATCAGATCCATGTGTGTTTTTTGAGCATCTGATTTTAAATTTTGCCTTACTGATACTCCCACAATAACCTCCACCCTTCCAAAAAGACTTTTGACCATATATTGTATCTGAGGTAAAGTCGATGTATCATTTGGGAATCGCTCCATCATCAGCAATATCATCGAATAAAGCCAAAAAACCCCATAAACCCAGCAGAAACGGACGCATGTTTGCTCCAAACTTCAGTTCCAGATTCCGAGCAGCTTGGTATAAAAATTAGAAAGGATTGAAAAAAATATTTTTCATTAACGTTCTGTCACTCCACATTTTTCTTTTATCTATCTGTTTTTATTCCCAAGATACACTGTTTAAAAACAGAGGCGGTGTGGGTAGATTGTTGATGTCTCCACACCTGGAAACGATTGCATGGCCCCCAATCACACCAATAATAGGCTAAGTGAAACAATGTAGATTTCATGTGGAATACAACCAAAAACAATTGCCAAGATGGCTGCCATATGGAATTGCAAAGAAGCTGCAAATGGACCCTTGTGGAATCATTTTTCATTGTGTTCAGCAACAAAATGATCAAAAACATTGAAAAACAGGGTAAATACAGGGTCGGGTTACAAGATGTGTAAGTAAACATATAAACAATTTGGCAGTTACAGTCGAGTTCGTCTCGGCCTTCTATTGGCAATAGAGTGTCTTGTAGTTATTGTCCGTTCATCTGGTGACGTGTTGCAGAATTATTAATTGCGTTCTGATCGGCTTGCCGTTTCTTAGAACATAAACATTGAACTATATATGGACAGAAGTATCGGGACATCTGACCATCAGATCTGTATGTGTTCCATTCCAGATTTAGTCTTAAAAGACTTTTCACTCGGTTATGGAACATGGCTGTGGGGACTTTTTCCTTTTTAGCCACAATAAGATTAGTGAGTTCATATACTAATGTTGCGCCGTTTATGTTCCATAAATGTTTCATTCCAAATGTGTGCAGTGGGGTTGAGTCAGAGGCCCTGTCCCAATACCCACAGTACGCCCTAACGTCTTCCACAAAGTGTACAATTTTGGAAGTGCACACTTTAGTTGATAAGTGTGCAAGGGAACAAGTCCCCTGATTGTGCAGAATTGGGACTGTTTTAGGTGCGTCACCCATCTGCGTCGACTGTCATTGCTACGCCATCGGCGCGACACCCGTCAGACAAAAAATAGTGGTTCTGGTAGTCACGCTGTACAAACTCTTACTGCTAAAATGATAATTACATAAATAATATGTTATTAGAAAAATAACTTTTCCTTATACTTAACCTTCCAATCATTGTCTATTTTGTCGCACTCTTCCAAAAAGTCCACCAAAACCACTTCGCTTTTTTTTCTTCATGAAATGTCACACCACCAGTTGAATTCTGGGTAATATCTTTACTTTGTCAGTCATTTTGAATAGCTTTTAGCTTTTAGCTTTTAGGGTTTGCACAAAATGACAGAAAAAAAACAACAACATTGTGTTATTTAGGTATTCAGACTTGATAAAGGTGTGCTTGATAAATTGTCTGGAGTCAATCAGACTCAACCGAACTGGCTTCAAGCTGACAATAACTTAAATAACATCTCCTTTAAATGTAGTGAGCAAAAACCATCTTGTGGTTCTTGGTTACACTTTTGCAAGAGTCAAAGTCCTAGTGAGATTCAAAGCTGGGTTCGATTCCCAGCTCCACCAAGCCACCACTGATGGGCCCCTGAGCAAGGCCCTTAACCCTCAATTGCTCAGTTGTATAAATTAGATAAATGTAAGTCGCTCTGGATAAGGACGTCTGCTAAATGCTGTAAAGATTAACATCATCGCTAACATTGTTTTAGCATAGCTATATTTTCTGATCTTTTTAGTGATTAGAAATAGATAGAAATTTGTACACAAACAAATCGTATCTCAATAATTATGTTTCCAAATATACATTTACATTTGCAGCATTTGGCAGACGCCCTTATCCAGAGCGACTCCAGAGCGGAAATCGAACCCAGGTCCTCAAGTTGGTAGTCCAAAAACTTAACCACTATAATGCGACTTCCCCACAAAGGTTTTTCAAAGGTTAAAATTTTTAAACTTTAATTATGCGGCACTTGGAAATGTATTTGCCAATCAAACGTTTTTAATTTTTCTTTTTTGCATATCCAGTACCTGTCACGAGACGTGATGAAAAGCGTCTCCACAGGCAATTCTGGAGCTGCTTCTAAATGTCAGCAGGTTGTAATAAGTATTCAGCTCATCTCTATTCACACTGGCTTTCAGAGGTTATTACCCTTCGCACTTTTTTGCAGGTCTCAACTAACAGAAACATGTTTCAACTCAGAGCTGTTCCTTTTTTCCAGCCGCTGGCTTAGTTTGTACCTTTTGCATACACAGACATTCTCCACATTGAGAAGATGAGATGAGATGTTGAAGACCAAGATTCTGCTATGAAGTTATAAATCTTACAGTTCAAAGTTTTATTTCCCGAAACTCATCATGTGGTTTTCCTGGAGCACTGATGCTGTAAAATTCTCCATTTGTCTACTGCGAAGTTTTACAGCATTTTCTAGCGACCCCCAGACCTCCAGCCACTAGCTTGCTGTGATGGCTTCATTTAAATGAGTCCTAATTTGTGTGGTACAGCTGATAATCAGATAAAGCAAAGTACCACCCTTATGCAGGAAGTGCTTAAAGGAAACCAGTTTGTTTCCAGGAAGTGTGTTTCATAGGGATTTCCCAGTTTCCTGTTCTCACAAGCAAAGGCAAAAACAATTGTGTCATTTGGTAACATTGTAGATGCACTATAATGGAATTACATATAGGTTAACCTGGGATACAACTTTTATAGAAAATATAGAAAACAAACATTTATTATAATATTAATTATTATTATTATTGGTATTATTATTAGTAGTATTAATATTATTATTTATATTATTTTTATTAGTAATAGTTATTATTATTTATATATTTTTTTATCAAATAACTAAACTTTTATTATTATTGCTCTTGGTTACTTTAACATTAAATACTATATAAAATTTTTTGTTATAATTATTATTATATAAATTATAATAAATGAGTACATTTTGTTTAAAAATAATGTATTTAAAAAATTAGTAATTGTTGTTTAAATGTAAATAAAAGCTGAGAAATATTTTTTTCCACAATGATGCCTCTTGTAAATCGTCTTATTATCTTTTAGGAGAACCCGGTGTCATTTCCGGTCAACAAAAAAACTTGCTGGTTAAATAAAAGTAACTTTAAGTCGGAATTGCCAGGGGTATGAATAATTTCGGACTTGACTGTATATATATAAGATATTAAGGTTGAAGCGATAAAATATTGGATTGATAATTAGCTACTAAAATTAATACAAAAATCAATTAATTAATAAATAAATGCTGTATTCCTCAAAATATCTGTTAACCAGCTAGTTTGGTGCAGTTTATCTGTCGTTATTTAAGCGAGCAAACCTCCGTCTGTATTAGGATGGCTTTTCCCCAGCCTCAGAGCTCTTTGACGCCACTCGCCCTTCAACAAACAAAGCCGGTACGGTTGTCTGGGAGTGTGGCTCTAGCCCGATATAGCAGCTTCCCCTCTTGCACATCCTGTTTGCTGCACGCAGGGCCCGTCTCCTTTGTGTGCTCTCAGACCCCCTTCGCAGACACACTGTGTACTGGGCTGGCTGATGGGTGACAACTGCGCCGGCTGTAGTACTCAAGGGCCCGCTTTGGAAATACACTGAATTTGTGGTGATTGTTGGTGTGTGGAACATTACAGTAGTTCCTGATGATGGGGTGCTGTCTTTTTGTGCATCATAAGGTGAGTGTGAGCTCACAGCATCACTTTAGTCATCTCTTAATTGCAGTGCGGTTTGGGAAATTTTTTTTTAAACATTGTTGAAAGTAACCCACTTGAGTTTTCGGTAGCTTTTCTGGTGGGTGGGGGTGATGGTGGGGACTTCTGGGTTGTCTGTGGGATCTGTGTCCTGGTTCTGAGTAAATGGCATAGATGTATTTTCTACTCGTTTATTAAGAATTTTTTATTTTTGACTTTTTTTTAGCTTAAGGATGTCACAATATAAGAATATCCCAAAAATCTGTATCATTACGTGAAATGTCTGTCTGTCTGTAATTCCACGCCGTGTTATATTGTGTTTTTGTAAAGTATTGATGGTTTCTATAATTCTGATGAGATAGTGGTGGTATTAAGAGATGTATCAGTCCCCACCGAAGGACCAGGTACCAAATGCACCGCTCGCCACTTCTTTTTTTTATTGATCCATGTTAGGTTTTTGGGTCTAAAGTACAAATTTGATCATTTTCTAGTCAGTAAACATGTTGACCTGAGAACATCCTGATCAATCTAGGACAGTCCACAGTTAAAAAAAAAACAGGCTAATATAAACCTGGGTCAAATCAAGGGTCTGGTTTGTTATGTAATGCAATATGATATTTTATCCACATCATGTTCTGTACTTAAGGTAAAAGATTTTATCTTGTCATTAAAAGTATGTACTTGGTTTGCATATTTTAAACTTTTTTTGTTAAAGTTAAAATGTCTTTTTTTAATGAGACTTAATGAGATATTAAGCGTCTATGTTTCCTCACACTGTGGGATTTTAGTGCCTGAATTTCAATCAGAGTTTAATTTTAGATTGTGGAATGCTGATGTGAATGTGAGAATGTGAGCATCTCTGCATCATCTAGCTAGAACAGTAAGGCTCTAGACACAGCACAGCCCCGAATCCAGTTGTTTCCTAAAAATAAGCAGAATAATAATGTTTCCATAAGCCATGATTGCATACACAAGATAATAATAGTAATAATAATAATAATAATACATTTATTATATATATATATATATATATATATATAGATATATATATATATATAAAGCGCCTGCAAAAATAGTTTTCTCAGGGCACTTTACAAAAAAGCTTTACACAAAGGCAGACAAAGTAGTATGACGCTATACACTAAATATAACAGGTAAAGAACAATTACAAAAAAACGAATAAAATAAAAACTTATTTAAAGATTAAAATATGTAATGAATGTACATTTTTAATGTCAGAGCGGAGAAATCCATTGTATTCCTTGTAATACACTACACTACATTAATTATATACACTAATGTCCAATTCTTTTTTTTTTTTTGTTTCTTTCTACCCACTCTTTCTTCCACACATTTTCTCTTCTTCTTGCTTTTTTACAAAATATTGCAGACGTCATCACCGTAACCCGTCCCTCCTTTGCAAAGGGTTTTGGGATGCAGCACCTGTGTAATCCCTTTACACCTGTGTAAAACGCAGTGTGTGTGCCTCAGTTTTAATTGCTTGTTCAATGATCTATAGAACTACAGATAATTAAAGCCAGAACATCTCTTACTGTAAAAAATGGTTACCCAAACTGGCAAGAATGAGAATGCTACTAGAGATGAAGAAATCTGAATCGATTTACGGATTCGAATCTTCCTGAATCACTCATTGAGCGACTCTGAGTCTTTTGAGTCAATTTGTGTCAAAGAGTAGAAATTCTGACTACTTTCGCCATGGCCCCTTCACTAGAGGGCCCTCTTTGGTGGAATCCTTAAAATCCACCGAAACCTAGGACCCACTAATGCGCAACGAGCCCAACAGTTTGATTGAATCCTACAATTCAAATGACTCGATAGGCTACCCACGACGCTTTTTGAGTCTCTTGTTTTTCTGACACTGCAGGAATTTTTCCAAACCAATTTGGTAGCCACTTTACACGTACTAGCTAACAATTACTATTAGCAACTCAATTGTGTAAATTCTGGTTTGTGCTTATCTATGTTGTTGTTAGCGACAAAATTACTTAGCACTGATTTGAGTAATCTATGTATCATGTGAAGGATCCTAGGTTATGTAAAAGATCGATTTATGGCCTTTTCTCCCAGAATCCCTAATTGCTACACCTGTTCAACCCTCGTCCTGTTCACCCTCATGATTGTTCTTTTAAAGTAGCGCACAAATCCTAGAGAAGACGAAACGTAAGCATGGTGGCAAACTTACAATGTGGTTACAGCATTAGTATGTTTTTTTTTCAAACTTTTTTGACTGGTTTATTACTTTTGCCGAGACCAAAAGATGGCATACTGCCTACTGGAAGGGGAAATCTTTCCCAATTTTCACAAAGACTTATGTTTATAGAAGATCCACGTTCCATTAAAATCGCAGGAGTCCCATTAGTTGACTTCATACCCCAAGTCATTTACAGTTCAAATCCATCTGGTCCCGATAAAGCGGCAGTAAACGAGCTTTAAAAGGCTGTGGGAGGCGACCTGTGTATGCGCTCGATTTGCGGAGGATTCTTGAAACTGATCCCTGGGAGCAGGGCCACATCCCTCAAGCTCTTCGGAAGAATGCATGTTTGCCTAAATGGAAGTCGTTCATTAAGGTTGAGCCTCCGCAGCCCTTCTTGATTCCAGTCTTGCAGTCTTTCCCTCTGGCTAAAGCATTTGGCTGCTGTTTTTGAGTGATTGTGTGTGACCTACCGGTGGGTGGCAAAGGAAGAGCTGGAAACAACGAAGATGCTTCCGGGCATAGTATGTACAGATGTGTAGCAGCAAAAAGTCATGAATGTAATAGCGGATCCGAATGATGCGCAAGAAAAAGGCGTGTTCTTACAAAAAGTCTGCTTTTAATAACCGCTTATTGTTTCACACCTGCAGCACGATTAACGTGAGATCACACGGCTGGAATGTGTGGTGGTGGTGGTGGTAGTGAATCGAAATTAGAAATCCAGATCTGTTTACCGATTTGGGTCCTTTTGGGTCCATCGTTGAACTTTGAGTCACTTGGTCCTTCCACTAGAGGGCACTCAATGAATTCTTGGACTTAGGAATTGGGCTGGTTCACGGCACACAAATTCCAAGGCCAACTAATCCGCTGAATCACGCGATTCAGATGAAACTTCTCATCTGAATCAGTACTCATGATTTTAATACTCTTATGTTTCTGACCATTCCTAAACAACTCAGTCAGCTATTTCTTCCTACAGTTACTAGCTAACGACTGAATGATGTAGCTTGTATTTGTCTATGTTGTTGTTAGCAACAAGATAACTTGGAATCCAGTTCCTAACCTGGATGAATCTGATTCACTCTGATTTCTAGTGGTGGTTAGTGTTTATTCCACCTGGACGTGTGGAACTGTTCCTCCTCCTCTGTGCTTTAATGCAGGTCATGTGACCTAATGCTTCAGTTTACTCTCACTTGTAACCAGTAACCAACAATTCCGTGACCCCTGGACAGGCTTTTGGTTTTAATGGTTTTTTGATGACAGTTTTCCCCCTCAAAACCACCGCCTGGTTTCCTTTTTCTAGTGTTTCTTCTTCTGGACCGAAACTATAAGCAGACAGTACAGTACCTACAATACTCAAATTGAAACATGTTCTGTAGGTAACAGAAAACCAAAACTTTCCTGTGGTCTTTACAGTCTATAGAGTTTAATAATGTCATGAACTTTGTAGACTCAACACTACAATATCTGCCAACAATACATCAATCATGGATTTCCAGGAATTATGGTTGAACTTCAGCTCTTACAGCTCATACCTCTTAAATGTATGCCACCAAAATTGCATTTAGGTCAGAACCGCTAACCGGCTTTCCTTGCTTCACGTGTGCCATTGTTTTTCTCCTCAGACTGACCTCTGTGTAGCTGTTTGGCTCGAGCAGTAGCAGGATGCCGGAATTAAGCTCTATTCAGCCACGGGTTGTCATGGAGTATAAACAGTGAAGGAGCAACAATAACAAGAGATCCTTGTGCTGTTGAAAAATCCCAAGACCAGGAAAAGAGCGGGTGGTATCAATTTAAATAAACGGCTCTGTTAACGATCGACATAACAACTGGTTGCCGAGCCCGTCCTGATGGGGGGTCTTCAAAACGGAGGGCGGACGTCAAGATTTACAGCCGGTGCTCACCACAAAAATACGTCATGTTCACGACTTGGTTCTGATGTGGTCGAGATTATCGAATGTTCCACCGGTGTTCAATATTTACATACTCATTTAAAGCTTGAACGTCGTGTACTGTAGGTTGATATTAATTGAAACCAAATGCGTAATTTTAACGTGTTCGTGCCTTTTGGGAATGTGTTTTTCTGTTTCGGTTTGCATATAATCAATACTCCTCAGAATTCATTTATGCAGGCTCCTGTTACATAACAATGAATTGTGGGTAAGAATTGAAACCACCAATACACACATCAGGGATCGCTTGCTGTAAATAAGACTAAGAAGCTGAAATCTGCCTCCAATGGGCTTCTTATGTAAGTGGCTTCCACCAGTGTCCACTAATGGCATCGTTTGTTCGATAGAGAACACATGATAAAGTAGACGTTTCAGATATTTCCGAACTCGGGTAGAATGTCGTGTAATGTCGTGTATTTTGTTTTGTCTTTACAGAAGAAAAGGAAGCAAAGGAAAAGGGATGTGGACTCGCTCAGTCTCTGCAGTCTGGACATCAACGTAAGTCTGAGATAATTTACTGTAGGTCGCTAAAGCCTGCGTGATGTTATATCAGTCGGACAATAATTATACTGCAGTGTGTGAGTTCACTATTCTGATTGGTCAGAGGCTCTGCAACTTTCTTTCTAATAGCTTAACTTTCAATGTTAACAACTAAAGGTCTTAACACACAGAAGTCCAACATTTTTCTATGCGCTTTTTCGCATGCTTTATCCTAAATATCGTCAGAGATGCGAAGTTTGATACTTTATTTACGATACTGGAGCCACGTAATATAACAGAAGACCACCAATTTCTGTAAACCAACTGATCCCAAACAGAGAGTGGAAATATTTCTAAGGTATGAACACACACACACACACAAGCAGCGTGATTGAAAAGGTTATCCCCGGGCATTGAAAATATCATACAATAGGCTACAGCAGTGGTTCACCATTCTGGATTTTGGCTTTCGCTTGTACGGTGGCTCTAAATTGTTCTTAAAATGCTTGCTACAGATAGTAAGAACGCAAACAATCAAACCAGGTTCGATTTTTTTTCTAATGGCGGTCGAAAGTTTCGAAGGCAGTATGTAAGTGTGATGGACACAATGTGAGGTTATTTCATTTTTTATTGTGCAAAAAATCTGGACGAAAATTTCGGTGTGCAAAAGTGTTTATTTATGTTAGTGAGAAAGTTTGTGACAATTTTTGCTGTTATAGTGCAAGTGATAACATGGACCAACAGGTCTTGCTTTGTGTACATTTAAATACCATAACCATACGGGGGGAGGGGTATCAAAAAGTTTCAAGACACATCAACAGATGTGTGGAAACAGTCACAGGAAACACAGCCTTGTGCTGCCATCTGTTGGCGTGTCTCGAAACTTTTTGATAAGTTTAAAAATATATATATAATATAGTCCAAAAAATATTATTGCTTTACTAAATAAAAAATATTGCTGCAGTAGAACAGAGAAAAAAACAGCGTTGTTAAAAAATAATCAATCCGTCTGCCGATTATTGGTTCAATACCCAGCATCAAAAAGCTGCTACTACTGGGCCCCAGAGCAAGGCCCTTAACCCTTAGTTGCTCAGTTGGGTAAAATTGGATAAATGTATGTGCGCTGGGTAAGGACATCTGCTAAATGCTAAGCAGTTAAAGTGTGTGATGACTTAATTTGTAAAGATTTATTCAATTTAAAAGCAATATATATTTGTAGCATTTAACTGTATAGAATGAACTGTTAGTCCATAGATTAATACTATATATTTACTTATTTAACTTATTTAATCGGTGGTTAGACAGCTGATTGTGGGTTCAATTCCCAGCACTACCAAGGTAAAACTGTGGGGCCCCTGAGCAAGGCCCCCTAATCCTTAACTGTGCAGTTGGATAAATACAAGTAGATCTGGATAAATAAGGGTTTCTACCAAATGCCAGATATGTCTACCATTTCTTTTTTTTAATATCCAGTACCACATTTTTCTAAATGTCGAATATGCTTGAACTCACAGACCTCTGCACACACACACGTTTCCCCTCTAATCTGTTGATCATCAGCACCTTATGTGTTTACTTCTCTTTTCCCATCTGTGGAACATAATAGATTTCCAGGAAGACCTTCTACTGTAGCTCCTTTGCATAATGACTTCCAATACTTCGGCCCTTAGCGATGAATGTCGAGGCTAATTTTCTGAAAGGGCAGGCAATTTGCAAGCCGCTTCTTTTCCTGTCTAATGTGCCAAGATGGCACATAATCGACACGTAAATAACACATAATTGTATTCATAGTGTCATATCTGTATATATGAGTGTTTGAATGTGTGTGTGTGTGTGTCATTGTGTCCAGCGATGGCTTCACCAAAGTTCAGGGGGTCATTTTTGTTCCTAAAACCTCTGGAGATTTCTCTGAAGTTGTCTGCAATTATTGACTTTACATTCTGAGCAGATTATCTGCTGTTTGCCTACAGATACTGTACACAAATCCATCCTTGCAGTAGCTGTGCATATATTGCGCGGCATGACCTTGGGCGTGCAGTGTGTTTTTTTCATCACACCTAATTATGTCTTTAAGACTAATCTGCTAGTTTTTAACCCCCTAAGAATAAAGATACGATCTGAACCAGTCTTGCCAGATTTAATGTGTAGTATAGTGTAATGACCTACTAGCCGGCTGGGACCTGCTCATTATTTCAGTTAACTGTGTAATTTGTCGGATTATATATTCTTATAATAAAAGACCCAGGAATTACACGGTCAGGATGTTAAAATAAACAGCCACCACTACTGACCGATAGAACCCCACTGAACAAAAAACAGGTCCCAGCCGGTTTTGTCACTGCTGATTTCGTCCGTATTTGCAACGCAATTCCGTATTTGCAGCTCATTAACTCGTTGGCAGCGCGTTTTCCGTATTTGCAGCGCATTTTTGTACCTGCAGCACATTTTCGAGTTTGCAGCATCTAAAATTATTTGCAGCAAGTTTCTGTATTTGCAGTGCGATTGTGTATTTGCAGCATATTTCCATATTCGAGGCATGCGTCCGTATTTGCAGAACGCTTCCATAGTTGCTGTGTGATTCCGTTTTTTGCAGTGCATTTCTATATTTACAGCCAGTTAACATATTTGCAGTGCGTTTTCTGTATTTGCAGCACATTTTCCGTATTTACAGTCTGTTAATATATTTGTAGCAAGTTTTTGTAAAGCGTTTCCGCATTTGCAGCCCGTTAATGTATTTGTAGTGAATTTCCATAATTATTGTGTGTTTCTGTATTTGTTGCGCACAAGTGGCAGCTTGGTGGTGCTGGGAATTGAACCCATGATTTTCTGATAAGCAGTCATTTACATTTGCATTTAGCAGACGCCCTTTATCCAGAGCGACTTACATTTATTTTATTTTATATAACTGAGCAATTGGGGGTTAAGGGGCCTTGCTCAGGGGCCCAGCAGTGGTGGCTTGGTGGTGCTGAGAATCAAACATCTATCTTCCAGGTATAAATCCATCACCGTAACGAATGAACTATCACTTCCCATGTCATTTCTATATTTATCCTTTATCCTGTTTATTTACAGTATCTGTTCTTATTAAGTTTGTCTCCATGTCAGACTGTCTGGCTATCTTTTTGTTTGCCTGTCTGTCATTCTTCTCTGTTTAATCATCTGCCTGTCTCGGTTCTGTCTGTCTGTTATTCTATCTGTCTGTTTATCAATCAATCGTCTGCCTGTCTTTTACTAAACAGCCTTCAAATTGCTCCTGCAGTGTCAGTTTCATATCTGTTCAAATAAACCTGCAGGCAATTAGAGTGATGACTCGCTTTTATTTCACTGTTTCTTACTGTTATTGTCGGTGGTTATGTTAAGAAAGATGTTTTTACAGACATTGAGACATTTTTTTTTTTTTTTTTACTCGTCTAGCCTGCACAGGAGCTTGATAATCACCTTCAACTCATGGCTTTTCTATGTCCATGGACACATAAAAAATGCACATCCTCCAAAACAAATGCTATTAAAATCTGTTTCCAGGCTTTTTAACAATTGTTTAATTCTAAGTTTTGAGGTTGGAAACTTATTCTGGATGGGACGGTTTTTCTGAGTGTGCTCTTATGGATAGGAGAGGGTTCGCTGACATGATGACTGACTATTGTTTTTATAATACTGCTCTCTTCCTTTACCGGTAAGAGTGAGGTCATATATTTAGTCCTGAAAACTTCTTTATGATTCAGCAGTGAACTTTCTTTTCTTTCTTTCTTTTCTAATGACTGTAACTACTGTATGTTTTCAGAAGAGTGAAATAAAAATAAAGTAAACACACTTTTACATCTATGATGATGTCATAACATAATAAAAGATCAGCTAACGAAATTACAAGAAAAATAAAAACAATACATAGTTTTCTTTTCTCAACTTTTTCTCTTTAATAAATATATATATATATATATATATATATATATATATATTATATATATCTATTTTTCTTTAACCTTGGCTATATTTTTTAATTATATACTGTTTAATTTTAACTATTAAATTTGTGGTATTTGTCATGTTTTTTTCTGAATAAGGCAGCAACAAATTATAAAGTGTATGTATAAATGTGTGACCTTTCTTAGTTTTATTGATTTTTATTTAGGGTTAACATCAATCGTATAACGTAACAGTCTATGCTAATCGCTAGAACAACAGGCTAGTGATCAGTTCAGTGCAGATCCTTCTGCCATGTGGGTCCACAAGCCGGATTTATTGATTTGTTGTAAATAAAGGTTAAAGGTTTTGTTATGCCAAATGCTCCAGCTGACCAATAATAAATGACGACCAATCAAAAAACAAAAACAAAAAGAAACTAACTAAGAAGAAATACGATTTTACAATTAATTTTGATTTAATTCTAATTTTGCAACTAGGAAGTTTCCAGTTTTCCCAGTTACTAGCCTAAGTGACTTACACCTACAGTATATCTCAAAGATATATAAAAGTCCTTTCTGGAACAACAATAGTTGTGATCAATTTTTTTGCTGATTACTTAAAGGTACATTAGGACATCTTGGAAAATGCTACTTGGTAGCCTGATAGCACTAACTGAGTATGTACCACCTTTGCTGTCCAAACGTCCCATGAATAGATGAATTTATACAGTTTAAACGACCAGAGAAACTTTATGGTACACTTAGTAAGAGTACTAAAATACTAAACATAAAAATAGAACCCGATTACACGCTGCTGCTGTAGTTGAGATAATTCGTAAAGCTACACAAACTACATAAGCCGTGAGTTACTATCAAAACACACCAAAATCCAATCACACCGTATTCCAAAAGAAATACTGTAACCATGACATCATTTTTCAGACCCTTTGACTCCTGTAGTCATGTCCAGAGTGGATATTAATTCAGGTTTTCACTCTGTTTCAATCCAAAAAATTTTTTTGACACGCTGATGACGTATCCTGTCCTGTGTGTGAACAGGGTGTACGGAGGTATGCAATTGTATATGTTGACAGGCAAGTAGGAAACCCTATCCATTATTTTTAAACCGAACATTTGGACACATGATTGGACGACCAATTCTTGGTCTAACATCTTTCACATGTTATCTAAATACATATAATTACTTTTAGACCAATTAACTTAATGATTGCCATCAGGATGTAAAGAGACTTTTAACCAGCAGAACAAAAGACAATCACCTGTTATACAGATTCTCTTATAAAGATTCCCAACCCGGTCTCATAGCACACTTTCAAGCAGCAACATTGGCTACGAATAATTCATAATTGCATTATGATGTTTACATGTCAGATGCAAAGCTATTTACAATTTTTATTATTCGCAAAGAATTGTGGCGTCACGTCATTCACCAGTCACCAGCACATGTGCACGTTAGTCAGAGCGACAATAATGCGATTAAAGTGTTTACATGACTGTATATTTCGATTCACATGGGCGAACGCCACCTACGTTAATGTAATTTTGCTTGCTGCAGTTATGAGTTTAATCGCATTATTTAGATCAAAGTTTAATCGCAGTATTGAGAAAATCGCATTATAATCGCATTAAAATGGTGCATGTAAACGCACTAATCAAAACCTCCCCATCCGTGTCTCTTTATAAGGATCCTGGTTAAACATCATACATATTTTACTTTTGTAATGTAGGAAAATGTTGTAGTCGTAATATAAGTCATGACAAAAATACGTCCAGATTTCATGTGTGTGTTCATGTCTTTTGTTTGTTACTCCAGTCGCACCATATGTTGTTTTGGTTTCCCAATTTTTTTTTTATCGTCTTTCTGATACCGCCGCATCCTGTTTTTATTAAAATAAAGTTTTAGTCACCGCGCAGGCTAAATGCATCTCTGCGGTACTGTATGATCTCACCCTATTTTTATGCTAATAAAAGTACCTGTGTGTCAGACTTCTTTAGCTGTGCCTAAGGCTAAGTGGAGGTGAGCGGTGAGTCAGGAGGAGGAAGGAGCACAGCCACGTGCTTGTTTGGCACGCGATCAGTCGGATTAAGCAGGTTACCTTCTAAAGAAATTTCTCATGTGCGAGGCAAGATATCGATCACTATCGTTGGCCAAATTGACAGCATGTCAACTAGCTTCTATCAGTGTATTCATCACTGCAGATCATTTAATTACAAACGATTGAACCAACGTTCTTTACACTCATGCCAAAGACAATGTTGGCACATGTATGACAAAAAATTGTTTGTTCTTTAGGTCATTTATTGCAATTTTTTTTCCCAGTAATTGTATGTTTTTCTTGCTTATTTTTAAACATAGCTACTGTTATTATACAAAATTAACATATCAGTATAAGAATTTGTGCACAGATCTGACGGGTCAATATGCACAACAGCTGTTGAACTGTACCAACGTTCAGCCTGCAAACCCCCCCCCCCCCCCCCCCCCCCCCCCGAGGTCAGAGGGTCATTAAACAGGCACCCACCTGCATTACAACCGAGTTTCATCTCCCACACTCGACTTGGCCACAAAGCAAAGACAGAAAAAAAGAAAAAAGACTTATTCTCTTTGTTGATTCCTTCCAATAAATATTCTCAGGTGTCTTTCAGCCACATCTGGAGGTCTCGTGTGAACCGAGGACAAAGGAAAAAAAAAAAACCCGGATAAAATAAAAAACAAAGCACGCACGCACGCAGTCGAAGTCGTAGAAGTGCGTAATCTATATATCTGCAGATCCGATATTAATCAGCGATCGGCTGTTTTCGCAGGTGATAAAGTTTAGTTTTTGGAAATGTGATTAGACACTAATTAGTTGTTCTGATATCATAATTTTGTACTCAGTGTACTTAAGCCAGGGTTAGGGTTATTTATCTAAATCAGGTAGTCCTGCCAAATCAGCTCCCTCCACATGGTCTAAATATGGTCATTTTTATACACATTGTCATCTGTAATCAATCTCTAAATTTTGGCAATCTGTGGATTTTCTCTGCATCTGTTCTACTAGTTAATACCGATCGTCAATTTTTGTTTGCGTTAAAAAAAACATGTCCTCCGGGGCTCAACCTGCCTTTAAACCTCGAACAATAGCTTTCAGTTCGGATCAAATGTGCGTCTGATCGCAGGAGGCCTTTTTTTCAGCGCATTACGTGATCCTTGTGTTCTTTCCTCGGGATTTAGTCATAGCCAGATAGAGCGGTGTCCGATTAATGCCTTCTCTAAGGGGCTATAATTGTACAGCAACGGCGCTTTAACTGAAATAGCTCATCAGACTGGCATGCGTATTTTAACTCCAGATTCAGCTGGATGAGAAATGAACTAGGTGAGAAATAAGCATGACTAAAATAGGATTTTGTTTATCCCCAGAGTTTAGGACTGTTTATGTACAATTAAGACTATTTTAAGGTGCAGTAGGATGTTAGGCTCTAAAACAGTCTTTAAGTGGAAATGGAGACCAACCACAGTGTAGAGAGTTTTTTCGCCATTATTACTTAGCAAATTACATCATTATCATCATAGCTGCATCATGCATTATATCACGTACGAGTTGAATTTGTTCCATTTGTTACATGTTTTTAAATAAGAAAAATAAACTTATAAATGACAAATACTGTATAAAAAAACAATACAATAGGATGTACTGGAATAAACTGGTTTTATTATGTGTAATGTACAGTGTTTACTTTGGAGATCAGACGACCCTACTTGCTACACGCATGTCTGACTAGCTATCAAGTGAGACACGGGATGCTGGGCGGATGATACAGTGTTTACTGTGGCGTTCGCTACACCAACTAGCGGTGGGGTATCTAAAGCTGGCTGAATTTCAGCTCGCAACTCAAAGCCAAAGCTCGACCAAGAGACGGCTCATATCTCCAAAAACTCGTTAAGTGCGACACTCGTAAGTCACGGTACTACTATATAACCAAAATTTTCAGCGAATCAAACACTGTTCCAGCATGACAATGACCCTGTGCACAAAGCCCCTGAACTCCATGAAGACATTTACATTTATGGCATTAGGCAGACGTCCTTATCCAGAGCGATCTACATTTATCTCTTTTATACAACTGATGGAGCTGAAAATCCAACACCGATCTTCTAATCGCTACCACTTCTCACATAAGCCGGGTTTTTGTAGTAACATCGGTATCGGTAACCTCAGTACATAAAACAAGGCCAGCATAAAAAAAAGGAAACAGCCGTTTAGTCCCGTGGGTTCAACGTTTGCTACATCAGAATTTTACTACAATTAGTAACCATCAGGCAAGTAATAAATGTCCGCCTAGTGCAGCTTTCCTCATCTGTCCAGACGCACCTGTGGCTGCTAGCAGCCGTGTTGTTATGAAAAACACTGTCAGCGGAAATGCAGATTAGTCACATGGGTTTAACATTCCCCACATCTATTCGGCATTTTTGTTTCCATCCACTTTTATTAACCCTTTCAATTAAAAGTGTCGTTTTCATCACTCTTCTTTGACTTCAAAATGCGCAATAACACATGGTGATGGAAACATAGACATTGTGTGTTCTGGTTGGTGGTGGAGTCCTAATGCTGACTCAATCCCACTGAACACCTTAGGGATGAACTGGAACTCCGACTGCACCATAGACCTTCTTATCCCAACATTAGTGTAATAATAATAATAAAAAAATAATAAATAATAAAACATTTTATTCATAAGTGTCTTTCATAACAATTTACAAGGACATAAGAAATAATTTTTTAGTCTGGATAGTCTGGAAAAAGATAGAGAGAATCAATATTATGTATGTCTGGTGGAGGAAAGTTCCAAAGTACAGGAGACGGGCAGAAGGCACAGAAATGAAGTGAATAGAAGAGGATCTAAGAGAACGTGAAGAAGTGGTGATGTGAAATTAGATGGCACACATAAGTAGGGGTGAGATTATAAGTAGCCTTAAATGTCTACAGAATGATTTTAAATTTGATTCTGTGTATTTAATGGATGCCAATGATGTTGCTGTAAAACAGCGGTGATGTAATAAAAGGAGGGATGGTGATGCAGGCAGCTGAATTTTGGACCAGTTGGAGCTAATGGAGGGAAGAATTAGTGACTGATCTCACTAATATTATTGTAATTAAAGAAACACAAACCCACATGGTCATGTGACACATTCCAATGGAAAATCTGTACAGAAATATGGAGGGTAATATAGGAGAAAGATATTGCATATACAGTAACACCCAATATTGTCTAAGTCTCTCTTGTTACAGGACTCATTTATCTGACACAGACTTTATAAGGTAAAGTCTTTATGGATCAGACTGATTTGTCCAACACATCCCTTAATTGATCAATGCACCATCGGATTGAGTCCCGGATTTAGAAGGTTAACAGAAGATCAACAATTTTCCACTGAAACCATTCCTGAACTCAACCACTAAAAGAGTCCTCGGCATTCTGACAGAACAAGCACATGCATCCAGCATTGTTTTAGACCGAAAGCTATGTCGGAAGAACTAAAGATACTTAGAAGACTTAGCGCTAACTGGAACGCTGTGTGTGGTTTACCGAGAAAGAATTTACCCTGTGTTTAAACGTATGAGCAAGGAACGATAATGGCTTTTTATTATTATATTACATATGCAAATGAGGTACAATGCGGTAAAGTCCGTATGATTGGCTTAAATTATTACTTTGATCTATACCGTGGCCATCCGCTTACAACTTTACTTCCTGGCTACAATTCATTACTTTATAAATAACTCATGCCACAAATTATTGGTGGCTCTGGTAAGTGTATGTAGCCTGTAGCTTGTTCTGTTGAACTGTACAGTGACATCAGTGGTAGCTACTTTTGTCATGCTGGTGTAAATGCAGAGAAAGCTGTGTGTCCCAATCTGTGTCATTTGCATTATTCAGAATTCTACCAAATCTTTTTGCTACAGAGGTTTCACCCAGGGCCGGTGCCAGACCATAATTAACATGGGGGCACGTGGCTTCCAACCAGGAAACACACAATTAGCAACAATATCTCGCAAAAACAAAGCATAAAAACAAGCGATACAGTGTAAGAGCACACACAGTCTGTACAACTGGTACAGACTGTCAGCTTATTTCTGTAAATGGGGCAGTGGTGGCTCAAATGGCTGAGTTGTTGATGTAAAGATCAGGAAGATCTGGGTTCAAGCTTTACCACTGCTAGCCTGCCACTGTTGGTTCCTTGAGCAAGACCATTAACCCTTACTGCTCCAGGGGCGCTGTACCATAGCTAACCCTGCACTCTGACCCTAATTTACAAAGATGGGATAAGCGAAAAAAAATTTGCAAACTATTAAAAACTACCACAATCTCGTTGCATCAAATCAAAATAGATTAACAATTATATGCGGTGATAATTTTCTAATTGCCAAGAGTAACATTTAAGATGACGCACGTTGAATAAACGCATAACTTACCTTAAAAACCAAAAAAAACAATTAAAAAAAATAGCTTTAAAACAATATGCTAAAGACGAAATGCAGCCAATCAGAAAAACAGTAGTTTCAACTGTAGTTTTTGTCTTTTCTACATAAAAAACATTCAATTTTAATATTTTTTAGATATATTTAATTGGATAAAAATTGTGTAGAAGCAAAACAACAACCGCATGGTTGATGCACTAACCCTTCACGCCGCCCTGGTTTCCCCACACAGACTTGCTAATGGTATGCATAATGTATTGATACAGACAGGAACTTTCCACATCGACGGATTTGTTCTTAAATGTTATACATCTGCATTGAATAAACCGGCCCCTTTTAAATCCCCACCATATGTGCGATAGATTGCTTGTTTAAGCAGAACGATCTTCATAGCTGCCACCTGTAATTTTTTCACTCCGTGTTTAAGTGGCGCTGACATGCGATATGTGCAGTTATTTACTGTCTCAACTGTGTGAGTGAAGGAGTTGTTCTGGAAAAAATTGTTGTTTTTATTATTTTTATGGGGAGAGAGGTAAATCATTGGTTAAGGTGTTGGACTACTAATTGGAAGATCGGGGTTCAATTCCCAGCACCACCAGGCCCCTTAACCCCAAATTGCTCAGATGTATAAAAGAGAAATGTGTATGTCGCTCTGGATAAGGGCGTCTGCCAAATGCTGTAAATGTTTCTTGTTAACAAACTTTACATGATAAAACATGAAGATTATTTAACCCTGTACTCCAAACCTTTAAGAAAATTAAATGATTTTCCTTAATTATTTAAAACGTGATGTCAGAAATGGTTAAGTGGAAACTATTTCCTTGTCACGGAAGGTTAAACAGATAAACAGTTGCTGTTTAAGTCAATTTTTTATTATAACATAATGTCTAATCTAAAAACGGCTTTAGTATGAATCAAGGTTACTTTACTCATAAGTCTAGTTGCTCTTAGTCGAAACTTATTAGATGGAACTAATATAACTCATGACACTCAAACTGTTCACGCCAATGAGGTGCGTTTATTAATCCTAGTAAAGTTATACTATTTAAATGTGTTCTTAGGATCTGCAGCGTTAGTCTGAAGTTTTTTTAAAGGTTGTCTGGAGGTTTTCTAGAGTCGATGAGGATCATTAAAGGAGAAAGATGTTTGGTTTTGGATTGATGTTATTGAAATATTAATAATTTCATGTAGTACACGGAAAACATTTACATTTCTGAAACTTAGCAATGAGAGGTTAAGGGCCTTGCTCAGGGGCCCAGCAGTGGCAACTTGGTGGTGCTGGAAATTGAACCTTGATCTTCCAATAAGCAGTTCAACACATTAACTACTGTGTTAACCAGTTTGCATATTAATTATATATTAAGATTTTTTTTTTTAAAAACTGGTTAGTGACAATGTTAATAAATGAATTATAAATAAATATTTAAAAAAAAAAAAGCAAAACTAAACACAACAGTTATTATGAAATGTGTTCTTTGGAGGACATCCTCTGGGAATCATCTTCATATTGTTTATGCCTTACTGGCACGATACCTACACCTCCGTCAAGTGGTTCAAAAAATAAACACAGCAATCATAAGCATTGTTAAACACGTCTAATACAACTTCTCTTGGTTTGCTGCCAGCTATAAAGGTGACCTGCGTTTCTTTCTGCTGGCTGTTAGTCGCTGGTGATGGGGTCAGGTGGGTCGGGGTGGTTTTCCTGAAAGAAGAAAGAGTTCTGGCCTGCCCTGCCTGAGAGGAAGACTGAAATTAGCTGGCATTATATAAAAAGCCCCGGGTGTGGCCTCACTTTATAAGCAAACGGTGCTCTTGTGTCACATGACGATGAATAACAATCCCATCCTGTAAACTCTGTTTAAATTTGTCCAAGAATTCATCCCGTCCTGTCAGGAAGGGATATGAGACAGTGTTGAGAGAATCGGTGTCATGTTTAAAGGACACTGTGTGTATATACAATAGTCAGAGTTCATGGTGACTATTTATTCACTGAAACTTCCTTTTCAGATACACCTACAGCTCTACAAATAAGTCTTACAGATGTTTAATGAGTCTTGATGAACAGCTGTTTAAAATCAAAGAGTGAAGCATTTAAAATTACAATTAGATAGACTTTCATAAAATCTTTAACGCTGTTCATATTGATTATTTTCTTGTTAACTGATAATGATTCTGACTGTGAGGAAAAGTACATCACTCAGAAGCTCAAAATAAAAGAGGGTTTGGACAATTTGTCCTGTTCTTAAGTAGGGCCGAGTACCAAAGCCATGAGAATGTAAATGCCTTTATTTTGTCACATATACTTTTTTACAGCACAGTGAAATTTTTTTTTCTCTTATACCATCTTAGTAAGTTGGGGGTCAGAGCGCAGGTCAGCTGTGATACAGCGCCCCTGGAGCAGGAAGGGTTAAGGGTCTTGCTCAAAGACCCAACAGTGGTGAGGCTTGAACCCAGGTGTTTCTGGTGGTGAGGCTTGAACCCAGGTGTTTCTGGTCTTCATATCAACAGCTGGTGGGGCTTGAACCCAGGTCTTCCTGGTTTCCAGATCAGCAACTCAGCGCCTTAACCATTTGAGCAGAACGCAGATTTAGGTTTTGCCGCTTAAAGCCATCGATGGAAATATTTGTCCTCTGGTTCTCCATAACAGACATAAGAAGTGTCATCACCGGCACCGCACGTCAAAACTAATTTCCCAACTGAATGCACTTGAAAGCAAGTCGGGAAGCTTTAATAAAACAGTTCCAACAAATATCTGGAGTAAGGCGAGCGCCCATGTCATTTTCGAATTCTGTCTGAAAAGCATCGGAGCAGCAAAATTTTAACCTATAAGTAAACATGCCAAATCTCAATAAAACGTTTAAGAACTAACTAATTAATAGAACGCATTAACGTTTTTTAACAGCTTGCAGACATCCGCTGGCAATGTGGGCGTGCTTATGTATTACAGTATTTATATACACTTCTTATATATTGTTTTTTTTTATTCTTTTTTCAATAATGTTATTCACCGTTTTTTGTTTTTTTTTAAAGGATCAGTTTAGGCACCGTTTTGGCACCGATTTCTTGCTGACTTGCTGATTAGGGGTAAATAGAAATGTCCTAAATGACAATGTCCATTACAAATACAATAAAACTGAATTCGAATATTCTTTGTATTACTATTACAGCTAACAGATCGGTAACCAAACTAGCAATAAAAGGAAAGAAAATGTGTTTAGACTGCTCACACCGAGCACAGAATCTTAGGTCAGACGTTCTACATTCAGATGTGTCTTCGGTCATGCGTGGGTCAAGTGTAAGCAGCAATCGAGTGGAGGGAAAACTGGCAGCTTGGAGATCGCCATGTCTTTCAGTGCCACGGTGCATTCCTGAAGCTAGCGTGCGAAAGTGAGAGGGTTTTAACACGTTACTCATCACACACCCTGGGGAAGCAGACAGCAATATAAACACCAGGGGCCCTGTCAGAATGTGTGCATGTGTCTGAAGGGGGGGAAGTTTGTATTTAATCCTTAGGTTTCTACCTCTCTACATCCAGTCAGACCTGACTAACACAAGTGACGGTCGCTGACATCACTGCAGCAGCACTAACGCAGTTGCTATGCAGCTGCTTTAATCCGTGTTTCTGTATCTTCTTCTAAACGATGTTGTGCACACGCTTAGCTTCGGTAGCAGCCGGGAAAAGTGCAGACGCTGCCATTGTGAGACACAAAAGAGACCGATAAATCATGCTCTAATATAAGCCATATCATTTATTTAATACTGAGTTATGGTTTTAGAGCAGAGAAGGGTCTGAAATATGTTTAGAAAATTTATAGTGCTTTTCTAAAATAAGATTAAGAGACTAGGAATATACTTAAACGTCTTCTTTAAGAAAACCTTAAAAATGTATTCAATTATTTCACCTTTAAGCAGCAGTTAGCAGTTATAAACACAGTAAAACGAAAACAATTATGTTTCTTATTTAACTTTTATTTCGCAAATCCAGCTCATATAAAGCATCACGTCAAGAATAAAACCTCACTCGATGTGCCGAGGGAGGAAAATAATCTATAGTAATCCATAATCCATAATAATCCATGATTATTCTTAAATCTAAGGGCCAAAAGTGGAATAAACAGAATGTGTTTAGTCAAATAAACAATAATATGGTTACCCTAGTTAAACGTGTGCAGATATTTCTTACTTATTACACGTTTATCCTCACCCGTTTAAGTCTGTCATGGATTTTTTTACCCTTAAGCCTGGTATATTTATATCAGTCCAGGTTAATGTAGCTACGAAATCCAGCGCCTACTTATAAATAAGTGTGGTTTAAAAGCTAGAGTGTCATTTGTGGAATTAATATCCGGCTAAAAGCTTGATGATGTATGTGCGCCTATATAAACAGGCCTCTGAGTGTCGAGCACTACATCTCTTTCAAAGACAATCATAAGTCCAATAAAGCAACTCGCACGACTGCCGATGCAGCAGAGGTGAGAGGTAAAAGATAAGATCAAGCGACGTGACACGGCTCAGTCCTGCTGACCCAGATTCTCAGCGACTGCTGACATTTCACGTTGGCCTTTAAAGCAAACCTCAAAAACATTATTAAGGATTATCGATCTCGGGTTGTATCTTCATGACTTGTTCCACAACCCCCACCCCCACCCCCTGTTTGTGTTCTGCCGTTTTTTTCCTTTTAGTTTCTTCTTTCTTCCTGTCTCTCCTCGAACATTATTTGAAGCATATAAAGCTTTTTTTGTTTGTTATTATTTTTCAAATCCTGATGAAATTGCTGAAAAGACGTGATCCGATGTGAATGTTATTACGTCTGACTGAGTTAAGCTAACCAACACTTCAAATCGAAACAAACCTGATGGTGGCTTAGAAAACGAATGTAATGTGTGCAATAATAAGCCTTTTTTTTTAAACTGTAGATTTAATGGTGTGTTTTTCTATTTCTATAGCGCTTTTTAACAATAGAGGCGGCTTTACAGAATCAAATAAAACAATTGTGGAACTATGATCAGTGCCTGCTGTCGACGATTGGACTATGGGAGAGCGCACATCCTCTATATCAACCAGGTCAATGCGTCTGGCTCTTCACACAGGATCTCAAGCTACAGCTTACTTGTAAGAAACTCAGTCCTGGGTGTGTCAGTCCATTTAAAATCATTCCACAGATTAACAAGGTCACATACCAACTGGAACTACCTCCCAACTACCGTACCTCCCCCTCATTCCACGTATTGCTTAATAAACCAGTCCGATGTTTGATGCAGCAGGTATCGATTGGACACTTTATCTCCTAACAGCTACAAAAAATAAAACCCGTACGTAAATATGTATTCAATCAACGACTGTTTTTCAATCCGAACCGGTGCACATCGACCCACCTTAAAGCCCAGCGGCTTTTTTTATGTTTGCATTCGGCAACATCAAAGGTGGGTTTTGCTCCCTTTTTGCCCTTTTAGAGAAAAAGTAGTGCTGACGTCATCAGGCTGTGGTTAGGCACCGGTGAGCTCCAGCGGAGTAAAGCGGTTCACTGCTTCTTTTTAAGATCAAACAAAGCGAAGGTCAAGTGACACACTTCTTTCTCCTACCCCTTTTCGATGTGACGGTGGGAGTGCTGTTGCTTGAACTGCTGTTTTTTTTGTGTAAAAACACCTTAGTTGAAAGGGAAAATAAAAACATACACACTGTATTATCTAGAATAGCATCTTTACATGCAACACAAAGAGACGTGCAGCACATGTCATGTTAAGATCCACAGGCTTTGTTATTTTATTCAATAGCCATAAATTAATTGCTCTAATAATTAATTTTAATTCATTATTAACCAAGATAGATATTGTTTTATTAAATAATTCATTTGGTTTATTTTATTGCAGCATTTTCTAATTTAAGGTTATAAATGTGATTTTTATCATCTTTCTTCTTATAAAAATAAATAAATAAATAATAATAATAATAATAATAATAATAATCAACAAACAAAAATGTACATAGAAAATCTTTGGGTTGTGTAAAAAAAACGATATAGGATAACTATCTTAATATATTTTTAAAGATAATGTATCATTATTCTTCTAACCTCGTTACATATGTAAAATATTTTTTAAACTAATTTATGTTAATATTTAATTAAAAGTGAATTAAAATGACTTCCTCTCCCGTGCTTGTAGTTGTCGTTGACACATACAGTCATCAAAACCAAGCATGGTGGAAAAAATAAGAGCCTTTGGCTTTGTATTTGTAGTATTTTTAGCGATTTGTTTTACTTTATTCTAAAAAAAAGAATAAAGTGATATATTGTGATATATTGTATCGTGACCCAGGTATTGTGATATGTATCATATCGTGAGGCCTTTTACAATATTATGTATATTAATTTTTATGTATATTGAATATATTTCTTATTTTAACACTAACAATTTAACTATTACCTAATAACTATTTTAATTTTTTAATTTTTATTTTATGACATGGCAGTCGCAAAAAGTCCTTTGTGTTCATTTTCAGTGTTGGATCTGCTTATGTTTTTTTAACATGACAAATAAATGATAGTTGCTTATTAGATATTACAGTAAATTATGTAAATAATGAAACAGGTAAAGTCTTTCAGGTAAATTATTATTAACTGGTTGACCTATTGTGATCAGTGTAAAGTTACACTTAACACCCCAACATCCCCAACAGTTTTATTCATCTTATACCAGAATAGTTTGCCAATAACTTTATGTTTTCTTTTTTTTTAATGATGAAATGCATTAACATTTTGGAATGTCTGCAAAATAAGTTAGTAAACCTTATAGTGGCTAATGAAAAGGTTAATCGATATCTCTTTTTATCTGTCTGTTAAAGTGCAGGATTTTATAGTACAGAGAATCCAGAAATCAAAGTCCTCTGTCAAGACTATAACAAGCTTGAACACTGGAGACTATTAACAGGATAGATGTTGTCTGTTGGTCCACCTGTTATTTATATAATTTGTGACTTTGAGTATGTGTCACTTCTCATAGTAGAATCTGTTAACATAATACAATAAGTGTTATAACACGTACCAAACATCGTCTGATTATTGGGTTCATTGATATTTTTTCCTGATATTTAGGGTTTTTTTTTCAATATCGGATACCGGCTTTGTATTATCGGATACACCGATATATAGTGGACGTTATGACTTTTTGATAATTGCATGCAAGAATGATGTTACAGCACTGCATCCTGAGAAAATAGTGTTATAAATGTTAACGCTTGTTTAGTTTAATACTGTTATTATTGTGTCAAAAACAAAAAAATAAATAAATATCGGTTCGGCGTATCGTAATCGGTAACATAAATACGCAATTTTTTGGTATTGGTATCGGTTTTAAAAAATGAATATCGGTCGATCTTTAATGTTAACCCGTGAATTGTAGATTGTTTTTCTGTTCTGCCAGAAATGCGACTACTGGAAAGAGTTTAACAGACATTTACGATTCAGGTGGATTAGGAAATTTGTTATAAGGAACATGTGCAGAATCCTGATATCCATGATGTCCTGATACGTTATCTTTGTGTAACCTTTTTTTTTTATCTGATCTAAAAGGCTGGCTGTGATTACATCCTTTTGAACATTAGGAACGTTTTATTTGAATCCGTATGGATGGATGATAAACAGGTCATGAAGATTTTAAATGAGCAAACTTCAAAGGTTAGAGACAGATAATAAAGTCTATCAGGAGACCTCATAAAACATTGTTTGATTGTTGTGTTCATCTCCTCAGACGTTCAAGTAACGTTCTTAATTATTGACCCAGTGTGTAATCTAATCTGTGTTGACTGTCTGAAGAGGTTATCGCTCTAAATGCTGTCAGATCGAGACGGATGTTAACTCATACATGGTGATGATGATGATGATGCATCTGTGATTCTAACCAAATGTCTGAGGGTCTGTGACTCATTCTTATGTCCACATCAGTTCAACAGAATTAGCTGTGTAAATTACAATGCTATGAGATAAACTTTTGAATCATATGGACATCGTATTTCGAGTGGTGAAATTATGTAAATAAAGAAAGTTCACGTCAAAGGAAGAGTCGCCTGGATGAGCGAGATGAGCTTAGGGGAACCTCTTAGGGGCCCCTGATTACAGCTTTTTAACTTTAACTCTATATAACTATTCGTATTCTTATATTTATATTCAGGGCCGGCTTAAGGTATGGGCAGGGTTGGGCTGAGCCTATCCAAACGTCTGTCTTGCCCAACCAATCAAACACTTTGTTTTAACATTTTAAAAACATTTGTGCTTATTTTGAGTTAATATAATGTCTTCTTAATGAAACCTATTAGTACAACAATATTTCTTCTATTACACAATTTAATTATAATTTAATTTTACAGAATGTCCCACCTGAGATATCTATCTGCCCCCTCCTCTATGGTTGGCAAGAACTGGACCTATTTATATTTAAAATTTAGCAGCTACCCATGTTGCATCTTTAGTTTTTTTGGCCTTTTCTCTTCTGTTTTATAAATTATATTTGCATAGTACAATGAATTATGTTAATTATCGAATTATTATATTCATGAAAATTGATTCAATGGCTCCATCTGAAATCGCACACTTCCTTACTATATAGTAGCCGAAACTGAGTGTGCGAAACAACTAGTATATTAGAATTCTTAGTATGTGAATCTAATGATCTGTTACTCCCGTCCGGATTCGGAAGCATACTTACGATGTACACTTTACTATTTCATGAGGCAGCTTTTTTAACATCATTTAACATTAATAAACATTATCCAACTTTAAATTTACACCGCTGTGATTGTATTGTATTGTATGTCATGTGTCACTATCAAAATGGCGGATGTAGTACATCCAACTCTTATTCATACTACAGTACTTGTAATCATACTACACAGAATGTGGTAGTGTTACTGGGGTTTTTTTTTTTCACTTTCAGTATATCCCCAACTATTTTATTCACCTTATATTATATCACTTCACCTTATATATAACAGTTTCTCTTACACATGGTTACGGTATGTGAAAAACGTTGAATCATATACACTTCCTACAGTTTGTCGAATGTAAATAAAGAAAGTTCACGGAGTCATCTGGATGAGCCATGATGAGCTTTTGGGAACCTCTTGAGAGCTACAGAGTTTCAACATTTATTACCTTATTTTCAACAGACATGTAACCTCATTGCAACATCCTCATGTTTGGTGTGGTTGAGGTCACTGTCTGATGCACTGTTTGGTCATTTATTAGCTTCTAAACTGTGGTCTAGAAGTGTTTACTGGAATACCTCTACTTGTCCAGTTGGGGCTGTGGTAGTGCGGTGCATCCGTCTTATGAGACTTTATTAAATAAAATTATGATAATTAAAATATAATAATTAAGAGGATAAAGCAGAAGGATTATGCAAAATAAAAACAAATGCTTAACATGCATGCAGAAGCTCCTGTACTGCAGTTGAACAATAATATTTACTCTGAATAAGGACGTTTGGTAAATGCCAGAAATGTAAATATAAGTAGAGGGCAGGGTTAAAGCACGCAAGGGAAAGGGCCTTGTTTAAGGGCCCACTGGCGGGTATGGGGCAGTTCACATGCCGCATCTAAAAAACGAGTGGAAAACCCTGTTTTTTCCTTCTTTTCAAAGCCCTTAGTCGCTTGTGCTCCAGAGGTGCATATCGTTGCTAAGCAACCATCATCTGCACTTTCGGTTACAACAAGGAAATTTCAGCGATGGATTTCCACCTTTACTGAAACTCTGCTACAAAATTTATTTATGAAAACACAACAATGAGCTGCTCCTCCATTTTTTAGGTTTTACAAGTTTCAGTGTAACAGAAAAGGTAATGAAGCTGCTGATTCGTTGGTTCTGGTCACATGACCCACGGTATGCTTGCGGTATTTTAAAAAGTCAAGATGTTTTTATTTGGCTGCAGACACATCAAAACACATCTGGAAAAAAACAAGCTCAGTTCACCGCATGCTTGATGCGGCCACGCTGCTTTCTATTTGCACGTGCTTGTCATACGTCTGTATTAAAAATAAAATGAAGCATGCAAAAGCTGCGATTATTTAAACAGCTCATAAGTAAATTGTTAATTTGTCACATGTACATTAATTTCACAATAAAGTTTTTTGTTTTTTTTGTATACCCTAGCTTAAGATGTTTGGGGATACCGGGCTCCTTGAGTAAAGAGAATTAAGGCCTTCCACAGGGGCCCAAAAGTGGCAGCTTGACCATCTTGGGGCTTGAGTCTAAATCCTCTGATCAACAATTTGATGCCTTAGCCATGCGAGCCATTACTCCTCCCACTGCACACATATCCATAAAGACCATTAATCCATTTTTGCCAAACAAACTCAATCTTAACCTAGTTGCAGTAATAAATTTAATAAAGCATGTTATAATAAAAAGTTGAGATTTGTTTATGTCGTTAGCTCAAATACGGAGGACATCCCCACATCACGCCTTGACACACAAAACCTAAATGCATTATAAAAGACTTAAATGTGGCGTCTTTACATGCGGTGGCTTTAAGTAAAGTCTTTAAAAATCAGTAAACTCCTCTACTTTACACACACTTACATTCTTGCTCTAACCACTGAAGCATTTTATTTCAAGCAGATCACGGAGCAGGCAATTTCACTGTCAGGTTGGCCAAGTGGAAAAATCGTCCATCAAATTTACACAAAATTTGCGCTGCTGCTGGGATGATTTTATTTCCTGTATGTGGATGCAAAGCAGATTAATGCATATCTTATGTATATAAAGTTTCCACCTGGTGTATTTAAACCACGTCTCTACACAATTCATTTCTCATAATGTTAGCAAACTTCCAGGTTGCTATTTGTATCTATTTTCTAAGCCAGCTTTTATTATCCCTCCATATACACACTGTTTGGTTTATTTTATTTCTTTGTTTTCCTCAACGGCAAAACCAGACAAACCACAATGTTTTACTTTCAGGATCTGAGGAATGTAATTCATTAAACCAGCAACCACTTCCATTACAACACTGCTATTAAAAGCACAACAAATTCCACACAAGGAGGCTCAAAGTTAGCAGTAGACAACTTACTGAAGTCATTCCTGACCTCGGCTTGAGAGAGAAGACAGAGTTTATATTCGTTAGATTTAGACAGAAGTGGAGTCTTATGAGGAGAGATGATGATAAACTAATGATAGCCGTATAAACACTTTGCATGTTTCTAAACAAACTATTTTGCTGTAAGCCCACCAAAGCCCACCATCTCCCATAATCCCTAGTAAAAAATGATAAACATTGTGGTTCAGATTTAAGACACTCATATGTGCCTTTATTTGTAAACACAGATGTAATAACTTTCTTGGGATGCTAAGGCTAGTACACACCAAATATGCATTTGTAAACAAATATAACAATGAAAATAATATTTGCACGGTTTAATAGGATATGAGAGATTTGGGAAAATGTTAGATTTAATCAGCTTTGGTAGTGCGATTTGTTGCTTTCTTCCTCAGTTGGTAAGAACCAAATTGCAGACAAGTTACTTACATGATCAGATGACATTGTCCAGTGAAAATGTTATTTTTATTACATTTTTTTATTACATTTATGACCCGCACATAATACCTGGAAACATTAGATTCATACTCGTTTAACCCACTTAAAAAAGATAATTCCTCAAATAAGTGCAATTGCAGGTTTCAAACAGAGATGGCGGTCAAGAGGCAAAACTGTAGCTTTAAAAATCTCTTCATGTGGCAAATCCACAGCACAGGACCCTTTGTTAGTTGCTGTTAGTAACCACAGAAACAATAAAGTAATGTAAACTGCTTTTATTCGGAGGAAAACTCAGTTCTTGGAACATCATTTCGAAATTTGATTTTTCGTCATTTTGTTTAAATTGGCAACCGCAAAATATGAGCTTACACATATTCTATGTTTGATGAACAGTCTGTTACCAAAAACTTTTTTCCAGGCTTTTGGTAAAAAACATAAAGGATAAAGCATAAAAAAATCATTTAATTTAAGAGAAAGTTGATGCAACAGTAATGCAACCCAAATTTTGACCACAAGCTATACAGTTAGTGTTATGCAGCTTTTTTTTATCTCCGTAATGGAAATCAGCAAAGTAATGATGGGGGAGGATTTTTGTCAGTGTGGTTACAGATGCTCAGGGTGGGAGATTCTTAATAAAAGCCAAAGCAGCAAAGAGTGGAATGAGGTAATTATGAGGTAACTATTGAATCATATATGATTCATGGTTTTTATGTAGAATTAGTTTCCCCACTATTGGTGCCGGTAAAGCAGTTTCCAGAATCGATGCTAGTATGTACTTAACTAAGACCTGCTCAGGAAATGAATTTGGATCACAGCTGAGAGTCAATTATCCAGAGGCCCATAATTGCTTTTTGTCCTCAGGTCAGGTCCGAGTTGCCTTTTGTTACTTGTTGTCTATGCAGTGACAGTGAGTGTCAGAGCTACATTTTTACAGTCATTATGCCTCCCCGGGACACCAGCAACCAGGCATGACCCCCTCCTTCATGCTCCTGGCTAAGTACAGCACACTTCCCCATGCCTGATAGCTGCACAATGGCAGGAACCACAGGCCAGAACAAAGGCTCTTAAAACTCTAACTGATTTCCTGTTTGCCGGCGGCTGGAGCAGGAGCTCCCGTGCAGGGCTATCTAGGGACAGGGGTTATTTTCGATTCCTCCTGGTAATTAGCAAATCATAAAATAGCCCCCCGACCGGCAACAAATTTAGTTCTGCCCTCAGGCAGCAAAGAGATGCTTCTTGGGTAAAAAAAAAAAGACAAAATGGTAAATAAATAGACACCAGTTGTATTATCTTTCCTCCGCTAAGGTTCACTAGGTCTTTCTTTATTTAGCTTGCACACGCTGAAGTTATTAGACTCTGCAGCCGGAAGACGTGTGTGTATGCTGTAGTCCAAACAATCTGTGTCAGTTTAACAGTGGAAATTCAACTGGTTTCTGCTACAAACAAAATCTCTCTTCAGCTGTTGTTCAATCAAAACACCATGTTTTGGCGAAGGATTTTAGCTACATGTGAAGCAGCTGGGCTACCGTTTATGTTCGGCCATTTCGACAAAGTGTTTTCATCTAATTGGGTGACAGCGCCATTTAAAAATTATTTACATTTACATTTATGGCATTTGGCAGACGCCCTTGTCCAGAATGACTTACATTTATGCAACTGAGCAATTGAGGGTTAAGGGACTTGCCTAGGGGCCCAGTATTAGTAAATTAATGGTGCAGGGAATCGAACACTGATCTGACAATTAGCAGTCCAACACCTTAACCACTACGCTACCACTTCACCTTTATTTATTATTGGTGTTCAATACATTACATTACATTGATAAGAAATCAAACCTAAGAATAGTGTTTGGTGGTCCAGACTGTGGTGTACTGTTATAGCTGATTTTTTTGTAGTCTGATGGACAGACTAAAGGAATAATGGGCTGCCACATTTTTTTAGGTAAAGAGGAAGCAAGACCCAAGTGCTGTGAGTAGTGTAGTTAACCACCGTCTCTGTCCGAAGTCGCATACTTTCATACACTATAGTGTGCGAAACTGAGTATTTAAATTTACATCATTTAGTGTGTAGTGAATAGTATGTCCGAATCTTTAGGATGCCAAAAACAGAACTCAAAAAGTTTCCTGGAGGATCTACTGCTTCCGACAAGATTTGAAAGTACACATAGCATTGATACTTTACATTCCCATGAGCTTGCGGAAAAGACGATTTATCATATTAGAAAATAGCAAAAAGCCTCAACGCAGCACATTTTCAAGTGCTTAAATTAGCTTTCATTACCTCAAGAAAAAAAACCCAAACATTGTAGTTATATCGGGCTTGTTTATTATATCATCCAACTTTAAATTCCCACTACTGTGATGTTGTATGTCATGTGACAACATCAACATAACAGATGTAGTACGTCTGAATTGTAGTTATATTACGAAAAACACATTAGGTAAAACAAACTGTTTTCAAAATGTAGTATGTACTCAAGTAAAAAAAAAGTATGCAAAAAAATCTCAAAGTTCTAACTCAGAAATTAATCATAAAATTAATGTTTTGCATTATAGTTAATATTAATTATAATAATTGCATGATTTATTATGTTAATTGCAAGTTTTTGTAAAAATCCTATTCTTGGTATTTTAATCATTATAAGTGGTTAAGATGTTGGACTGATACCAGAAATACCACCTCTGTGGGCCCCTAAGCAAGGCCCCCAACCTCCAATTGCTCAGTTGTATAAAAAGGAGATAAATGTGTGTCGCTGGATAAGGGCGTCGCAATTATACACACATTGGCCACGCCCACTTCCGACCCGGACATTGCAAACAGATACTGTTAATTTTTTTGTGTCGAATATGTCGACTAACATAATATAACTATGGCGTATTTATGTGTTAAAAGTGAGACAATTTTTATTATATAATTTAGAATTTATTAGAAGTAATTTTTAAGTTTATTAAGTTTGTGGGTGGAGCATGAATCCCCGCCCACCTTCGAAACCCGGTCTCGAGGCGCGTACTAAAGATCCCTGCTTTTTTGCTATTATTTTGCTGTTAATTATCTGTTCTACAGATAAGATATGAAAATAACATCCGTTTATGCTCCATGTTGTTATTTGAACTTTTCAGCGATAATATTTGCATTGCATTTAAACTTTATGCAGTAGCAAGTTGGTGCAAATTAATGGGTCTGAGAAAATAAGGCAAAATTACTTGCTCCATTGAGCGGCGCGCTCGTGCACCCACGAGGACGGGTTTCTCCACTGCCCCCCCCCCCCCCCTCTAACACATGCACACATGCATATACACACACACACACACACAGAGTCTGACACGCACGCGCAACAGCTCTTGCATTCTCGCTCCCGGCATTCAATCGTGCATTCGCAAGCGGTGAATTGCAGCGGTAGCAGTGCGCGCGGGATGCTCTCCTGTCCGGAGTGTGTGCACAGGAGCGCTGCGATTCCTCGTGCGTAGAGCTGGCGGGCACCGTGGCTCCTCATCCTCCTCATCCTCCTCCACCTCATTCGCAACCAGACGAAGTTCCGTGCTGCGCGGCAACCCAGAGCGACAGTATGGTGGCCAAGGATTACCCGTTTTACTTGGTGGTGAAGAGAACCAACTGCTCTCTCGAGGTGCAGACGGTGAGCAGCGCGGGCAAAGAAGTCGAGGTGGGGTATTAGTCAAGTGTATCAATGAAATCTCAACTTCTTGATTTCGTTTTTGTTTCATGCATGCAACAAAATTGTGCTTTTTTTGTGCACATATTCTAAATGCATGAAAATAATTTAAAGCTTTCCAAACATGCATTTGATGCTGCAGTTGATTAAATGCAAATTCGTTCTCCCTGGAAATAATTTGGGTGTTTTGTTACTCACATTTGATTTACGAAGTGCCCTTGCGAAGTGAACCGGGTTCGGGCTTGAGCAGATGTTTGCCTCATGTGGCTCTGAGGTTTACAGTGAGCTGGGGTTTAGAGGCCATCTTTAGGTCAAAGCAGGACTTCATGTCTGGAGCCCAGTTTCAAAGCCTCAGCCATGTATTTTCCACAAGTTCTTCTAGTTTCTTTTTCTGCCGAAGTGGTGGCCCCATGGTTAAGGTGCTGAACTGCTATTTGGAAGATTATAGGGTTAGTTCCCAGCATTAACATGCTGCTTCTGCTGGGCTCCCGAGCAAGGAACTTAAAAAAGTAAAAAAAATGAGATGCAAAATGGATATCTTGTTTTTTCTTACATGCTGAATTTGTTTTGAAATAGCACATGATGTGGTAGCTCAGTGGTTAGGGTGTTGGACTGCTATTTGGAAGATTGTAGGTTCAATTCCCATTACTATCAAGATGTTACTGCTGGGCGTCTGAGCAAGGCACTTAAAGTTTAAAAGTGAGATACAACATGAAAATGCTAAGTTTGTATTAAAAAAACAGGTGTAACTGATTGCAGTCAGCTCAGTGGATAGAGTGTTGGACCACTAATCAAAAGATTGTAGGTTCAATTCCCAGCACCACCAAGCTGCTACTCTGGGGCCCTTAACCCCTTAACCTGCTCAGCTAAAAAAAAAAAAAATTATTAGTTGTTCTGGATGAGGGTGTCTGCAAAATAACAGAAATGTAAATGTCTTAATGTCCAATATGTCCAAACGTAAACATCTCATATGTTGGTGTATGATTGATTGATTAACTGATTGGTTATCGTGTTGGATTATTGATCGGTCAGCAGAAATTTCGTACGAAAGGTGTGACAGAAGTCGACCACACAAAAGATAACATAGAGTTTGATAAGCTTGAGAAGAACAAGAGACCGGGCAGAGGGAAAGATAGCTTTGTTTGCTTCTTGGGGTGTGTGTGTGTGTGTGGTGTGTGTGTGTGTGTGTGTGTGTGTGTGTGTGTGTGTGTTTTCTCTCTGACTCTTAACCCAGAACAAAAACTAGCATTCAGGTTGAAGCCTGACTCAGGCGTGTGTGATATTGTGGGATGTGTTTGTGGATGAAAAGGGCTGGTGCGCATGGCAGTCACAGCTTACTCAAGTCTGTCTGAACATGTGAGTTTGTCGTTAGATCACTTCACAGAGGCCTTCACAGGGGGATCACCCTCTGATCACCGGATCACTTTACACTGAAGAGCCGGCCTGCCACTGAAGAATGGGTTTAAACTTTTCAAAGTCAAGCTGTGTGTGTGTGCGTGTGTGTGTGTTGCCGTCTCACTGATTTCACAGTCCACAGTGTCATCATCTTGTTTAAAGGCTTAAACAGCAGCCGAATGAGTAAAAACAAATCTTTATTCTTCTGTTAAAAGATACACAGTGTGTTTATGCTTTTAACACAAAAACTATAAGTATAACTATAAGATTGTAAAAGATCTTAAGGAGAAGTTTTGGAACTAGAAACAAACCCCACAAAGTTTGAAGTTTTTAGGTCTGTTGTGTACCGAATTGACTAGGATTGTGTAAAAAAAAACGATACAGCTAACTTTCACATACACGATAGTGTATAGATACGTATTTAAATTACCTTAATTAATTAAATTAAATTAATTTACATTTACGTTGATATTTGATTAATACCCTGATAATTAATACCCCTTTGCTCCTGTAGGTGTAGGGGTACACCCGGCTTTGTATTTGTTGTATTTTAAGCTGTTTTAACTTCTTTTTATTGCAGTATATTGCAATATGTAATGTATTGTAGTAGCCCTAACACTGACAATCCACCTCATCATAGAGATGACGGTGCAAATAGTCGTTTATGTGTTTCGGTTCCCTCTGCTGTTCATCAGTCCTTACAGAATCAGATCTGTTTCTCAGCTGCCACAGTAAGGCAACCCACAAAACCCCACAAAACCTGATATAGCCACGGCCGAAACTCAGTAAACAGACTTCCTCATTACCCAGCACTGGAAACTGCTTCACTTAAACTTTTACTCGAGTAAGTTGAGCTTTTTCCCCGTAAATCCTGCTTCAATAAATGTCCTTGTCGTCAACTGTTAATATATACGCATCATCGTAATCTCTTCATCTCTTCCACATTTATGTTTGCACGCACGGTTAGTGGCTAATAGCAGTTTTGGTGGCGTTTCCCCCTCAGCTGCTGCTATGATTCATATGTTTCTACACTATGCTAGACTCCCTCTTTTCCAGCAAAGAAGGGAGTCTGGCTAAAATCAATCGTCCTTCGCTAGCTGAAGCTTTTATGTTAATACCAGCATTACCAGGCCAAACCTCTCATCAAAACACATTGTAGCCCATCTGTGATCCATGGAACCGCTGGGAATGCTTTTGACTGCTGATTCCTGCTACAAACTGCTCCTTTCTTTAACTCAGTCATGAGGTTTTTTGTAGTAATTTTTTTAATGGTTGTATTTGTATTTGTACTTTTTAGGGCGCAAATCCGGTTTGACCACACGCACGTTTATACGAAGTGTCCCCTGTTTTTGGGGGAGTTTTATGGCGGGCATTAAAACTGTAGACCAGGCAGCATTTCACACTGGTCCTACTGTGAAAGAGTTACTGTTTGCTTGTAAACTCTATAGATTCTAGTCATCCTGGTTAGTTTGGTTCTGTGAGGTGAATGCAGGAAGCTGGCCATGCTGCACTATTTCATTTAGCAAAATAAGAAGCTACAACTAGTTGCAGGTTTCTTTATGAAGCTGTGATTTTTAATAGTCTTTTGTGTTTGTTTTTTTTGTCAAAATGTACGAAAATAAACTCCTTGTCACACTGTGGGATCTTAGTTGTTATGATATCAGACTATACAGTCGAGACACATTGGACAAACACAAAAAGACTCACGTCTCACGACGATTTACGTTTTCAAGCCGTGACACGTTCTGTAACCTGTGTTATCTCACTAAATGGTAGCTAGCGGCAAACAGAAACAATCTCTAGCGGTAATTTTGCTTACGGCTTGGCTGAAAAAGCTTTAGTTCTTGCTGTTCTGTTCACCAGACTCGTTCAGCCATTTTCCCGGCGGTGGTTTAAAGTTGTCACGCTGATTGCATCATCAACTCCTAGGAGAAGTCACACTGCACGTTAGTGTCTGAAATCTTCGGACACTTCCAGAGTTTTATCGGAGGAGAAAGTGTATCACAATGGCCGTTAATCGGTTGCAGGTGAACAAATTGGCCTTTAAAAACAACAGATTTTTAACATAGGATTATCGGAAACTTTTAGGATTTCAAAGTTTACCAAATCTCTGAAATTGCACACGGCTTAGGATGCAAGATATGTCTGCCTCTAAACTTTTCTCTGTTCTGGCACCAAGATGGTGGAATAAACTTCGTACATCGTA
This sequence comes from Bagarius yarrelli, assembly GCA_005784505.1. Lineage (NCBI taxonomy): Eukaryota > Metazoa > Chordata > Actinopteri > Siluriformes > Sisoridae > Bagarius > Bagarius yarrelli. Next base: position 2,934,647 of record VCAZ01000045.1, on the reverse strand, counting down.
AGCCCTGCTTTTCTTAAAGGCTAATTCTATGTTAACACTAGTGAGCAAAAAAAGTAAGACATTATTATAGAATCACTTTTAACATTTGTGCATAAAATAACTTGATGTATTGCACAATAAAGCTTAAAATTTTAAAGCCTAAGATAAGTGTATGTAGCTAGTAGTTAGCATGACTTGCTAATGTGTTGTTCTAATCTGATCCTGATTGCTTGATGAATCCTGGATTGCAGACTTCACAGCGAAGCGGAATTAACCTATTTAGTAGTGATTTCAATTTTTTTATTTCCTGTTTTTTCTATTTTGTCCTTATTGGGGTAATTGGGGTAATAAGAAAACATAGTGAGGTTATTGAGGTATTTATGTAGATATTTATGAGTATTACTGTAAAGTGCTTGTTAGAAATCAATGAATTAGTTTTAAAGAATAGTTTCTATTTTTTATAATAAATAAAACCCTTAAAAATATTATTGTGTAATTCACCATTTCTAATATTTATTATAAGCTTTCAATTTATTGTTTATTTAAATCTTGATAAGTAGAAACTGTTTCTGGGACTTTGTGTGTGTGTGTCTGACACTTAATGACACAGATGATTTGCTTAACAATGGGGTATCCTGAGTACAGCAAGCGCTCTGGGTTTTATTTTAGGAAGCTTGTTAATATCGGGTCACTCCTAACACATCGACCCCAATGAGTTTATTAGTCAGACAGGAAAAAGATGGGAGGTTTTATATAAGTGGAAAATCCTTATTGTGTTTTCGAGGTGTTCCAAATATACGCATCCCCTCTAGTTAACCCCCCGGCGAATGATCTCATTTTTGTGAAATCATTAGAAATTCATGTGAAACCGCACATTTAAAAAAAAGAAATCTAAGTGGGTTCTCGGAAAGTTGTTTTGTGTTACACAGAGTTGTGGGGCACCTGGAAAACTTGGCACAAAATAGGGGAAACAATTCATCACAAATCACAATGACGATTTTAGGATGACCGTCAGCCTCTAGGAACCTCTAGAGTACTCTAGGAGTACCCAGTGGAACCCCCCAGGGGAACATGCGGAGACAGAAAATTAAACTCCCTGAACCATGGGTTTACTCTGGTTTACCCTCTGCTTTTAAATATCTTTCTGCGATTCTTAATCATGGGAATCTGGTTTAATTTATATACTGAAAAAAGCCTCGCAGACATTTGTATTAATATTGGACACTCGTGGATAAGCAGAAAAAACTAAGTGATTCTTGTCTTGATGGAAAAGCTGCTGTACAACAGAGGAAATCAGTGAACATGATTTCTTTAAATAGTTTTGCACTGAGGGTAATTGTGTTGCTATGAGAATGAGTGATGTCTAAATGCTAGGATGTTTAGGTAGGTAAGGGAGGAAGGGTGTAAAGTAAGTAAGGTAGGGAATGCGTTAGGAATCTGGGCAGGGGGTAAGGGAGCAAGTAAAGAAGTGAGCAGGTGAGTGAGGGATGGGTAAGAAAGCAGGCAAGTGTAAGTGTGTAATAAGGAAGTACGAAAGTGGGTAGGGTAGTGACAAAGTGGTTAAGTAAGCAAGCAAGAGAGTGAGTCGGTGGGTAGGTGAGGCAGTGGGTAAAAAGCGAGGTAGGGAATGTAAGTGAGTGGGTAAACAAGAGTGGGAGGATTAAAAGGAATTACTGTTGTGTGAAATTAACATAGTCTATGAGGACAAAGAAATTGATGCTGATGCTTCCCTGGTTCCAAGAATGGTGATCTAATCAGCGGCGGGAAAAAAACGGAACATCAGTCACCTTGAGTAGTGATTTGTGACTGACATGGCGTGTCTGGCATCTCGTCAGCCTGCTTGTAGAGGGTTTATGACCTTGGTCAGCCAACAGTCTCTCAACTCTGTCACTATTTAGCAGAATTAACGTCCCATATCCTAAGCTAAAAAAAAGAGAGAGGGAAACTGGCTACTGTATTTTATAGCCGTGCAGCCTAACAGGTTTTCAGTAGGTCAGTAAATGAAGGACGTTCAGTGCTGTTCTGGCTGTTCTGACATCCTGAATGTGGTGACTTTTATTTTTCTAATGAATTTGCTCTGTGTGTTTGCAGGAGCCTAGCAACAAGCGAGCAAAGTCTCTGTCTCGAGTCACGTCGCTGGCTAACCTCATCCCACCGGTGAAAGCGGCTCCGCTGAAGCGCATCGGACAGACACTGCAGGTAGGAACTTTTGAGTGGTCAGTTCAGATGCCTCAAAGTTTTAATTAAGAAATGCAGCTAAAATGTATTGCATAGAGGTTACGGTTTAATTCCATACTGTTTTATTTAAAATGACAGAATCCATTTTATAATGGCAAAATTATCAAAGTTTTTGATTCCATCTTAATATCAAAACTGGGAGTTCTGATGGTCATGTGACTAACCACACAAATTACTGGATTCATCGGGGGAATTTACTAAACCACTTTTTTTATTCGTTTCTACACACAATATACAATGGTGGAAAAATGTTGGGTTGTCAGTCCATGTACTGGATTTTTTGGAAGCTCGGAGGAAGCTTCCAAGGGGAGACTCTAAGGGGAAACCCGTGTAAACAGTGGGAAAACATCCATCCATCCATTCATCCATCTATCCATTGTCTATACCTGCTTATTCCTATTTAGAGTCAGCCATTCTGGCTGTCATTGGGTAAAAGGCAGGGGTACAACCTGGACAGGTCGCCAGTCTATCACAGGGCCAAATACAGATAAACAACCACCCACACTCACACTCACTCCTGTGGGCAATTTAGAATCTTCAACCAAACATACATGTTTTTGGACTGTGGAAACCGCCAGAGTAAAAGCACGAAACACAGGAAGAACATGCCAACTCTACACAGTATCCCCCTGCTGGGGATACGTTCCTCTGGGACCGGTGGGAATCTTCTTTCTGTGAGGGAGCAGTGCTAAACACTTAATGTGAAAATGTGTAAAACTTTATCTAGCTAATAACCTAAACTCAGACCAGATCAAACCAGATACTTACTTTGGAGCTGTCTGCAGGGAATGGTTAAGATTTTAGACTACCGATCGAAAGGTCATGAGTTCCAGCACCATCCAGCATGCTTTTTACTGCTTAGAAAAAAATGAACGGAAAAGAGTGTCTGCCAAACAATACCATACACTCACGATACAATATATCACAATATATTGCAATACAATACAAATAGTGAAAATGTAAACAAATAAATTTAATCAATACTGTCAACTGAAAAGTTGTTTGTCTACTATGATTTGTTAACTCAAATGATCACATTTTAAGTATCCTACATGGTTGTTAACGTAAACATTAGGGTTTAAAATGTCTTATAAATATGCATTGATGCTAGAGGTTAGAATAACGATACACTACAGTGGAAAAAAAAATATTGCGATACTTAGCTGTATCGATATTTTTACACAGCCCTACACATCTGACAATGTGGTTGTCCGAAATTATTTGCCAATATCAAGTTAAACGTCCAGGTGTAAAACATGGCTGTATCTCTTGTTATTGTGAAGATAGTCCTGGTCTACTTAAAACAGGGGTGTCCAAACTCTGTCCTGGTAGGTTGGTGTCCTGCAGAGTTAAGCTATAACTTGCCTTAACACACGTACCTAGCAAGATCTTGATTAGTTGGTTCAGGTGTGTTTGATTAGGGTTGGAGCTAAACTCTGCAGGACACAGGATAATTGTTTTGATACTGGTAGGGCTACGATGTTTGATTGGTTTGCCATTTAAAATCCTCGCTATTATGGTTTTTAAAATATTTTTTTTAGTTCTGGTTTGTTTTAATTACGTTTTTAAAGTTTGTGCCCTCAAGTCAGAGTTGTGGTAGCAGTTGTTGCTGTGTGATTGAGTAAGGACTGTGGAGAAGGTAGGCATGTCCCGGCCATCTGGCTCAGAGAGGTGAAAGAGAAGACGAAAATGAAAGACACGACAGAAGTAGGGAAAGTGAACAGTTTGAAAAAAGCAGGCCTAATGTTCGGGACAGGAAATGAGACAGGCCGAGGTTTGGTTTGCACGTCTGGATGCAGAGAGCGTCTGTGTGTGCCGAGTGTGACCGGAGCACTGAGAACAGCCTGGTGATTCATCACAGACTTTCATGTGTTTTTCCTCCGTCTGGTTCTCGCCAGCTTTTCACTCATACCATTGTTCTGCCAGGCCGGAGGAAGCGAGAGTCGTGTTTTGATAGACGTTCATAGCAAACTGACTAAGAGACCAAACCTAAACCTAAACACAAAAAGCTATTTATTCCTTGAGGCTGATAGTTATCTGCTTATTAATGTGCTGCTTGATGCAGCAGCCTTTGTATCAACTAGAAAAGAACGTTCAGCCTTAAGCTTTGTTATTTAGCAAGACGACTCTGGAGATATGTGTGCAGCTTGCACCGACTTTTAATTAAGCTCAGGGAGTTGGAAAAGCTGCAAAACTACATCCAGCATTTTGCGAAACATGGGGTCGTGTTCTTAACGTGACCTAACCGAGCTGAATAATGCGTTATATCAGCACAGGTAAGACGAAATAACTGTAGATGCTGTTATATATTTTGTTAATCTATCATATTTCTTCATAGGGCTGTAAAAATATCGATACATCTAGCTATCACGATACTTTTTAAAAAACGATATCGATATTCTAACTTAGTATCGATAAATACTTTTAAATTTATTTATATTAAGTTTAATATTTAATTAAAATTCTTAGTACGTTTTAAACGACATACTTTTTTACTCCTGTGGTTGTTGCTGACGCATACAGCTGTTGTCTCAGAAGCAAACATGGCGTAAAAAAATGAAGCTACCTCCGCCTTTGCATTTGTTGGCTTTTAAATTGCGTTAAAAAAAAATTGCAATTTATTGCGATATATTGTAATATTTATAGTATCGTGACCCATATATCATCATCCATATCGTGTCCTGTGGCCTTTACCGATATGCAGCTTGATTTCTTTACATCTCTCTCTTTTTATGTCTCTCTCTTTCTTTCCAGCGCTCTATTAGCTTCCGCAGTGAAAGCAGAACGGAAATCATGCCTCCTCGGCCATGGAGCAGGCAGGCACCCGCTTCCAACACCAAGCGTAGAGACAGCAAGCTATGGAGCGAGACCTTCGATGTAGGACTAGGACAGATGCTGTCCTCGAAAGAGATAAAAAGGCAGGAGGTAAGAGGGGGTTGTGAGATTAGAATAACCAGAAGAACACCTTGTAATTTAATTGTTTTTTTGTTTAAAAAAGCATTTTGTTCGTTAGTGTATATAGTGCTTTATCTATAAACCAGTATTTTTCTTTGCTGTGATTGGACCCTTTGTGTGTGTGTGTGTGTGTGTGTATAGATGGATATTTGTTTTTATTAGTTTTTTTGCTTGGTTAACCGCATAATTAGTCATACTTTCATGCAAGAAGACGAATAACTCTTTATTAAGCAGTGAATTAATTATGACCGGTTTAACAAGGAAACAAACATCAGCCACGAAATGCAGACGAAGCAGAAACACACAAACCCCAATAGTAAACCCTGGAGGCCAACGCTGTCACTAAGTTCCAGTCGACTAATCCCTGTACAAATTATACCCTGCAAGTTCACATGAAAAACACGTGGTAGGCTGAAACCGAGCAGTCGGAGTGTGTGAGGGGGAAGGGGGATGAAAGCTTTAAAAAAAAATAAATAAATAAAAAAATCTTCTCCTCATTGCTCCCTTGTGTTTCTTTAACTTTTCCACACATGCACTCGTAGCTGGCTAAGCACAGCTTCTTCTTTTTTTTTTTTTTTTTTTTTTTTTTTTTTTTTGGTAGTAAAAATTAGTCCTGCTTGAAACATGGGAGGCTTGTTCATGCTGCGCTCATACTCCAACCCACCACCACCAAGACACCCCACCCCCACCCCCCATCGTCGTTCCAGATTGAGCCTCTTTCGTTCTCCGTGGCCGCCCAAACTTCAAAGTCTCAGGGATGCGGTGTGGATAACAGAGAGCAGCTGTTTATAGGGAAATATCGAGTGTTTCAAAGGTCGACAGGCTTCTGTAGCGTTTCTTCCCACACGTAAAGTATGCAGAAGTGCACAAAGCTGATTAAATGTGATTTTTTTTTTTGTATGGCCAAAAGTATTGGGACACCCACTCCTTACATCTATTCCAGATTGAGACTTTTATGACCTATACCATCCACATGTATTGTGCCATGTGACTGTGGATTTGTGATTATTCGGTCTCAATAGTATTTTTGTGATCAGATACTAATGTTGAGGTGAGGAGGTTTGGGGTGCAGTCAATTCATCCCAACGGTGTTCAGTGGGGTTGAGTCAGAGGCAGATATTCGTTCAGGTTCTTCTATTTCAACCAAAACACAGCATGTCTTAATGGAGCTTAGGGGTTTTGTGCACAGGTTCGTTGTCATGCTGGAACAGTGTTTGTGTCTTAGTTCCAGGGAAGGAAAATTTTAACGCTACAACATACACAAACTTTCAAGACGACTGTGTAGCAAAAGTTTAAGAAAAAAACACACACACGTGGCGAGGATTTGGTCTTAATTACAAATAAAACTATCCATCTATACGAAATGAGATATTAAAAGTGTATTATAATATCAAATTATATCATAAAAATGGTTGTTTTTAGCTCTTGCTAATTTTGCATCCTTCAGGCCATTTTCGAGCTGTCTCAAGGAGAGCAGGACCTGATTGAAGACCTCAAGCTGGCCAAAAAGGTTAGCTCTGCTTTTCCAATTAGTGGCCTTTACCTCCTCTTTTCATGCACCATATAAACAGAGTTAAACCCCCTCTGTGGGAACCTCGGCTCCGATTACTCCTCGGCTCACAGAGTCACATGCTCCACGGGGGGGGGTTGAGGATTCGGGAAAGCACATGAGCACACTCTTACACACATGTTAGCCTTTAATTTAGGAGTGTGTGTGTGTGTGTTTACGTGAAAATCACATTTGTGTCTCTTTGTATGTTCGAAGTGATTAATCTGTTTATTTTAAGGACAAGATGACACTTAATTGCACATGTTTTTCTGGCTCTCAGTCGTAGCCATTTTATAATTCCATGCTTTATCAAATGCTAGCATTCCAGTCAGGCTAATACTTATGTAATGTAACCGCAGGCGTACCATGACCCGATGCTAAAGCTCTCCATTATGACAGAACATGAACTTAATCAGATATTCGGCACCCTGGATTCCCTCATCCCGCTTCACGAAGGTGAGACTCGACCTGCTTGAAGTTCTCTGCCATCTCTTTTCCTTTTCTTTCGTGTATATTTCCAACCCCCTTGGTCAGCACTTAACCCCACGCTGGTAATTATTCTGCTCTTCCTGTCTTGCTGTGTGTAGATCTGCTGAGTCGACTCAGAGAGGCCAGGAAGCCCGATGGATCTACAGACCACGTGGGCCACATTTTAGTGAACTGGGTAAGATGTTAATTTGTGTGGTTTTGTTCTGGTCTGGTGCTTCGTTCCCTTTCTTCTGATTGATGAAAAAGGAGCTGCCCAGCTAGAAACGCATGTAGCTTGTTTACGGCAACTTTACATCTGTTTACAGAGTCTTTAATAAACAACCCATTAACTCTAACAACTTTTTTGGGGGGTAATTTTTAAATAATAAGCAATAAAATGACACCGTTTTTAGTTCTATTAAATTTAGGATGAAATTATGTAAAATAAACATTATACAAAATATAAGAATCTTGGGGGTTTTGGTGGCACTTTCGTCCTGGGATTAAAAGCCACACCCTTCTAAGCATCCCCAGAAAAAAAAACCCCCAAAAATTTAATAAAACATGGCCCAGAAACTCTGTGTTTCTCAGCAGAAACACAGTTCTACATGCACAGTGTATTTACACTATACACTTTCCATCTCTGCCACACAGCTATCCAAAATGGTAGCGCAGTTGTTAGGGCATTGGACAGCTAGCTGGAAGATCAGATCGATTCCCAGCATCACCAATTTGCCACTGCTGGGCCCTTGTGCAAGGCCCTTAACTAATAATTGCTTAGTTATATAAAAGAGAAAAATGTAAGTCGCTCTAAATAAGGACGTCTGCTAAATGCTGTAAATGTAAATGACTGTATTTCTACTTGCTACAGCTATTTTAGACTTGGTCTTCAGTTGTAGGAGTAACAGCCTCTCTAAGCTGTGAGTGTGTGGGAGAAATAGAGTGTAGTGGTATCTTAGCACTCAGAAATGCTTATTTATTTAACTTTATCATGTCATTATTAAGAATTTAAAATGCTAGCATAAGTCATACACTCGGCGTTGTGTCTTAGCTCCGGTGATACAGAAAGGTCTTTTGACCCCACGCCAGTAATTCGTTCCAAGCATCACAATCTCTGATGTCCTTTTAACCAGCGACCTGAAGTTTGGTGATAAGGGATGTTTGGAACAGAGTGCAGATCTGTGTGGGGTTGAAAGGATGAGATCCTGGGGGGCGTCACTGCTTTCAGAGCTTCGGTCTGTTAATCTCACTCGACAGCCCTCTCCTGTCCAACGTTGCTATTCAAGCTCAGGGTTTGTTTGCATTTACCTTTTATCGGCTTTTTTTTTTTTTTTTCCCGTCCTCAACAAGCGCACTTACATGTTTCGTTTTTTAACCTGATGTTAGACTGACCTGCCGTGTTCAGATAGATTATATGTCTCTTCTCCTAATGTTCCATTAAGTGATGAAACCAGTCTTTAAACGTAGCCCAAAGATAAGTTTGTCTTGTTTTTGGTACAAACCTCAGCGACTTGGGTTCGATGCTGGCTTGGGTTCTTTCCAGTCGCACCCCCTTCATATCTGTCCTGTCCTATTAATAAATGCAAAATGCCTAAAAATATCACTTTGGGGAAAAAAAAAACAATCAGGATTTTTTGATAAGTAAAAGATTTGGCACCCTTTTAATATTTTTCCCCACATCATGCAATTTAATATTCAGTTTATTTATTTATATTTTAATTGACTTACCTAATGTCATAGATGGATTTTCTCTTCAAAAGCACATCGCTTGGTGCTTCCTTTTCATATATTAATTCTCAGCACATTTTTTTCCGAACCAGGCGTCGGGTTATGCTGTATCTGTGTTGTCCATCGTGTTCCTTCGGCTGTTATTAAAGGTGCTCGCTTCCTGTTTACCTCTAACAGAGAACAATGCTAGCCAGGGAAAGACAGCGTAAAGAATGCAGCTGTTACCTCAGACTGTTTCTTTCAACCCTCATCTCCTGGAGAAGCGTTTCCACAGCAGGACATTTTTTCATTAGGATAATTCATCAAGTGGCTATTGCTTAACCATGTAAACATTTCTCAATACTGATTTACCTCCGAAGAAGCTTCTGCGCTCTTACGTTCAGGGTGGTCTCAGTGTTAGTCACAGTTTCTTTTATCTGAAATCTATTTTAGTGGAGATTTGGTTTTTATTAATGGGTGCATAAACATATCCAAATCTTTATTAATCATTAGATAGATTATGGGATGTGTATTATGTATTATTATATAAGGAATAAACCATTTTGGGGTGTGCTGTTTCTAAAAGATTATCAATGACATCATTATTTACAGTAAGATAATGTTTAAAAAATGATTAATCCTTATTTTTTCCATCGCAGCAGTTTGACAATAATGAATATTTTCTGATTGTTAAAGACCAGCATGTACTTTTTATCCTTTTATAGTTACCCGGAAGGTTTAGTGTTATGGATCATCTGACATTCATTTTCTTATTTTTTTGCAGTTTATTAGTCTCTCTTCTTAAACCAGACACTCAAAATTTCAATAGTTATTATATAAAGTGTTCCTACTAGGAGTAATATCAAAATTATATATTATTATATGTGTATATAATAAAATTCTAATATATACATATATAATATATACATCTAATATATACATACCAGTTATCTCAATTCTGCGTGTGATTATCTCAAAAGTATAAAATATATATATATATTTTTTATATATATTTTTATCCCAAAAAGAGGGAAAAACAAACATCTACTAAATGCCAACAGTGTTCTGACTTATTCTTTTTTTTTGGTAATAAAGTAATTAATTAATTTATACTGATTTAAAATGTCCAGTAAGTCAAACACAAGTACAGTTGAAAAGGGTTAAAAAACTAAAGTGCGTAGGTTTGGTGTTCGAAATGTAACACCCTGGAATTAAAGTGATAATTACTAGTCTGTTAATCCATCACTCCGTTTTTAACCATGTTGCACTCCCTACCCTTGGCAGGTGCTCTGAATAAGGGCTGCATTTCTGCTGTAGGAATGCATATTTTTCCCCATAATACTAACTTTTTTAAGTGCCTTTCTATGGTTATCATCTCATCACACTGTCATGGCAGCTTTTTAAAAAACACTTGTGTTCTTACATTTATGGCATTTGGCAGACGCCCTTATCCACAGCGGCTTAAAACTCTCTTCTATACAACTGAGCAATTAGGGGTTAGGGGCCCGGCTCAGGGGCCCAGCAGTAGCAACTTGAGGATGCTGGGAATCGAACACCTTAACCACTGTGAAACAAGAGGAGAGAACAGCAGAGGTTTAGCTGTAGGACGCAAGCTTTGCTAAGAGCTAGTTATCTAACCTGCACATGTTTTTAGGCTCTCGGTTTTTGCAGTCCAGATGGTGGGCATAAAGGCAAAAAATGTTTTGGCCCTTTAAACCTTGTGTCAGCCCTGGACAATAAAACACAATAAACAAACCACCACGATCCGAAAATTGCTGACTATGAACCTGCAAGTGAACTTTTTTTGAATAAGTGCAAATCAAACAGATTTCTGTTCAGAAATGACAGCCGCCAGCTTTAAATGTGGATTTATAACATTACTCTGTCTCCTTCATCTGTCTTCACGCAGCTGCCCTGTCTGGACTCCTACAACAGCTACTGCAGTAACCAGGTGGCCGCAAAAGCCTTACTGGACCATAAAAAGCAGGACCACCGGGTGCACGACTTCCTGCAGCGCTGTCTGGAGTCACCCTTTAGTCGCAAGCTGGACCTGTGGAACTTTCTGGACATCCCACGAAGCCGGCTTGTCAAATATCCACTGCTGCTTCGGGAGATTCTCAAACACACACCCAACGACCACCCGGACCGGCAGCATCTGGACGAGGCTGTGAGTAGAACCACTCCACATGGAGAGGAATTATATTTAACACACACTTTTGGGATCCAAAAGTTTGGGATTTTATTCAGGCAAATTTTATTGTTGCAATTTGGGTTTTTGGCAGTAACTTTTCGGAGTAAAAAGTAGACGCCTAAAAATATTTACATTCACTTTCTTAGTGTGTGTAAAACACTTTTTGACTACGGTCATTTCTCACACTTTGACGGGTGCCCTTTTCCAGAGCAACTTGCATTTATTTATTTTTTTTAAACCAACTAAGTAGTTAAAGGTTAAGGGCCTTGCTCAGGGGCCCATAGGTGGCAGCATGGTGGAGCTAAAAATTTAGCCTGAAATATTCTGACAACCAACAATAACAGTCAAACAACTCTGATTTAGAATTTGTACAACATTTTTAATACTAACTAGTTAAGATGTCACACAATTGTTAAAATTATTAAATTTAGTTTATTTCTACCCTTTGGACGTTTCCAAACCGCTCTGTGTATCAAAGTATTTTCAGTTTCATATAAAATGTGTAAACAGGCTTCCGTTGTGTTGTTACACCATCTACACAAACCTTTCTGATTCTATCCGAGTGTTTTTTCTTCCAGTTTCCACACTTTTTCATAGCCTCCACCTGACCCTGTTTGTTTTCTCTCGCAGATCAACATGATCCAGAGCATCGTAGCCGAGATTAACATCAAGACGGGAGAGTCGGAGTGCCGTTATTATAAAGAGCGTCTTCTCTACCTGGAGGAGAGCCAGAAAGACCTGCTAATCGACAGCAGCCGCATTCTCAGCTGCCATGGCGAGCTGAAGAACAACAGAGGAGCTGTGAGTAATTCCTGTTTGGACCTGTTGATTCTCTGATTAGCATCCTGACTAGAGTGTAAGCCGTTTAGACTGGGAGATAAATGCGCTTCTGGTTCGTTCGCCAATCATTTTGAGTGCTTTTGTTATTTTCAAAGCAGTCATGTGATTTAACGTATCAACAGCACTTACAGGCATATGCAATTACATGCCTAAAAAAGTGTGTCTTGTCTTCTAAAGGTAATCAGATATAATACACAGTATATGGACAAAAGTATTAAGACATCTGACTATTATATCAGTATGTTATTTTTTTGTGTGTCTGATTCAGCCATGTTGGTATTAGTGCGATCAGACACTAATGTCAGGTGAGGAAATTCCTCCACTTCAACCAGAACACACAAAGCTTTGTACCCAGGGACATTGTCATAGAACAGAGACAGTGTTTGAGTCTCTCAGTTCTGGTGACGGAATAATGTAATGCTAAAACATACAAAGACTTTCCAGACAACTGTGTGCTTTGGACTTATGTGAGTATGCCGCTAAGGTGTCCACAAACTTTTGGCCATACCGTGTATTTGCAGCTTATAACTCAACAGTAGGGATGTTTAGGGGGCCCATCAGTGGGAACTTGGTGGTGCTGGGAATTAACCACCGATCTTCCAATTAGCAGTCCAACAACCTTAACAACTGAGCTACCACCTTCCCGAATACAATATTTCACGATACAATATGTCACGATATTGCAATACTTAAAAAATGTATAACAAATTGCTTTAAAATACAAAAAAAATACAAAGCCAGAGGCGCCCTTATCTTTTCCGCCATGCTTGCCTTACAGAAGCGGAAGAGGAAGTTGCTTGACACACTAAGAAGTATTAATTAAATATTAAGTAATATAAATATGTATCGATAGTAGAGGTTAGTCTATCGGTACACAATCATAAAAAATATCGCGATAGTGAGCTGTATCGATATTTTACACAGCCCTAATAAATGGAGTAATGCACAAGTAAGATTTTTGGAAAAGAGTGATAAACAACCTATCACATTGTTTGGCTTCTTCTTTTATTAATTGCTTGTTTAACTGGCTAACCTTATGCCGCATACCGGAGTTTATTGCCCCTGTTGTATTTGAAGGACATGCTCCATTTTGTCTTAATGTCTGTCCGGATGATATTCCTTTTCGACAATGATTTCACGTGTTTACACACATGACTATCTCGCCTCATTTTGTTTCTAAATTGCCTGAATAATTATGATAAATATTTGTAATTTCAGTAATCTGGTGATTTTTTTTTTAGCTATTACCGTGCGCTCGTAGCTGAAAGCTCGGAGTTTATTTCTTGAAGAGGTTGTGGTTTGTCATCAAAGCTGTGCGCATGCTGTAAAAGCAGAGTGCCGAAGCGCATAACCGAGGCTTGTGGGAGATCTCGCCTTTGTACGCACAGTTTAATCTAATCCGATTTCGGCCTGTGTTTACTCCTACGCGCTAATTGGAAGCGCCTGTTTTAGGCTGTCACCTGTCACTTACTGTGTTTTTTCTCACCTTTGAGCCGAAAGTTTTTTTTTTGCTTTCCCAATAAGAGACTTTCATGGTAATTGCGATGGCTCATGAAAATAAGAGGGCAGTTTGGTGGAAACGCGCTAATCACAGGAAAACATAAAACGGAAGGTTCCACTAATCAAAATGAGGTCAAGGAGCAAACAGAGCGGCTTTTATCTTTTATGTAGAGAAACACGACTGGGCTTTGAACAATGAATCAATAAAGTTTGGATCCTTTACAGAAAGGAAAAATTATTTAGTAGAATCAAAACTATACCCGGTTTGCTTGATCTGCATACACACATCATTTACACATATACACATTTCTTCGCATATCCCATCCTGGAAGATTGGGGTCAGGGCGCAAGGTCAGCTATGATGCAGTGCCTCTGGAGTAGGAATGGTTAAGGGTCTTGCTCAGAGACCCGACAGTGGCTGGCTGGCTTTGGTGAGGATTGAACCCCGGCCTTCCTGGTCTTTCAGTCAACAACTCAGCACCTTAACCACATGAGCCACCACTGCACCCATACCATATAAAAATTTGAATGCTTTTAGGTCCAATATTTGTACAAACCGAACAACATGATGTCCAACAAAAAGCTATGATAAAAACTTGTCTAAAACCGGAGACACGCTGGTATTTTGGCCACGATTTGGTCTTCTGAGATGTCAAACCAAGAACCAATAGGATCGCTTGACTTTAAGTAGGAAGCAAATCACGTTTTTCATCCTCGTTGTATCCTCTAAACCCCCTGCTTTAGGTCAGAGCCTGCATGCATATCAGTTTCCTTCATCTAAATACAATCACACACCACCTCCTTTCATGGTCAGGCATTAGAGTCGCTCGGTGAATTCAGCATGTATTACACTCATGGGATCAGAATGGACCAAAATAGCACAGAATGGAAATATTGACAGTGGACCAATCTGCCTCCGAGCGACGCGTTGCTTTTATTATACCTCACAGGTTAAAGAACTTCCAGTGTCACATCCCTTAAAAAAATATTTATTAAACAGACTTCCGTGAAGCGAGCCTCTGCCGTGCAGACATGCATTATCCTCTTCTGGAGATTATTTAAAGTATTTTAAGTATCTCGATTGGGAGAATATCAAGCACAAATATTTCTACTTCATTTGCTGCTTTGTTTTCCATGACCTGATTAGACTGTGGTTACATCCTTGAGGTTGACCTTTTTTCCATCTGATGGGGCTTTTGAGAGGAGAACTGGTAGGGCGAGTTTGACTTGCATTTTAGTAACTGGTCGTCTGGTTCTTTCTCTACGCAGAAGCTACACGTGTTCCTGTTTCAAGACGTGCTGGTGATCACGCGGGCCATCACACAAAACGAGCAGCTCTGCTATCAGCTCTTCCGGCAGCCCATCCCGGTGCGGGATCTCGAGTGGGAGGATCTGCAGGACGGCGAGATCCGCCTAGGCGGCTCCATCAGAGGAGCTTTCAGCAACACAGAGAGGAGTGAGTCACATACATATAAAATACGTTAGGGTTAAGTGGAGAGTTTGAATGACATGTCATAACTTTAACTAAAGTTAGCATTTAACTACACTAGCAAGTTTACGGCTGTTTCGGTTGGTGGACACCAGTTCTCTGAACAAAAAAAACATATTGTAGATCAGCTTGTCTAAATAAACTCCGCCTAATTGGGTTAAATTAATTCAAAGTGAACTGGCGACTTGTTCATGGTGTCCCCCTCCTGCCTTTTGCCCTTTCAGAGACGGCTGGGATAGACTCCAGCAGATCCCAGTGACCCCGAATTAGTGAATAAGCGGGTATAGAAGATAAATGAATGATAAGGATGATAAGTGGGTAGGTGTGTATTATGTGTTATCTGGGTTAGGGGTTTATGCTGGGTCCGATCAAGCTTCAAGCTTTTGGTCCTGCATCAAGTTTTTTATTGAGTAATACAAACAGTTTCGATAACATACACTCAAATATGGTGTAAGAGCAGCAAGTATTTGTTGCATAACAATTAAATTTGCATAATTTCTTAAAAATAATGGTTCCAGTTAGTGCTTATATAATGGTATTTATCAAAATTCTACCGGTCTCACTGTATATGACGGTATTTTTGTCAATGCATGAACAGGATTTAACAAGGACAAAAGATCCACTGATATTTCAGCAAACTAAAAAATGTCTTTTTAGTCTTTGTTCAAAAGAAAATGGACGAAAATACTTGTAAATACATGTAAATATGCCACCCCGTCCCAACCGCACATTCTTTCATAGGGCCCATATTATTCTTTTCTATCTTCAGCTTTTATTTAATCTGTGTTTTTAAAGTGTTTTTCCTCAAAGCCCCGTTATAACAAATGCTCTCTTTTCCTCCCTCTACCAGCCAAGAACTTTTTCCGGGTAACGTTCCGCAGCAGAGGTCAGCTCCAGTCGCACTGCTTCCAAGCCAGCGACGCCTTCAACAAGCAGCAGTGGCTAAACTGCATACGGCAGGCTAAAATAGCCATCGGCTCTCAGCCGTCCCAGCACTCGGCTCCAGCTTTGGACAAAACTGTAGAGGAGCGCATGGACCTAAGTGACAGCGACTCCTCAGACTGTAGCATGGACACTAGCGACCCCGGTGCCGAGGCTGGAACGCAGGAGATGGAGCGCACGCACGCGTCGGCGTAAACGTAATCGGAGACATGTAAAGTATTGTCACGGAGAAGCCACAGAGTAGAGAGCGCACTACCATTTTTTTTTTCTGCCAGTACTACTTTATTTTCATGTCTCACTCTAGCTGTCTGTCTCTCTCCTTGTGGTGCATTCTGTCGCACTCCTAACTGTGAAACTGTGTCAGGTTTCCTGTCGTCCGAACAGGTCTCGGGTGAAGAGGACTCACTAATCTTTAATTCCTCAAGGCGTATCCCTCTGAGGAGAAAAAAAGATAAGATTCCGTGTACAGAGGTGTATAATATTTATGTTGTTGTCCTGTGTTACGTCTGCAAGAACCACCCAGACAAAACGACCAGAGGAATGTTTTCACGACAATCAAGAAGTAGTGTTACGCTGGTTTACAGTGGGGTTTTCTTAAGCCTGAAGGGATATACAAACCTTATTCAAGATCTATCTTGAATTTCTCGAGGTCATGGATGCTTTCCGTGGTTAAAAAAAAAACAGCACACGAAAAGAGTAAAGGCAAAACCGTGCAAAAACATGTTACGACGTGTATCCCTGGAAGAAAAAGCAACTGTGGTTGCATGTTGTACAAAAAAAAAAAAAAAGCTGTACATCATGCTTTGCCCTGTCTTTGCCAAGTCTAGGTTTTAATCAGATAATCAGACAATAAAGCACTTTGATTGCGAAAGAAAAGATAGAATCAGGTCACAACAAGAAAGATGTTTTTTGTAAAGCTGTTGCAGACGCAGTTGCAGACGCTCCCCACTCGGTGTGAAGTCGTAATCCCGTGTGCCATGTTGCTCAGCGTGTGTCTGTCATCATGATCTACGAAAAGCTTTGCCAAAAAAAAGTGTTTGGATCCTGTGTCTCTTCGTTTCGTGTCACTTTTGAGTAATTGACATCGGCGCTATAGAAATAATAATGACACACACACAAAAAAAAAAATACAGTATAATAACAGTTTTTATTGATTTTTTTTTTTTTTTAAAGAAATGTATTAAAATTTATGCAGTAGTGTGGTTATTTATAGCTTATTTTCCACTTGACTTAACTATTCTGTTCTTTCGATCGAGTGCTTATAGAACAGGAAGTGAGAGAGAAGGTTTTGTATGTTTTAACGGAACGGAAGTAAAGCCATACGGAGGGATACGTGATGAGTGTTTTTAAAGCAGTATATGTGTTTTACTGATGGGAAGATGGAAAGTGTGTAACGATTACCAAATAAATGATTTGAAATGCTTCAGATTTCTGGTGTTTTCAGTATCTGATATTAAAAGTGTTTCTCGGATGGGATCTTCAGGGACGCATGGATTTAAGTTAAGGTTGTGTAAGTCTCATAAGGACAAACCCACAGGTTTAGACTCCATTTAGTGGACGAGAGGGTTTCAGACCGACATGTTAAACCAACCAATCACTGTTTGTTTATTTAAGCATCATGTAAAATGAATATCTACATAAACAGACAAGCATACAACCATAGATCATTCATTTAAAATGGCATGAAAACTAAAGAGTCGATGCTAACAACTTTTTCATCTGGATAAGCTAGCAGAGATCCAGATATCTGACCAATCAGAATTTAGAGATTTGTGTGACTTATAATATCTGAGGTGCTAAAATTAATTAGTTTTAAATCACAGCATGTTTCGATATTGTTTAAGACAAATACAATTTTTAATAATTAAAGAATGAATAAATCAACAAATAACGTTTTTGGACGACCATCACGTATGTGTGATTTTAAAAACATTTCTTCCAGATTTACATCATTTGGCAGACGTCCTTATCCAGAGCGACAGTATATTTAACTGAGCATTTAGGGGTAAAGGGTCTCGCTCATGGGCCCAGCAGTGGCAACCTGGTGGTGCTGGGAATCAAACCCTCATCTTCCAATTAGCAGTCCAACACCTTAACCACTGCACCATTCAGCTGTTGGATTAATCTCCACTCTTCTAGTAGGAATTATTACAATTTGGAGCTTAAATGTGAGATACGTGTTCGTTAAGCTGCAATAGTATTAGTGAGATCAGACACTAACATTAGGTAAAGGAGGTCTGGGGTGCAGTATGTGTTCCAGTTTATCCCATAGGTGTTAGGGATCTGTGCAGAACACTTAAGTTCTTCCATTCCAGTCATAACACATCAAGATCTAATGGAGTTCTGGTGTTTTGTGCACAGAGACATTGTCATTGCTGGAACCGTGTTTAAGTCTTTTAGTTCCTGTGAAGTAATAATGTAAAGCTACGCCACACAAAAGCATTCTAGAAGGCATGTAATGGCCTTGTGGCCTGGTATCTGAGTGAACTTCTGTACCGTTATGATCCTCCATGACTACTTAGATCAAAAGGTGCAGGTAATTTGTTGGTACCTCAAATAATGGAGACTATGGAAAGACCTTTCAATTAGTGTTGGGGACTCAAACCCAGTCTCAGTGTTCAAGGCTAAAAACATTTATTTAGCCAAGCCTTTAATCTGTAGTTTTGGATTAGGTAAAGAACCAGAATTAGAGGGATCGTAGATATAAAGCGTTGGTGAACTGAGACAGTTTCTCTCTTATCCCAGAGATCCCTCCTGTCTGCGTTACCTTCCAGCTCTACTTTTTAGTTATGCTGCCACAGCTAGTCTCACCACAGGCTTTAATAAACAGACATTCTGTGTCACCCAAATGAGGATGGGTTCCTTCTTGAGTCTGGTTCCTCTCGATTTCGTCCTACTTCAGGAAACTCAGGGAGTTCATTATGGACAAACGTACTGCTTTTTTTGGTAAAGCTGCTTTGAGACAATGTCCAATGTTAAAAACGCTAATTAAATAAAAACGAATTGAATTGAATCTGGATCTGATTGGGATGTGTCCACAAACCTTTGACTTTGTTTGTATGCCCTGGTTTGAAAGAAAATTCTTAAAAATTCCAAAAATGTGTCACTGTTAATTATCTTAAGGTTCAAATGAGCCACTAAATTATGTATAAATGCTTAAGGCAGTGTTCCTCCTTCCGGGAACCCTGGCAACAGCTAAATATTTTAAAGATTAACTAATCAGAGGCAGGTAAAAGCTCATTACAGTTTTTTTTCCAAAGCAGGTTGTATAATGTTGCAGAAAGATATTAATTTTAATTAATAATTTAATTAAATATTAATTAATGATGAACAGCTATTATATCATGGGGTCATGTAGTTTGTTTACCGCTGTTAGGATTTCCGTACGGAATATCACACTGTATTATTAAGAAAATTATATAACAACATGTTCTGTGATGCAAATACTACTCAAAGTGGAGTTCATCTATCACCTGACAACAAAGTTGTTGTTTTTTTTCCATCAATTACATCGTATACAACTTACTTTTTTTTATTTCTATCTAGTACATCACAGCAATTTGGCAGTAAAGCCATAGTAATAGTATAGTATTTATAGTAACTTAACTTAAATTATTAACCGTCCTTTTTGTCCTTAAGTAAAATTTGACCCGTTTTAAAAACATATATATATATATATATATATATATACATATATATACATATATATATATATATATATATATATATATATATATATATATATATATATACATATATATATATATATATATATATATATATATATATATACTATATATATATACATATATATATATATATATCAGAAATATGATTTAATTTTTTATAAACTGTTAAATCAGGAGGTTGCATAGTGGCAATTTTTTATTGATTTAGTTTTTATGGTAATGTGAGTGCAGGGCAGCAGAGTGGCTTAGTGGTTAGTGCTGTAACCTCACAGCAAGAAGGTCCTAGGTTCAATTCCCAGGCAGTAGTCTTTCTGTGTGGTGTTTGCATGTTCTTCCCGTGATTGTGTGGTTTACTCCTGGTTCTCCAGTTTCCTCCCACAGTCCATAAACATGTATGTTAGGTTAATTGGTGATCCTAAATTGCCCATAGGAGTGAGTGTGTGTGTGGCCCTGTGATGGACTGGTGACCTGTCCTGGGTGTCCCCCTCCTGCCTTTCGCCCTTTCAGAGACGGCTGGGGTAGACTAAGATAGGCTGGGATTGAATAAGGGAATAAGTGGGTATAAAAGAGAAATGAATTAATTAAATGTAAGTGCAAAAAATAGATGATAAGAGAGATCTTGACTCATCACCTCTTTTTTCTTTTTCTTTACTGTGGTGTTGCAGTGTTTAGTTTTTATTTTAATTTTTTTGTGATTGGTTAGCTGTAATTGCCCAATTGATAAAAATTGAATTAAATAGAAATAAATCATTAAAATAAATCATTACTCTAGTAAAATACTATTTTGTCGCCCTCTTGTGGCTCAAAAGTGTTTTTACAATGTTGTGCCTTTGATAGCTGTAGTTCCCAGATTATTAGTGTTGGAACCTTGGCCACTTTGAGTGGCTAAGGCCCGCCCAACTGGGCATATGATTGACGGGTAAAGCAACAAATAAAGTTTCATTTTGTGCTGGTTCATGTCTAAAAATAACAGTTTACCTTTTCAGTTTTGGGTTGTTTCCAGGCAGATCAAACAACGTGACACACACGTTTCCCAGAAATACTGTACAATTCAACCAATCAGAGGACGACTTCAGCCAGCAGTCTGTGGGCTTGACGTATGAGACTAGTCCAGTCAAGCTGTTGTGTTTACATTAGTGGGAATGAGCAATGATCAAGAGCGATTAAATTCTGTATTCTAAAAAGTTTTACCGCTTGGATGTTTTTGTGGGGACATTTTCATGCCCCTAAACATGACACGGCACAAAAAAAAGTCATTGGGTTTTTTTTTTAACCTGTCAGTCATATGTCCCTTTGGACGGGTCTCAGCCATTCAAAGCAGCCAAGGTTCCCAAACCTTCTGCCATCCAATACCACCAAGTTATTGTCTAGAATGTCTTTGTATGTTATAGCATTAATTTACACATTCACTGAAAGTAAATTATATTATATTGTATATAACATATAATATAAACAGACTATGAGAAATAAACCCGGTGGTGGGTTGGGAAAGGGGATGTTTGTTGTTTCGAGAGGATGTAAAGTTTGCAAACTGCTCCATGTTTAACTCGTACATGTCTGTTCGCTAATGAACATGTTAGTCTGCTATCAAAGATATGACAAGGAAATAACAAGTTTGCATCAGTGCACCTTCGCTGTCTGGTTTGTGTCTGTGTTTGTGTGTGTGTGTCAATGTGTGTTAATTAGTGCCACGGGGAACCATTGTGTGGAGCCTCAGTGGGGCAAGGTCTTTGTCAACATTATTTGTTCAGCTGTTTGTTAGAAAATCACAGTGAGTTGATGGAGAGCTACATTAGCATATCTGTTATAATATTTCTTTATTACACACAAAACAACTAGAGGAATGTTGTACTGTCGTATATTGTACAGATAAATGAATTAAAACCACTTTGCCCAGAGCTTTTCCCATCTACTGGAGTCAGGTGACCTTGACGATGAAAAGACTTCTGGGAAATCCTTTGTGCCATGATGCAATCAGAATCACCAGAGGAAAAAAACATATGGTTCTGCTGCTTCTCTGGGCTCATCTTTACTGCCAGTTTTTTTCCCCCATGAGAAGTTAAAGATCTGCTTTGTCTCGACTCCCTCAGGAGAGCGGCCCCGATCCACACAACCAACGAGACCACTGTCTACACCTGCCCAATAAGAATAATATTAATATTAATAATAATAATAATAATAATAATAATAATATCCACTTACATACAGTTAGGTTTACAGTGCTAATTATACAGAAATAATTATCAGCATTTTTTTTATTAAAATAAAAAAAATAAAAAAGATTTACTACTTTTTTTTCTCTTCTTTATAGTTTCATACAATTAAAAAAAATAAAAAATTACAAGTTGTATTGTTGGTCCTGTTTTGTTTGACTATTTATTATAATTATAATAATGACATGTCTATTAGCTATTTTATGTTTTTTAAACATGTACAGATCTTACATGCGTTCTGTCAGAGTCCGTTTAAGGTTAATAAATCTATTTATTATGCTAAGAATAATAAGGGTGGCTTATTTTATTGTAAAATAAAAATAAAGATAAAAGCAATTCTAAATGTATAAATTTGTGATGTATGTTTACAGGAAATGAAGGTATATCTATCTATCTATCTATCTATCTATCTATCTATCTATCTATCTATCTATCTAACTGCATGTATATCTATCTATCTATCTATCTATCTATCATTTAATACAAAAATTAATTTATAATTTATAACTATAACTATATATATAACTATATAGTTTATAGTTATATACTATATATATTATCATTATAAATTATGTATTAATTTTTTGTGTTAAATTACATTATAGATTAAAATTGTATTGTTTTATATTTGTAATAATGTATTATAATGTATTTTTTAGTTAAATCTAGACATTGATATCTGTATTATCTTAAGCACAAACATTGTATTCTGGATCAATAACATTTTATTTATCCCTATATATTATTTTATCTTGTATTAAATATGCGCTTAATATTTTATTGATATATTATGTAATATTTAATCATTAATTTAATATGATATATAAAAAATTGTAACTGTGAAGTGTTCAGTGTTAAATGTAAATATAATGCAGTAACACTACAACACCACCAGATGGCTCTCACACACCCACATGTCTTCGTGTGACGTCGTTCGACGACAATGCCATGGCGGTTGCGTGATGTAACAATGCGGGAGAAGTGTGTGTAGGTGTGCAGCACGTAAACACGCTGGCGGGTGCGTATGGTAGGTTTGTTTAAGCCGCAGATGACCGCAGACTGAAATGGAGTGTCCCGGTGGCAGAGCCGCAGACAGAGCGCAGCCGCGCGCCGCGAACGCGCAGAACCAAGATGGCGATCCGAGATCCGACTGTGAGGAAGAAGAATCAGCGGCGGAATTTCGGGACGTACCGAGAGTCAAAGCCTGTGACACGAAACGCGCGTCCTCTTTGGTGGCTAACAGATTAGCGGAAGATCCGCCGAGGCTCAACTTTCAAATACCGAGGAGGAACAAAGAAAAGAGAGGTGCCTACATTCCCGTTGGGTTTACGGGTCGTTGGGGTGGTTTTATTTGTGTTTGTGGTTTTTTTTAATTATTTATTTATTTTATTTTTTATTAATTCATCGTTAAAACGAAATCAAAACCAATAAACGCATGTAACGGTTTGGAAGTCGACGTGACGTCATGACGAAATGACACCATGTGTAACGTTAGTTGGAATGAAATGAATGGCCGCGTTACACTTGGTGTTACTTACACAGACCAGCTGTTTGAGTTGAGCTGATGGGTTGCCATGTCACACCTTAGACTCCACCTTTCTCCTTACACATCTGGTACATTTTACCTTCAGTCAGTCAGTCATCTTCTCCAGAACTTTCATCATCATCATCATCAGCATCAGCTATGAAACAGTGACAACCAACGACTGAGATTGGGCAAAAAAAAAAACATATGGTGTTGGAGGGCTGATCAGAAGGGTGTGGGTTCAATCCCCAGCACCACCAGCATTCGGCAGACGTCCTTATCCAGAGCGACTTACATTTATTTAATTTATACAGCTGAGCAATTGGGGGTGAAGGGTCTTTTTCAGGAGCCCAGCAGTGGAAATTTGGTTGTGCTGGGAAACAGTGGTGTAGGACTGATCAGAAGGTTGTGGGTTCAATCCCCAACACCACCAATCTTTACAGCATTTGGTAGACATCCTTATCTATGGCGACTTACATTTATTTCATTTATACAACCCAGCAGTGGCAACTTGGTTGTGCTGGGAATCGAACCCATAATTTTGCGATTCCATTTCCATCATTTGGCAGATGCTCTCGTCCAGAGGGACGTCCAAAAGTGCTCTGAGTCACATTGTTAAACAGCTCCTAGTACATTAGAGACATTTATTTAGGAATAAGGTGGGTCTTCAATCGTCTCTTGGAGACCACCAGTGACTCTGCTGTTCTGACAATGATGGGAAGTTCATTCCACAATCTTGGTGCGAGAACAGAGAAAAGTCTAGAGGAAGACCTTCCTAGGGGCAGTCCAACACCCAAACCATCTGCGCTACCACTCCTACGCTGACCCCTTTTGGGGCCTTGACCAAAGCCCTTAAATGCTCAGTTGGATATGGATGGATACCAAATGCTAGAAATGTAAACTATTGCACAGGAAATCAGTTCTGAAGCGGATGATGACCTGTTTGTCTAAGGACATCGAGCAAAACTGGCTCAATGTACCGTAAAAACAAATAAATTGGTACGGAGCTAAAATTCCATACAGACAAAATACAAAGGAATTTTCTTCTTTTTTTGTCTGGGAATTCAGTTTTTTTAGGCATGTCCACACTTTTTCCAGCTACTTCCTGTTAAACACTGTCGTTGCTAACAGCGCCGGGACCCTTACAGACAAGAATTCTGTGTACAATTGACTTCTAGTTTCAGATACAAGACAACAGGAACGATGTGCTTATACTCCAAAGGGTGTCATTTTACCCTATAAACAATGACGTTATTCACTGAAATCCTCATTGTCAGTGCTTCGTTACGGCTCCGTATGTTTTCTGTAGAAACGGAAGTCTAAAGACTTGAAGCATTGTGAATTAAAGCATCGTTGTGCTTTTTGGTGAGATAATTAAGGATTATAGCTGTTATAAGTCAGCGGTTCCTAAAGTGGTGTCCGTGAAGCTTAGTCATGGCGTCTGTGGGTTGTTTTTTTTAGTGTGTCTGAAATTACAACCCGTTTTTATCACAGTTATTGTTAGAGGTCTGATCGCTAAACCCAACATAGACCACCACCACACCCACACACACACACACCCACACACACACACACACACACACACACACACACGTGTCCAATGCAGTCAGAATGTCCTGGAATGGAATCACTATAATAAGTAGGCGCGATGACGTAAATCTGTGCTAAGAAGTTCTGCGGAATTATTCCGTCTCGTAAAGACGTAGATGTTGCGTAATATTACCGTAAACGGTTAATAAGCATGGAATTTTTTCCGTTCTTATCAGTATTTCTGTATAAAATGAATAAAGCCGTGTGTAATATGATGCTGTGCTCAAGGAGCCCAGGATTGGTAACTTAGTGGTGCTGGGGAATCGAACCCTGATCTTGCAATTAGCAGTTTAACACCTTAACCACTGCGCTACCACTTCTCATTGTTAACCTAGTTAGAATGTTCCTGCTTCTGTCACTGCTGCTCCTTTTATTGCTTTTTTTTGTTTAGTTACCAGATATTGAGATTTTTTTTTATAAACACGAATATGTATTGAAAAACGTCGACATTTTCTACCAATTAATTTTTTTTCTCAGAATTATGCAAGCTTTTCTAGCTAGCTTTTGACGATTTTGTTAAATGCTCCCCCTAGTGGAGAAGAAAAAAATGCGCTAAAGATAAGTTAGTTACAGGTCCTGTGTTTGTATAAGAATAATCGACGGTAGTGCTGTGCAGAGGTGCGTAATTGTGCGATTTTGTTAACTTTTACAATATGTAATGATCACCGTACGGCGTATTGAGCATTTTAACCGCTTAAAGGTATTAGTTTTCGATACTACTTACGTTAGAACACCCGAGACGACTTGTATAACTTTAAGAAACACTAGAAAGCTTAACATTTTTAGCTTTATGTAATTAGTCGTGGATTATGATTCTGACAAAGCCACGATGTCAAATACAGAAAAAAAATCCATGCACAGCTTCTGGAAAAAAAACAAAAATACGAAGTATGAACCCAACCAAGCGAAAACTTAACAGAGACCGACGTTCTCCTGGGAGAGTTCCACATGTTTTCCCACTAAGAACGCTGTGGCATATGGTAGACCCCAAAGGCGTAAATGAGGCCCTAGTGACAATCACTAAGCTACTATTGGTTGATTGCGTCTAGATAGCGGAGTTTAGCCTCCGCCTTTAGCTCCTGAAGCCTGAAATTACGTTGAGCCTCCAGGGGCTCATTTAAACCAGCTTCAGATTAACCCTTAAGATGGCAACACGGATTCCCCCTCTAGAGAAACTGTCCATGGGGAACGGTAGTGGAACAAACCCATTGCAGTTAGGAATATTTTTCAGGGTAGGTCCTTATTATCTCCTTCATCATATTACACTTATTTATGATTTAAGGAGATACTTTTATACGTTTTGGATAAGTAAAATCGCTCGATTATAACGTCTGGATTCTAAACTGAGGTTGCTTTTTAGTTGAATGTCTGGCATTTGGTAGACAGCCTTACCCACAGCGACTTATTTATTTTATTAAACAGATTTGCTCAAAGACCCAGGATTTGCTAATAGCTAGTAATAGTTAATGTATAAGGGCTAGGCTTGGCTAGGCTTCATCTAGGCCACTAAATGAGATCAGATCAACAGACATGATGCTAATAAACATTTCCTGGTTGTCAGGGCTGTCACGATTATCAAATCGCAATTAGGCGAGGATTAATTGTCAAAAAAATAATTGCGATTATGACGATTTATTGTCTGTTTTTCGGGATTTAGCGATTGTTCGTTTTAAGGCTTTGACAATTAATTGCTTGTGAAAAGCAATTTTGCATTCAAAAAAAGCAACTTAAAGCATTTTATAATCGCGATAATTTTATAATCGCCCTTATTAACACTCCACTGTAAATATTTTATTATAGATAAATAGTATTTCAGGAAATTCATATTTTGCGTGCCGTCAGTGGTGTTTATCTATTTAGAAAAATATAAATTTGCTCGAACTCCATGCAGTTGCATTATGGGTCGTTGAGCTGATGATGGAACGTTATTGAAGTGTGCTTGGAGCGTCAGAAAACCCCTACGCTCTGACTGGTTGAAAGTAGGGTGCTGCAAGTACTACAGCTCCCCCTTGTGGCTAATGAAAGTGTGCATTGGATTCAACGATTGCGATTAAGTCAAATAATTGCGATCATTCAATTATTTAATAATTGTGACAGCCTTACTGGTTGTTGGATTATTATTTATGGTAATGCGAATAAATTACAAATAAACAGTATTATTAATATTCTAATACTGCATTGTTTTGTTTTTTTGCTAAAAGTTTAATCCAAAATCTTTCAGGCTACAAGTTTGTTCAGCCTAAAACACGCTTGTCTAACCTTCTGTGATGAAACCGGGCTTGTAGAAGTCATTGCTACTTTTCGATCATTAATACACACCCATATTATTTTTGCATTGCAAGTTCTTTTTAAGCATGGTTGGATTTACTTGACACAGGAAGTCAACAGTGAGAGATTTTTTGTGCAACTTCCTGTGTCGGAGACCCATCAGACCCCTTTTTTGTGGTCATCTACGATTCACAGCCATACAATTGTGCAATCAACCGTGCTGTCTTATTATTAAGGGCGGTGTTGGTTAAAGAACAGATTTCTGTCGCTTCTACATGTGGTCATAATTCTCAGATCAGCTGTTGTGTGTTGCTGATGACAGCACTAGATTTCTATATGTAAAAATATCAATGTTCCTGAGGTTTTCTTTACGTTCTTTAGTGCTGGGTATCAAAAGAGTCCTATTCGTATTGTTTCTTCATATTCAAAACGGATGTGCGCCATGAAGAACACAAGATTGTGAGGGTTGTGGGTGAACTTAAGTTGGAACTGACGTTGTAGATGCAAAGGTTGCACTCAGTTACAGGAGTTTGCTAATGATGCAATCATTTGCATTGTATCCAAATTAAATTTTGTACCTTTTTTAGTAAAAAAAACAACAACAGTCTTTTAATACTTTGCATGGGATAATAAATAAAAAGTAAAAAAAAAAATATATTGTTGCACTCTCATCTCCAAATAAAACATTTTAAAATATTTCACTGATAAGCAGAAATACTGTTTAATACATTTTGTGATTTATTAATTTTTTGTATTTTTCCTCTCAAGAATCGCTCGAAATTATTTCTTTTTCTTTACATAGTTCATAGAGAGGTCATTTTAGCCAGCATGGACTGCAAACTGAACGTCCTGTCTCTGTTTTTAGCTCTGTTTCAGTACTTGTCGTCGGAGTCCAGAGAGTTTGCAGAAATCCTCAACATAATCACCTCCAGCTACAAGGATCCTGCCTCCAAAGCGAATTTCGTGTATTCTCAACCTCGCCTCGTTCATAACGAACCCCTGGAGAAAGAAGTAAGTTCATTCACAGAAGAAAACCTATTGTCCCGTGTTGTCTTCCTGTCCAAATTTTTCCTTACAGCACAGTGCCATTAAATTCTGATATCCGATTGGTTCGAAGACGGCACTCCATTTTCTACAACAGCAGTGTCGGTGGTTTTGGTCGTAATTCAAATCCCCGGTTTCTAGCTGAAGTTTACTGATTGATTGATTGTTTTTGTCTGTTAATCAGCACAGATAGCCGATTCAGAGTTTTTCACTGCAATGCCGATTTTATGTTTTTTAATTTATTATCCAGCCTTAAAAGTAGTAGCAAAAAGGGTGAAACCTTTATAGACAATATACATTTATATAATTTTTGATGATGGATATATGAAAGTGACTATTGCTATGCATATTTTTGTTTTGTCTGTTGACCTTTTAGTTAATTAGTTATTACCCTACAAACTAGTGTTAATGATCAAGGTTTAATTGTACTGCCTAAATTTTTTGTTACTTTTTTAATGTTATTTATTTCAATATTTATGGTATTAATTAATACATTTATTTCATTGGGCACATTTTTTGGTCTATTACTGTTTTTTTTTTTGTTTCAGAGTTTAGCACTATTTAACATGGATTAGTTTCCATCCATTCATTCATCTTCTATACCCGCTTATTCCATAATTCGGGGTCACAGGGATCTGCTGGAGTCTATCCCAGCCGTCTCTGAAAGGGCGAAAGGCAGGAGGGGGACTCCCTGGACAGGTCGCCATTCCATTACAGGGCCACTCTTACACTCACTCCTAAGGGCAATTTAGAATCACTAATCGACCTGACATCGAACCCGGGCCTTCTTGCTGTGAGGCAACAGTGCTAACCACTAAGCCACTGTGCTGCCCCTGATTTTATTTAATTATTGGTTGATTTAGTCAGCTATCTTTACGTAAGCTAGTTATCGACCTCTAGTTCATATTAACATCCTTAAATGGTTTTTAAATAACAGTTCGCTAAGGGGTTCCATTGAAAAGGAAAGCAATCTGGAGTTCTAACACTTAAAGGTTACAACTGTTGCAATGTTTGTGTGCAGTTCATCGAGAAGAGAAAAGAGCTGAAGCAGGACGGGCGCACCGAGAAAGAGCTGGCGGAGTCTTTTTGTTTCCTGCTCTCTGAAAGGGTAAACCGCTGAAGAGACTTTCATGGCCTGTGGTTTCTTTTCATTTATCTTTCTGTTTGTTTATTTATTTTGTGCTGCTTAAATGCCAATGATCAAAATCCAGGGAAAAAAAGTGTATTTGATGTGAAGTTTCTAACACTGTTATATATATATATTTTTTTTTAAGTTTGTAGGAAGAAAGTCTACTTAATATTTTACAGAATATATTTAGGGCAAAATATTTAGGGCAACCTGAAAATAGTGTTGTAATGGTTTAACCCTACTGGACTGTTCCATAGACCAGAGTATGTGTTGCTACCAGATGTTTACAAATGGTTTTCAGGTAAAAAAGGTTTTATGGACCCTTTTTATGATGTTTTTATGTTATTTGTTTAGGGTTTAACCGGTTAATAATAATAACGACAACGGCAGTAACATCCTAAACATTCACGAGCAGCAATAACCAAACTCCACCTAATGGAGTGTATTTATGTCCTTAATGTCTTTTAAGATTTATGAATTTAAATACTCATCCTTTTATCATTAACAGTGTGAGGGTGAAAACACAGCCTCTCCAACTCCTCTGACATCGTCACATTTACGCCATTCGGCAAACGCTGTCATCCAGAACGACTTACATTTATCCCATTTATACAGTTGAGCAACTGGGGCCTCGCTCAGGGGCCCAGCAGTGGTAACTTGGTGATGCTAGGAATCAAACCCAAAATCTTACCGCTAGCAGTCCAACAGCTTAACCACTGAGCCTCCATCTCTTCCTCCTTACTTCCACCTCTCCCTTTCTACTTCCACCTCTTCCTCTCTACTTCCACCTCTCCCTCTCTACTTCCACCTCTTCCTCTCTACTTCCAACTCTTCCTCTCTACTTCCACCTTTTCCTCTCTACTTCCTTCTCTTCCTCTGTACTTCCACTTCCTCCTCTCTACTTTCACCTCTTCCTCTGTACTTCCACCTCTCCCTCTTTGCTTCCACTTCTTTCTCTCTACTTCCCACTCTCCCTCTGTACTTTCACCTCTCCCTCTGTACTTCCACCTCTTCCTCTTTACTTTCACCTCTCTCTCTCTCTCTACCTCCATCTCTATTTCTCTACCTCAATCTCTATTTCTCTACCTCCATCTCTCTTTCTCTACCTCCACCTCTCCCCCTCCACCTCTTTTTCTTAATATCTGCCTCTCCTGCTCTATTTTCAGACAAATCTTACTGTCCTTTTTTTCTCTGGTCTTCATCTCTTTAATTTTGTTTTCAGCTTTCTGTAGCACGTCTAACCTACGTTGCGTTATTCTTCAAGTTGGTGACATGATGTGACATTGCGATCAGTTTTGCCTTCGCTAAAATTTTGGACAACGAACATTTGAGATTATGACAACTACAGTCCTACAGCGTGACCTAGGGATCATGTTTGTAGCGTCTGTTAAGCAACAATTGCAAAAGACTATTAAAATTGTAACTTGTGTAAAACCAATCTTACCTTAACGAACATTTCCTTCATCACTTCCAGGTCCCTTTAGTTTGTGAAAAAGGTTTATCAGTTGGCAACAGCTGGATGAGCCTTTTGGGAAATTCCACTAAAGGTAACGTTTCAGCATTCGGAAATGTCTGTAGAATTACAATCCCGACTGTAATAATTAATTTCGCATTTTTGATTATAGGTGTTTACTTGTGTCAGTTTTCTGACTTGCTACAGAGCAGTCCCTTTGAGCCTGGCTTTACTGGAGAGATAATTATCTTTAAAGTAATAAAGGTAAATAATTGAAAAAAAATACAAATAGCTGATAAACACCTTATAAACAAGATAAACAGTTTTTTTTTGTTGTTGTTGTTGTTTTGTTGTAGGGAAAAGTTAAGAGTGTGCACGATAACATACGAGGTTTGGATCCTACACCCAAGTTTGACAGCCATTTTTCTAAGAATGCCTGCAAGATGACGTCGCTGGCGTCATACAAGGCATTCGAGAATACACAGGTATACATACTTATTTACTTATTATTATTATTTTTTTTTTAATTCATGTATTTTCTAAAAAATTTTAGTCACTTGAATTTGTGTGTTGATGAGGGCCTTACGATCTGATTCACATCAGGATACATCACAATACCATATATCGCGATACAATACATATTGCGATATATCGAAATACTTTAAAATAAACAATACCATAAATCGCAATATGTTTGCAATACAGTACATATTGAAATATATCGAAATACTTTAATATTAAAAAAAATGTGAACCAAATAACAGTAAAACAAATACAAAGTCGCAGCCTTATTTTTTAATCCGCCATGTTTGCTTCTGAGACAACGGCCGGCGACAACTACAGGAGCGGAGGAGGAAGGCGATTAATACACACTGAGGGTTTTAATTAAATATTAACGTAAACGTAAATTATTTTAAAATGTCTTTTAAATATGTATCGATACTAGAGGTTATAATATCGTGAAAAATATCACGATAGCAGTATCAATATTTTTTTTACACAGCCCTAGCTTAGTTATTCTGTATTACCATTCACTACACTGGCGTAAAAGTAATGATTATTTTTGTATTTTTTTTCCCCACAGCAATATTTCTATGAGTATGTGGATTATGAACTTGCATCCCGACCAAGGCACGTGTGTCCATATGCCGTAGTTTCTTTTCAGTTCAAATCCAAAGAGGCAATAACAGCGGGCCCCAAAACCTCGCCTTTACAAAGGTAGCTCACATCCACCATTAGCACTGTGACTTATTGTCCAACTCGCCAAACTGAAATTTTTTTTTTGTTTATTTGTAGGTCTAACAGTCTGCCCTCAGGATCAGGTAACGTTGTGCTTGTTATTCGGATAAAGTTTGATGTGCAGTAATGCTTGTTTTTAAGCTAAACTGTTTTTAGTTAAATAGTTTTCCCCGCCTTTAGAAACTCATGGCTACCTTGTCTGGAAAGGACATTTAGTGAACAGCGGAAAGGAAGTGTATCAAGCAAGCCTGCATTCGATTTCTCAACCTTTTCTACCTTTTAAGATGTAAGTTTCTGAAATTATTATTATTTTTTTTTTTTACCAGCAGCTTCTTTCTAATAACTAAAAATTCTTTGGAACTAAGTGTAAAGCTCATTTCGGGTAACAGGTTATATTACACTTATTCCTAACCACCCGGAATTTCTTGTAGGAATTTAAGTAGTTTTTTTTGTCCCTCAGTTCTTTAAGTCAAACTGGGAAACTCTTTAAATACCTACAAGAAAACTTTGGAAGGTACGTCTGTTTATTCAGGTAATACTTACCGCTTGTTGGTAAGTATAGTTGGTTATATAGTTCACTGTTTAGTAATAATTGTACATCACTGCTTTTTTCTCCTCTTTGCATCATGAATGCCAAATAGTTGTTGTTGAAGTATTTTTAACTTCTGAATTTTTCCAGCTATGAAGCAAGTCAAACACAGCATCATGAATAGAAAGTCTACCAGATAATTAAAAAAAAAATAAAAAATGTAAAAACATTTACAGCATTGTAGCAGACGCTCTTGTCCAGAGCGACATACAAGAAGTGCTTTGAAGTTATCATTAAACATCAGCTCAATACTGGTCACAATCATTAACAGCTCAATCAATACTGAGACAATACAATAATCACAAATTGGTGTAACAACAACCACAAAAACTGTTGAGAGTAAGGGGTAAGGGTTTTTTTTATTGGGTTTTTTTTTTTTATTTTTATTATAGTCAAAGCAGAGCAAAACGGTTAAGAAAGAAACGACCGCGTAGTTGAGTTTTCTCAACGCCTCTTGAAGACCGCTGTTCAGCATTGATGGGAAGTTCGTTCCACCATAGGTGAGTGCCAGAACAGAGAAAAGTCTTGAGGAACAGAGGAGTCTTGAGGAAGACCTACCTAGTGTCCTAGGGGATAGTAGAACTTTTGTCACTGGTAGACAATTAAAGACTTGCTAATGAAGATTTTATTGTTTATCTTTGTTTCTTTAAATATGACTTAGTGTGGTGTTTATAGTGTATTGGTCTTTTTTGCCCCTGATGCATTAAAAAAACTATTTTTTACAGTATTTTTTAACCCCAATTAGACTTCTTAGGCCCGATTAAAAACTTTATTAAGTCGCTCCCTCAGCCGTACGTTTGGCAAACCTTTTGCCTTGTGTATATCAAGCATGTTTCAAGATTTCTCTAATACTAATTTTGCAGACCCGACAGACTGGAGATGGATAAAGTCATGAGGTTGGACCAAGTAAAGAAGTTAATTCCAGCTACACTTTTCTCCTGGGAGCTTTACTCCGGCAGTCATGAAGGTAAACTTTTTTTTATTCTTTTGCGGGTAACACAGACGATCAGGACGAGATGTGCGATTTATTTTAATTTTTTATTAACGGGGAAGTACAGTGGTTACGGTGTTGGGCTGCCAATTAAAAGGTTGTGGTTTAATTTCCAGCACAGCCACAGTGCCACCGCTGGGCCCCTGAGTAAAGCCCCTAACCCCCAATCGCTTAAAAAAGGACAAATGTAGGAGAATGGTGGAGAATGTGCACTAGAATAATATACTATGTGCTCCAGAATAATATACTATGTATTTTTTGTTTGTTTTTGGTTTATTTAACTATATATTTCCCTGCTGTGTCGTCTTGTGCAGTGTTTAGGAGCGGAATGTACTGCAGTCTGTTCGAGGTTAGGATGGAAAAAAACAAATCAGGAGAGGGCCTGACCGAGTTATTTCATGAGCTCGAAAAAAACGGATTGGTATGTTTCTGTCTCGTGATGCTACATTTACATTTATTTGAAAAAATATCACTTGACGTTTTCTGTGGGTTTTACCTAAATCTGTTCTTTTTTTTTCACACCTCGGCAGGTGTTGATGAAGTTGATGAACGACAAAGGTTTTCTTTTCCTTTTATCTTCAGGCCAAATGTCCGGCTCAAACGGTGTGTTGCCTTTTCTCACTGAGTGTCAGGCTTGTGTGTTACACTAAATATTATATGTGGGGGAAAAAAATGTTACGCTATTGTTTGAATGTATTTAGAGCGCAGAGCAGCCTGGAAATCAACATGTCAAGCTCTTTTCGTCTACCGGCATGCACGGGATGTGTCCAAATTCTGTAAGTATTTAAACCCAAACAATTGTCTAGTAGGACCGAATACTCTCTTTCTGTGGTTCACCAGTTTATGTATAATACTTAAATCGCGAAACTATTATTAGCCAGTTATATTCAGTTAAGAACAAAAAATGGGCCATAGATAAGAAATTTAGCATGGACTGAATCTGAAGTCCGGCCCCTAAATAATTCAGAAATATAGCATGCTTGTAGTTACACTGGATATATAACAGATGCAAAACAAGGCGCAAAGCTTTCAGAGCAAGCTAATCTTTATAAACTTGAGGCACTCGCAGCTCCTACCGACGATTTAGTGCCACAATGAAGAAGCACCCCAAAAATGTGGCAGTATTTGAGACGACCACGTACAGACTGAAATTCTATGTAGAACATGTAAATATCGAGTGGCAACGCAAACATTTCTAAAATACAGGTGAATGTTTTGTTTTGTTTTTAAAAACACATGTTGGTTATATCATTTTTTTAAAAATATCGTATCGAATATCGCATTATTCAGCATGCTGTCGCATGTTGCGTTTATCTTTAATCTCGTGCCGCCCTAATGTGTGGTTCGTTATATTGCCGCATAAATATGTGAAGCATTATAATATTTGTAACGTAAAAATGTAATTTAGCATCACTGAAATAATTTAGATACTGTATAAAAATTGGTTTAATGTGTTTATTATAGTTACAGTATATTATAGTTTAATAGTTAACCATATATATATATATATATATATATATATATATATATATATATATATATATATATATATAGATATATATATATATATATATATATATATATATATATATATATATATATATTATATATATATATATATATATATATATATATAATATATTAGTATTTACAGTTACAGAGTAATTTAAATGGAAGGTGTAAAATATTTATCTATTCTGTGTCCATGAAGCACCCGAACCCCACACACCGTTGTCCACGGTACCCCAGGACCCTATAATGCCACGGCTGAATTGCTTCATCCCGGCTTACCACTACGCTCTTAGCAAAGTGCGCTGTAACCCCACAGCCAACTTAAGTGTCCGGGTAGAGCAGCAGGCCCACGAATACCTCAGCAGCCTTCACGAATCCAAACCCATCCAGCAAGTCCGACTCGACTATGACATCAAACTGGACAAGAGGGAGAAGCTCTTTCCGGCTCCAAGGCAGAGATTTAACTGGGAAGGAAACATTCATTCTTACTTTTACAACCCCAACCTGTACACATTGCCTGTGGTAAAGGCCAAGAAAATAGTGGAGATGTTCAGGTTGGTTCCCGAATCTACAATCGACCCAGAGACCACAGATGTTGCCACGGCTCACGGTGACCCCAAAGGAATGAAAATGTTAAAAAATCTCATTCAGGCGAATAAAAGGAAAGAAGCAAAACAAAAAGAAGTGCCAGTGTATGCCCACGGGTTGAAAAGGAAGTCTGAGGAAGACGCACAGGATGTGAGCGTGAAGTCTTCAAGGATGGCCACGCCCAGCAACGGAGACGCTGAATGTCAAGGTAGGCAAAAAAAATATGCCTAAAATTCCGATATTGCAATTATAATTAAATTAATTAAAATGTAGTTACTAGAAAAACTATTTTGGTGGTTATTTTCACTAGTGTTTTGTATGAATAGCCTACACAGCCAACGCTGGCTGATAATAATCAGTACTGACACAGAAGCTCAGTCAGGGGTAGATTTTAAGTTGCATTTCAGTCGTATGAATGTTATTATTTAGGTCAGTAACTAGGAAGTGGGGTAGTTGTGGCTCAAATGCTTAGGCAGTTAAGATTCTGAGTTGTTGACCAAAAAAATTTGGGTTTTTTAAACCCCACTACTGCCAAGCTGTCACCGTCAGGCCCCGAGTAAGGCCCTTAACCTAAATTGCCTCAACACGGTGACATTTAAAAAGCAAACCTAAGTTCACAACACAACGGAATTAAGCTAAAACACAAAAGAATCAAGCCAGAACATAACCAAACTACGCAAACGTAAGTTCACGAAAACGTTCTCAACCCAAAAGGAGCTGCTGGTTTGCGGAAACGGATGCTTTACTTTTGCACATTTCTTAACTTACAAAGATATTCTTAACGTGCGGAGGAAATATGTTTTTTAGGGCCAACACTGTCCCCTATTGGTCAATTTTGGTATGTTGTGTCTTGTTTCTGTTGTGTTTGTTTTTAATGGGCCATCATACTAACCCATTCTGTGCTTCAGGGGCCCCCTTACCATAGCCAAAACCCAGCTATTTAAGACAGGAAATGCAGAGAAACCACTTTAAGTGTGTGTTTAAGATTTTTTAAAATTTTTTTGTATTTATGATTTTCCATCCATTACTGACTGTTCTATTGTCCATATAAAAGTCTAACCAGCTAAAGTCATGCAGAAATCCAGTTGCCTAGCAAGAGTGTCCTCACAGGAGACCACTGTTTGAACTGCTTGACCACTCATTGAACGTGTCGTCTCTCTTGTTTTTAAGCTGAAAAGTCCTGCCAGTCATTGGATGACATGCTGACCAGTATTGGTCTTCATGACACAGACCTCAGGAAGGACAAAACTCAAGAGGCCCTGAAGGTTGTGGAGATACTGGACAAGCTCACCAAAACCACTCAGGACACAGACTTGAGGAAAGACAACACTCAGGAAGAGCTGGTTAACAAGGTGCTGGATAATCTAACCAAATCTCTACGCAGCTCACTTTTGTCTAACGACAATGGAGAATTTGAAAATAACAATGAAGCTACTGAAAAGATTCTAAAGGACAGCATGACCAGACTGGGCCTCCCTACTAATCGAGACACTGACCTTCGGAATCGTTTTGTGGACGACGGGGATCAGGAAGCACAAAGAAGAAATGATCTCGAGGTACCCAATTGTTTATGTAATAGAAATTTTTAAATAGCAAGCTCAGGCAGAAAATAAGGACATAGAGGTGGACATAAGTACGAAATAGCACATTAACTTTTAAGTAGACATTATTGAACTAGTGGATTTTAAGCATTCGCTGGCTAGTTTTAGCGTCACATGTTTGATACTTTTCGATAGTTTTTTTTGTTATTATTATATTAACAGTTATACTAATAACCAATATACGTATAAGATACTTTGTGTATCATATTAACAACATGAAGAAAGACATGTAAATTCTAAAATCGTGCTTATACACACTGTATGGGGTTAAGACTGTATCATGGCTGACCCTGTGTTCTGAGCTCTACTTTCTAAGCTGGGATATGGAAAAAAAGAATTGTATTATTGTGCTGTAATGTATATAAAACAATAGCGTCTATTTGAATCCCAAATAAATTTTCACTTGTGACTAATCATGATGACACTACATCCTCAATCTCTGTGTCTCTCCTGAGTCATAATTAGTTTTTTTTTTTTTAGGAGGAAACTGTTGGCAGCTTAAGTAGCCTGGAGGCTTTCAGTCCATGCTCGGATAGCAACGTACAGCAACGGAGTGAAAGCGTGCCTGGAGAAAGATCCATCCCCTGGGTGCTCATTCCCATAACAGGTATATACAAAATACAAAATACGCCCTAATTAGATTAATCAGTGTGACAGAATAACAGGGAATCACATGTGTGTATACAGACCTATCGAAATTATTCAGTTTTCTTTCATTTTGCGTATCTCCTTTTTTTTTTTTATAGCCAGCAATGTAACATTAAAATCCATCAGACCATCGCATCATTTCTTTAATCTTTGAGACAAACTTCAGATTTTGGGAAATACGCAAGTTAGAAAGTTAAAAAACAACTTTAATCTCATACTCACCCATTTCTATTAGTAGACCTAAGAATATGTGTAGATTATAATTATCTTTTTCTGAGGTTGGGTAGAATCAATGAATGGCTCATCGTTATTGATCCGCCTATTTTTTAAGAAGCATTCATACATACAGTAACTCGCAACCATTCATTTTCAGTGAGTGATGGCGACTTTTGCGAAACTTAAATATAATAACCTTACTCTTGCAATTAGCAGTTCTACCGTCAGCCACACTAAAATACAGCTAGAACCAAGCCTCATCGTTGCACTTATAGCCACAAATACGAGCCCAATCTATCAAAATGTTTCCAGACAGATGGCAGCAGAAGCTGGACACACAGTCGCAGGGAGCACTGCCTTTTGCTGCCATCTGTTGGTGTGTCTCAAATTTTTATTAAATACCCCTTTGTAGATGGCCACAACAACAAAGACCACACGCTATTTATCAGTCATCTTT
Organism: Bagarius yarrelli; assembly: GCA_005784505.1. Lineage (NCBI taxonomy): Eukaryota > Metazoa > Chordata > Actinopteri > Siluriformes > Sisoridae > Bagarius > Bagarius yarrelli. Next base: position 2,896,037 of record VCAZ01000045.1, on the reverse strand, counting down.
TACCATTAAATTTTTTACGTATATAGTACTGACTTTGATATAGACATTTCTAATAGAGTGTTGTCTTTTTTTTTAGCAACAAATGTGGACAAAATGTTACCCGGTAGATTTTTTTTTTTTTTTAACTGGTAGTAAAAAGCTTATCTGCGTTTTTAATTGATGCAACGGCCTAATTATTTGCCAAATTTCCAAACAGTGTCGTAACCTACACTGTTAACAAAATGCAATTTAATCTTATAAAGTGTAAATATTAGAAGCTGGACCACAGCTGACTGCTACTTCTGTAACACTTTCACAGGCTATAAGACTGAGAGATACAGCCACAGACGGGACATCAATTTCGATGATCCACGTTTCATCCAAAGCCCCACCGTGTCGACTCACTCGGGTCCAGAGAAACAGGATGTCTCGCCGCCTGACCAGCCTGACAGCAGTAACGCGGAGCCTGAACCCGAGACTGCCACGATGGAGGATCAGGATATGGATGTCACCGACAGGCTGAACGTTTCTGATGGTCAGGAGCAGAAAGATACTCAGTACAGGGGCGTGGACGGCATAGTAGACGAGCAAATCTTCGGCTTCTCCGCTGAGGTAGAGGATCTTCTACGAGAGGAGCGTGTGTACTATATTCCCTGTTCTAGCTCTCAGACCCAGAGAAATCCACCACAGATTCCGATAAGCCCTTTCTCCGAGTATGTCTCGCATTTTAACACGCCGTTTCCTGTGCAGAGTTACGTCAGCTCGTTCAGAGATACCGTAAGAGCTTTCTTAGATCCCCGGAGGCAAAGACGTGATAGTGCGACTCTCGTTTCTTCCTCAGTTACTCAAGTTCCTCCCGTCTCATCTTGCCCTCTCCTTAATGTACCCGCTCACTCCCCCAGCGCTGCCACGTTACCAAAACCTGCGTACGGCTACAATTCTCCGATCCCCAATGGCGACCACCAGCAAGTGATAAACGGGTTAATGCAGGCAGAACACAGCACAGGGGTGTGTGAAAGGCTTGAATCGCATCAAGACAACACTTCGAGCTGTTGGCGGAGCTCGGATGACGGAGATGGCGCAGCTCGCGTCGCAGCTACAAACGACAACGCGGCTAGGACTGCTTCTATCAGCAATTTTATTAGTCAGCTAAAACCTGAGGTGATCAACAACCTTGAGAAGATCATACGGGATGTGCAGAAGAACACCGTGCACTTCTACATCCATTGTGTGGATGAAGAAAGTGATGTTTGCTGGGAAATAAAGGTAAGGCATGTTATCATTAGCGGTTAATTTAATTCCACTCTACTATACATTAAACTATATCAAGTTAGCACTTTAGTTACTGAGGTTGCTCTTTTGGGGAGGAGTTTTTTTACATTTTCCCTAGAGGAACGCAGCCAAAAATTATACTTTAGTAAAACTATTTAAAAAATAATTGAAGTAACTGTAAAATTATTACTAAGAGATAAATGTAAGTTGCTCTGGATAATGGCGTCTGCCCAATGCTGTAAATGCAGATGTGTAGCTCACTGTATAGGAAATGATAATGTCTAAACCTGAACCATTAGGAACATGAAGCAACTTGGCTTCACCTAAAAAATCATCTTGAAAGTTTATTAAATCACCTGCATTTATGTAAATCTTTTTGCAGAAGGACCAGAGATAGCTTTAGGGCTAGAGAGACAAACTCGAAGTACGAGCTAGACCTGCGCACAAGTCGCTGCTTTGCCAGTGACTGCAGCGTTAAAAGAGAAGAAAATCGCAACTCGAAATCCAGATGTTTAACTTCAACATTGACATAATTGTGTAGCGCATGTAAACACAACTTTTGTTGTCCAAAGAGCTTCACGATTAGTTGAAAAGAAACCTAGAATCCAAAAATATATCATAAAAGTTCAATGAACTACCTATACATAAGAAATAACATTTATCTAATCAGTACACATGATGGAAAAAAGTCTTTCCTTATTAAAAGCAATGCATTTTCAACTGAGACCTAAAAACTTTTGAGGACGGAGCCTGCCAAATAAATAGTTAAAGACAATTTGGAGGCCACTGCTATAAATGCTCTATCACTATTTTACAAGGAATAGCCATTACCAATCGATCCATCAATATCTCTGTGTCCTAGCCGATGTATAGTAAGATTAGTTATATAGTTTATCTGGCATTTATATCACAACTATAAATAAAACTTATGACATTGAAATGTAGCTGTTGTCAATATATTTCTATACTTTATCATTTATTCTTTCACAAACCATGTTATTTTCAGCCTCCCGTCGGTTGTGTGTAAGGGTTGCAAAATTCCGGGAATTTTCAAGACTGGAAACCTTTCATGGGAATTAATGGGAATAAACTAGAAGTTTGAACAATTAACCTGGGAATTGAACAAGAAACTTAAACATCTTTCAGACTAATTATGTAATTTCAGTTAAAATTCTGCTCTACATATTTTTCAGTCACACACACACACAGCACCTCTAGAACACACACCCATAATGCCATGTTTAAAATGTGTATTAGTTTGCAGGCATGTCGGCTTATGACTTAACAAAAAGTTTTTCCAACTTGGAAAATTTTTCCAAAATAAAGTTCTCATGGACATTTTCTGAACATTGAACCAGCATTTCGGTCTCTTCGCAACCCTAGATGTGTGCCAGTTCGACCAGGGTTCATATATGGTAGTTAGAGCAACATAATAACCTGGCAGCTCGGTGTAAACTAACGACCACATCTTTTTTTTTCCCATCTGTTACAGGACTATTTAATAAGACTCGGCAATCCGGAGTGCGATCCTCAAAAATTTCTTGAGAAAAAAGACAGTCAAGACAAGCTCCTGATAGTCATTCAAAATATAGACATTGCTGCCCACATTCATAAGGTAAGATTATCTCACTCGATTACCCCTAAAAGACCAAAATATGGCTAATGCAAAATCTTTAGCTAACTCAGTTAATTAAATTATGTTTATAGAGCTGTTATAAAAGCAAAGCTGTGTTAATTAGAGATGGACATCTAAGAATATTTCTATAATGGACCAATTAGTGATCAATTATCAGTTCATGCTTCTGTTCAGATTTGTTGTTCAAATACACATCTGCAATAGAAACAGTATGTGTATTGTGTGTTAAAGCAGAGGTTCCCAAACACTGGGTCATGACCCAGTACCGAGAGGTGCTACCGGGCCGCGAGAATGCAAACTCGCTTTACTATTATTGATTGTGTCCCCCCCTTTAGGAGCCAATCTGGGCATTTTTGCATTAATTGATAGGACAGAGGGATGAAATGGGGGAGATAAAGGTAAGGTGGGACCAGAGAGGACTTGAGCCAGAATAGAACCAGGGTCCCTGGAGCGCAACTACTTAAAGCCAATGCGCCACGGCGCTGGCCCAATTATCAAATTTTAAACAAAATTCTATATTAGAAAACTATTAAAAAAATACTTAATAATCAATTATTGGTAATAAATTATTAGCCAGTATTTTAGCATTATTTGTGCGATATAAATTAATGATAGTTATAGATTATAATCCTGCAATATGGTCCTGCCAAAGTGTTCATAAAATCCAGTAAATATTATTAAATCATTAAAAAAATATATATTTTACTATATGCAGAAAATATAATGCAGTAAAAAATAACTATATAATTAGGGAAAAATGTCCACCCTTTGCTATATATAAACAACCTCTTAATTTATCGACTAGACTAGGGCTGGACATTTAGAACCTCTCACGGACATACTTTTCAGTATGTTTTTTTTAATCTGTTCCCCTTAAAATAACTTACTATCTCATAAGAAGTCAGTGAAGAGTATAAGGGTGAAATAAAATCTAAAATAAACTATAAGGAAAAAAATCGTTCCCTAATCGTAATCGAGATAAAATGTTCAGTTAATCGAGGTTTTGATTTTCTGTCATATCGCCGAGCCCTAATATCGACCTACCGATTTTTTTTGGAATTACGATACAACTGTACAACCCAAAAAGTATGTGTAAATTTTTTTCTTAGTTTCGCACAACTAAAGAAAACATGCCAGCAGGGGTATAATCACAACATGCATCTAACGCCACCTGGTGGTTTATGTTTGCTCGGCCCGGTCACCTGTTTGAGAAAGTACTGTACTCTTTATTTTAACATTAAGTATGCAGTAGGTGTTATATCTATATTTAGATTCTGATGGGTTTTCCAAAACGTATCGCCATCATGCGACCACTCGAGGATTGTCTGTACTTTTTAAAGCTGACTGGAAATTAAATGTTTATCAACAGCATTTGTATTATAATTGGTTGCCCTTAAACAGAAGAACGGTAAAATCCGTCTTAACTTTGGCTGCAGAACAGAATTTTTTTTTTTATTTTTTTTTCCCCTCACGGATTAATTTTGTATATCTGTATGTGTTGTACTCGCAGATTCCTGCGTTAGTGTCTTTAAAAAAGCTGCGATCCGTCAGTTTTGCTGGAGTCGACAGTCTCGACGACATCAAGAATCACACCTACAACGAGCTGTTCGTTTCTGGTGGCTTCATCGTCTCTGACGAGTTTGTTCTTAATCCTGACTTCATCACACAGGGTGACTATTTATTGTATAAGAAACTCTTTTCTCGGTTTTATCTTTTATACCGTCTATTTAAGTTTAATAGAGTTATTTGTTTGTTTTTCCATAGAGAGACTTCAGGCTCTTCTTCAATATCTCGAGGAGCTTAACACACCTGAGAGTCCGTGGCGATGGCGGGTGCATTGTAAAACTCACAAGAAGGTCAAAGAGTTAAGCAGGTTAGTTATTTAAAAAAAAAAACTTAAAAAAGGTGCCAATAATTCTCTCGCTTAAATCTGTAACGTATGGCAACCGCACGTTTCCTCAGGAGTAAAAGCGAAGCCCTGAACGTGTTGAATCTCCTAACGACCTACCACAAGAAACAAATAGTCGAGTTTCTGCCGTATCACGAGTGTGATGGACCGTTACACCGAGCACCTGACCTGGACTGTCTGGTGAAGCTTCAGGCTCAAAACACCCGGCAGCGTCATGTCATTTATCTCACAGGTAATGTATGCATACACACACACACACACACACACACACATACACATATATATAAATTTTCCCATAAGAAATAATGTAAATAATAATCCACACTAAAATACATTTTTGCATAGAAGAACGATCAAAACGTTTAGAAAAGACGTGAATTATTTAAATACATAAACCCGCGCCGCCAATCTGTTGGCAAAAAAACCTTCACGTAGCTTTTAAACGCGGTGCTGAAAACAGCTGTATAGTGGGTCGATTCTTTTAAAACAGCTTTCACTGACTGGACAAAAAAATTGTACACCTGCTTCCATCGCCTTCACTTGGCATTTCACTGACGCAAACAAGTTTTGAACAGCTACCGGATGTAGGCGCGACCGAGCCCGCAATAACTTCAGTTTGTTTATATCCCCGAAAATGCTTTGTATGGCTAGGCGAATTTTTTGCAAGGTGAAAATTTGCGAGAGAGGGCATTCGTATGCCCATGTTTGTATTTTTTTACTGATACACAACAATATACTACAGAATTTATAGGTTTTACTCTCTCCAGATTTATTTTTATTGTTTTTTGTAAGAGATGAAGTGTAACGTTTGTGCCTCATTTCGTTGAACAGAGCGTCGCTTCGAGATGTTTCCGCAATATACTAACAGCGGCATCGTTATAGCGAACATCGATGACCTCCTGTATAGTATGGCCAGTCTGATCGGTGAAGCCGGTGATAAACCAGACTCCTCGGATCTGCAATCCTGTCCCACACCTCCAATAGGCAAGTAAATGTGAACGCATTAACGAAATTTCCTATTCAAAATGCGAAAAACTTGCTTTTTCGTTCTTATTGTGCATTTTTGCTTGTAACTTTAGTGAGGGAAGAGGACATGGGTCTACACAGGACATCTGCCCTTGATGAAAGACCCTCTGTGTGTACTGACCTACATCCTTGTCCTCTAACTGATCCAGACCCTAGTGTTCCTGACCAAACACAAAGAGAAAAAGACACACTAGACACTTTAACCTCACCCGCTACTGGGATACCAAGGGAATCCGATTTTAAAGCTCTGAGAGACGTGATTACCCATTTCAGAAACACCCGACTGAAAGCAAGTTCCTGTGCAAGCCAGAAGTCACCGGGATCTTTCGCTAACAATCCTCTTCAAAGTTTACTAGGACAAAACAACGGCTCTTCATCTGCTTCTCCAAGTCTCTTGGATGATGCCAGTCATTTAAGGCAGACTCTAAGTCAGATAGAGGAAGTCGGGTCAGGAGAGCAAACTCAGACAGAAACTAGTTTAGAATGTGTCACAGTTCCAGATCAGGTTGGCTCTGGAACTCAAGATGAAATGGCTAAGCTGGTTTCTGTAGCCATGGAGACCACCAGTAATACATGTGATCCAGAACCAAGCTGGAATCGCACAACAGACACAGACAACGCTGCAGAATCCCTAATTAATCCGACCGTCAGTGGTGCAGAGAGTGGCACGAATCAGAAGAAAGCCTCAGAAGAGGGACCTGCAAAAAATCCGGTGCCCACTACGAGCTCATCATGCGGCAAGTCTGCAGACAATACCGCGACAAGCAAGAACTACGGTAGTCGAGGCGGTAAACGTCCAGTGCCTGTACGGACGTCTTACAGGATGAATTCTTTAGTTACTATGGACAGGATGCTACAGAGCAGCAATTTGTGGCCCAGTGCTCAAGTTTCACAGAACAATGCTATGGGATTCCGATCACGGGTATTGAACAGTTCGGTGGCTAACACATTTACACATTCAGGCCTGAGAGGACTTTTACCCAGCAGTAACATTGCATGGAACAATTTTGCACAGGGGACAGCCACAAACATGTGGGGAATTCAACCAGGTGTAGGACTAGGACAAGTTCACCAGAGTCCGTTTATCCAGACTTATGCCTGGCATGGGAATCCTGCCTTCCAAGGCAACGGACATCCTTCCCCTAGAGGGGGCTATGGCAGCTGGTGAGCCAGGCCTGTGTGTTTCTTTTTACTTTTTTCTTTAACTGAAGAACTAAATTACCATTCATTATTGGATGTGCAAGTTTTCATTTAGCCTTTTGTACAGAACCCTATATTTGTATTTAAACATTTTGTTTAATTGTCTGGTTTATGTTTCTTTTTGGAAAACACTACAGGCAATTGTGGCCTTGCTTTTAATGTTGACCTTTTTAAGCTGTAACAGATGTACATTAAAGCAGTTGTAGCAGCTGATTTGTTAATTTATCTCACTTTGTGAATCCTAAGCTCAGTTTAGGAAGAGCGTGAAAATAAAAATCCTGAGCGGAGGCTGGAGTGGAGTGCTTAAAATGTAGGCCTGAAACTTTGGTGCTTTACTCCGCTCTGGCTTCACATTTCTGGCTCGTGGACCTTTCCCGAACCCATTTCTCTTTTATTCACTCACTCACTCACTCACTCACTCAACTCTTGAGAATTGGCCTAGAATTAAAGTACCCCTATGTGTAAATGTGTGTGAGATGGTACAAACCGGAATGCACCCTGGAAGTTTAAGATTTTTCCCAGAACCATTTTTGGGATAAACTATACTATGTTATAGTTACACACTGCTGCTGCAAAGGTTAGTTCACCTAAAGGTATTTCATTTCAGGTACAGTATATTTCTAAAACAGCTAATTTTCTTGTTGATTATATAATTTATATATATGTTAATTCTGTTAAATATTAGACCAGATTTAATTCGCTAAATCTGAATGTAGATTTAGCGAATTATAGTATACAGGTTTAGTTTTCTAATGGCTGACAAAAAAAAAAGGCCTGCTTACAATTTACGGAAATTAAGGTTACAAATCTTGAAAAAACTTTCCAAGCAAGACCCAGACATTACCAAACTCAAAAATACTTTAATTCACGTTAAAATGTTTAAGTACCTGAATGAAAATGGTGAGAAAGTCACACTGTCTGGTTAGAAATGCTGTTCAATTGAATTTCATTATTACCAACCCAATAAATTATACCATAACAATAAATTTGATCACATTATCAAATACATAAATACATAAAGATAATTAATTATGTTTACCTTGAGAAACTCCAAAAATACTGTTTAAAAAGTCAAGGGTGGGTGTGTGTGTGTGTGTGTGTGAATGGGCCTGGTTCTTTTACAGGAGGCTCCAGAAGCTGCTGTGAGAATAAAATCATTCAGATCCTGAGTGTGTTCGGAGTCTGTGGTAAGGTAACAGTGCTGGGATATATTATACTCCTGGGTGGAAATTGGTGGGTTGGTTATGGGGGCTGAAAAGCTGGTGAATGTGTTCTGCTCTGCTCCTGTAGCAAAGGGCTGTAACCGGTTTCAAGTTCTCTCTGTTTCTGCAGCAAACCCTAGAAATGCACAGACATCCACACTGATTATGTAATGATTATCAGCAGGTTAACCGTATGTAAAATAATGCAGTGGGCGGTATGAGCCCAATTCTATTGCATGGAATGAATCATTTTTTTTTAATGGTAACTATATATTTAGTTATTTATATAGGTAGTTATTTGGGGGGGGGTGTCATCGAAAGGGGGTTTATTTAATAAATAAACTTAAGAACTTAAATTCAGGACTTGATAAATATAGTAAATGAAATATGAACTTGGATTAACTTTACCATAACAAATTGTATGTCACCTTTTACAGTTTTGTGGACAAACCTTATTATAAACTTTTATAAAAAAAAAAAAAAAGGGGGGGGGGGATGTTAAAAATAAAAATATAAATATGATATATTTATGCGCCATACCACCCATCCCTACCGTGCGCTGTGACTTCACTTTACCTGTCTGAGTTCAGACAAGCCTTTGAGAATAGCCTCCTGTCTCTTGGTGCTCTTCAGAAGCTCGGGGTGTAGGAGAGGATCTCGCTGCTCCAGAGGTGTGTTCCGTCTGCTCCGGCCTGCATCTAGGTAGCGCAGGTACTTATAAATAAATCTGATTCTAGATCAGTAGCTGCAAGGTGAAATTAATTATATAAAGAGACTCTTTATGGTTTCTATAAAGAATTGGGCATATTTAAATTAAGATTGTTTAATTAATGGTTAGAAATTTTATAGATTATAATTTATTGAATCAATGTAAACTGGTGGAAAATAAATGGAGTTCGGTTTCCCAGAGAAAACGGTATGTAGATCTTTACATGGGGTTTCATTATTCAGCAGAAAATTATATAGAATTATACAGCAGAAAATAGAAAATAAAGTGCAGTTCAGTTCTTGGCTAATCGTTGTAAAGCCCCGCCCAAAACGTAATGACTACATCAATGCTTGTTTCCTTATTATTAAAGATGTGCTAATATGCTAATGTCTCTCTTATAACACAACAGAAATTAGTTTGGAAGTATATTGCAAAGTGTGACTGCCAAAACCACTTTTATTTTGCGTTTGCATTTTCCCAAAAGCCTTAAACTGAAGTCTGTCAATCAGTACGCAAAAAACTTTGCGTACGCCAGTTTTCACGCTTACGGTCGGATTTACTAGCAGTGAAATTAACGTGAAAATGCCAACTTCGTGCTTGGCGTACGTACATTTTTTGTGTGTTTTTTGTCGATTGGCAATAGTCAAGTTGCAAACATTAGACTACAAAGTATTCTATTGATTTGTAGCCTAATTGACATCATATGTTTCTATTAATTATGCAATTAAGTAAGACCATATAAAAGCATGCGCACATTTAAACAGCTCTTAGTCCGTGGCAATGCCAGCTGTATGGGACGGCATCATCTGCATGTCTACCGGGTATGTAAGGTTCCTGTACCATGTAGTTGACCAGCTAAACATTAAAGCGCAATTTGCAGCGATTACCGGTTTTCCTAATGTGATCGGAGCGATCGACTGAACGCACATTGCATGCGCCATCTGAAGAGTTTGCGTTTGCATACGTGATTTGGAAACATTTCCATTAAATAAATGTGCAAATATGTAAGGTGGCCTGGGTCAAGCCCTGATTCATACAGCCTCAAAAACAACATGGGCTCCAAGCTGGCAGGATGCGCGCTGAGTCGCTTCTTGGTAAGTAATTTTATTTTTATTTTTATCTACCCAACCCATAAACTGACCGCAAGCGGAGATACACTGCTGCCCATTCTGGCACTCTGTCAGTTGTAGAGGGGGCGACTGGGCAGCTGAAATGCCTGGATAGGATGGGGGGGGGATGCTGGGGGCCTGTGTTGTGCTGCACAATGTTTGGCTGTGACAATATGATTTCTTCCGCAGTCTGTCTGTTATAAACTTCCACCTTTTATGTCTGATTATTTCCTTTAAATCTCGACTACAGTGCGATTTTGAGGTGTGAGGGTGTGACTGGTTATAAAACTTGCCTTATGAATGTAAACTGAATTTAAAAAAAAAAAAAGTATAATCGTACCTTTTACATAAATAAGATGACCCCCTTGGAGACATGCAGTTATAGGAAAATGTCCACACTTAATAATAACACGTTCCCGACAGAAGCACAGCTTTGATTCTTAGTAAACAGTTTATACCTGCGTTTGACTTTTGTGCTCCTTCGTGTGTAGCGGGTCTGGAGATCGGGGCAAGAGGGTCCAGGTGATAAACTTCATCCGTTCTCACGTATGGGACATAATCAGATAATGGAGACCGACAAGAACTGTCTGGCTTTTCCTCTGCAGGGGATTGGGAAAGAGTTTTGAATCGGTTCCTTAATGCGGGGATGGGCGGAGAGGGAACTCTGGGGGGGTAAAAGGTGCATTTAAGGTTATTAAACAAATTTAATATTTGACTATACTGACGGATACAAATTCAGGGGTTGGTTTAGAAATGTTTCGGTTTTATAGTTCCACAATTTGTAATGCATTTATATGAATAATTATCAAGCACAAATTATTATCCACATTATTATATCATCAGCGGGTAAGTAAATAAATCTTACCGTTGATTGGTAGATTGTATTTTATGTGGCTCTTCATCCTGAAAGAAACAACAGATTAAATTCGACGTTTTTGTCCACTTGATTCACATAAACATTGCAGATCTGCTTACTTTCTGATGAGCCAAGTTAAATTCCCGCTGAAGGTGAGAGGGATTTACAGATTGGGGCGTCGCTGCTTGATGTGAGCTTCTTGAAGGTGTGTTCCTCTCTACCAAAGTCATGAGCTCCGTCTGCCTGCGCATCCTGTTCTCCTGCCTGTGCCTCTGCATTTCGGCAGGGTAACGCTCTGACGCAGGAACGAACGCCTTTCTGGGCTTCTGCGTGTTCCAGTCTGGTCTGGTATGGAGCTGCTGCTGTCCGTTGGATTTGTCTATCCGGGTGTAAGCTTCGTAAACATCTGCTCCTTTGATAGCGGTGCACACGTTCTCTTTTCCGCTGTTTGTTTCAGCCGCTCTGCCTTCACGTCTGGATCTTTTGATATTGGGAGGTGCCTTGTATTCGACTGCAGCTTGAATGCCACCACTTGTCTTGGGGCTACCAAGATTCATTTCTGTTTCATATACAGAAGGTAAAAATAAAGAAATTGGACTTTAAATTAAATGAAAGCTGTACATTTTCTTACCTGTCTGAACGGCGGTGTCTTTCCTGTCTGTGTCTGGAGCCTCTGTTATTTGGTCTAATGTGGGCAAACGGTCTGAACTTTGACCCATGACTGCTGTACCAGGTGACAAAATAATTTGTGAGTATGGTAATTGATTTTAAAAAGTGTGTGTGTGTGTGTATATATATATATATATATATTGTTCTACTTATTTTTACCCTGCGAGTTCATCACGTCGTCGTCTTTCTTCTGCAGGTGTTTACGTCTCTGTAGGTGTTTGTTTTTCTGGGCTTCCTCTGAGGCTCTCTGCATACTCAGATACAGACTCTCTGTTTTACGTGACTTCAACTCCTAAAAAAAAATATTAATAAACAAATGTAGTACAATCATTTATAGTCTTGTATAATTACTGTCACGTTTCCTAAACTAATTGAAGTTAGTTACTTTTCCTGATGCATTGGCTCCAAAAGGTATTTGGACACTTACAACTGTGTAATTTCACTGCATAAGTTTGAGTTTTATTAATTATACTGCCCTCTAAGGTTCATTTATAATGTTAACAGGATTTTACATCGTAAAAGTAATTGTCTATTTTCTGTCCTGTTTTTGACCTCCCTCATCAGAACGCTTTGTTTAAATAGGCGTGGCAGTTTGTTGTCCCGGAAGTAAACGCCCACTGCTATGACTGGCTAACAGTCGTTTGATCTCTCATGACCTGATGTAGGAGTCTGCAATTGCCCGGCTTAACCAGTGTGGCGCTGTTGGGGTGTAAACAGAGCCGAATCTGGGTAGCAGTCCCGTGTTTTGTCATGTGTATGTGCGGATCGATATGCAGGGCTAAACAGACAGTGACGTCGAAGCAGGAATCGGTTATTCTTAGCGGAGTCGGCACTTATCCACACTATTGAGTAGAACATTTCAAAACCTGTCGTTTTGGCCGACTGCCTTCTGTTTTTAGAGTAACGCCAATTTTGTTTACTGGAACTTACAGGATGGTTTTTATAGCACAATGTCCTGTTCTATGCCAACAGATCAAGGGATTTTCTTAGTTTATAACCCTTTTAGCCAACATTTAGGATTTTTTTTTAAAAGTTGATCTAGGTTTCTTTTGTATAGCACTAACAATTTTAACAATGGCTGTATCATTATGGGCACTCAGCCGATTCAAACTTAATGTCAAAGAACTAATCTAATTGATTCCCAAAATAAAATACTTGCTAGATTTTTTTTTTTTTTTTCCCTGTTTGTCCATCAATCACGCATTTACTACTTGAGCCCTGCCGATTGTACCTCTTTTTGTCTCTGTAGTTGAGCTTCTCTCAGGTGCTCCTGCTGCAGTAGTTCCCTCTGTTTAGCAATTCTGCGCTCTTCCTCCTGCTCCATGGCCTGCCGGGCTGCCTCTTCTTTCTCTTTCTTTCGCTTCTGCTCCTCCATCTGAGCCACAATAGCTCGCTGATATGAATCATAGTGCAAGACGAGTATTGTTAATGCTTTATTATATAATAACAATGATTTAGTAAGGCTAAAATGAACGCATTATCGACAACAATGTTGACAATATTTTAAAAAAAAATTGACGACATATTTTTGTTGTCAGATATTTGATCTTATATGACCTCATCTGGAAGCCTGCAATCGTCCGTTTTAACCAGTGTGGTGCTGTAGTGCAAAACTGCCATTTTGTGCTCGATAGAAAAAAGATACGCAGCTTGTAAAATAATGTTGGTGTGTGAACAAAGCCGAATGTGTGTAACGTGGATACGTTTAACAAAACTACACACAAAATCTGCTGTCATGTGTAAAGGCTCTGATATAATTATGCACAAATTCCTAATATTCGATTTATTCTGGTAAATAGATTTGTTTCAACTTTCAAGCCTACCTGATGTTCCAGCTGTTTCATGCGCCTCTGCTCTCTGGCCTCTATCTGAGCTGGATCCAGCAGTGCGGTCATGGTACGCAGGTAGCTGCAGAAAAACAAATGAAGGAGAATTTTTATTTATTTTATTTATTTTTGTCATGGCACTCTTTTCACAGCACAAAAAACTACGTTGTAAATATTTACCTGAGAAAGTGAAACAAAAAATAGTTTTTGTATACAGACAAATACATCTAAGGAAAATTTGCATTAATACTGAAGCATGCTGTTTGCCATGAGGCTGCGTTAAAAATATCGATAAAGCCAGCAATAGCGTATCGATATTCTAACCTCTAGTATCGGTACATGTTTAAATTGTTTTAAACTGGTTTATGTTGATATTTAAAATAAAATGACTTTCTTCTCCTTTGGTAAATATAAAACTAATACACATCTACACGATGGGCACGTTTAATCCAGCACACCGAGTCATTCGGATAGTAGGTTCCGTCCCGAAATATACTTCACGAAAGTCGACCAATCAGGCTGTGAATGTATCACTATGTATGCCTGTAGGTTCTGTATCTTTAATATAAATAAATAACCCAAATGTACCGACTAACAAATGTGAACACACCCTAAATAACTGTGAGGCCAATTAATGAGCCAAAGGCTAAAAACTTTCCTTAAGGTTAGAGTTTAAGTAAAAGTTGGATTTAACTTAATCCTCCACATTTCATTTTATTAAAATCTGAAAAATTCTCAAAAATCCTGTAAATATTTTTCATTTTAATCTCTTTTTGATTCGACTTTCAAAGTATTATGACTTTAGTGAAGTCACTTTTTTCTCAATTTTAAAAATTGTAATTTTATTTATACATTTTTTTTTTTTCCAATGTGGCACTTTAACTTTACATTTTTTGCACCTGCCTAAAACCTTTGCACAGTACTGCAGGACTCTTAAATGTACATGCAGACACACACCTGCGTTCACACAGCTCACCTGGTCTTTGGCTGAGTGGTGAGCGAACTATTTCTGCCCATAGTGTCTTCCGCACATGAGCTCATGTTCTCCCAGGGAGTGGCTGGAGACTCGGCGGGGGCAGAGTGATGGGAGAACTTGCTCCCTAAATGGACCGCTTCAGTGGGAGGATGCTGTACAGGGAGATGCCTCTGGAACGAGTCAAAGTGCATGGCCCAGCGCTCATGATCATCCGGCTATGAGAAGAAACAGATTTGCATATTTAAATGCTTTGTTATGGCAGCCAAACAAGAATAAGCATGATGAAGATAAAATTGTCACTTTAACCGAAACACCTGATTAATAATTGGTGATGCAAATGAAAACATTTTCAGCATTCTTCATCATTTCTCCATCATTTAATCTGTGCATCATTTTTTTTGCATTGCACCTCCTTAACTGATTCCCCGTCCGAAATCGCATACTCGTTGAGTAGGTACTTAATTTGAGCTAGTGCGTACTTTCCATTTGTTAGCGGGATGATTATGGGTAGTATGAATGAAATTCAAACAGACTATATCCTCTATGTTGTCACATATATTGTCACTTGACATACGATGTTGCAGCAGCACAAATTTAAAGTCGCAACTCGTCTATATTTCCGCATATGGCGAGTCGTCTTTTCTGCTGGTTAGTGGGATAGTAAAGTGTACATCATAGGCATTCTTAAAAATCCTTTTGGGTTATAGACGTTATACAATTTACAGTTATTAAATTGTATTGTTGTTTTTAATTTTACAGCATGTCCGCTGTAGTGCACCACAGCGCCATTTTAGTGTTAATAGACTTTCCAGACTTTGACTCCATATGAAATCGCCTACTTCCATACTATATCTGTACTTCCAAATTGTCAGTATGTGAACATGAAATTCAGTGTGTGGAAAATTCCCAGGTGCCCTACTACCTCAGCCCAGATTTTGACGTATGCACACGACTTGTCATACGTAGACGTAGAAGAGAGGTGGCACTTTTTGAATGCTTTATGTAGCTTTAAAAAAACATTGTTTCTTGTAGTTAAATTGCAGTCATTTAGCATGATTCAAGTTAAACATCACTGAACTTCAGATTTGCGCTGCTGTGACATCCTAATTCACAAAATCCTAACATGACAAATGTTGGACGTCCGAATTTCATCCTCGCTACACATAACCATAATATTGGAATGTACGTACGAAAATACAACTAAATTTAATCAAGCATGTACTTCCGATGACGCCTGTATCTTTCCATAAACATTTTCTTGTTCTATGGCAGCCATTTTGGATGCAGTACAAGAACTAGTTTCTATCATCCCAGCCAATCAATTGACATATTACGAGAAATCCCATAACGTCTCTGTAGAGTACAGCAGAAAATAACAGAAGAGCTCAAAAGATTCAAAACATTTATGAATACACCCTGTCCACCACAGAGGACACAAGTCAATGGGCAATGTCTCAGGAGGATTGAAGACTAAAAATAAATTATAAGGTAACTAAACGCAGTGTATACCTGGCTTTGGCTCTGTTTTTCTAATTTCCTGCGCAGTTTGATTTCCTCTCTTTGCTGCTCCAAATCCTGTAGCCAGCGTCTCTGCTGTTCCTTCTTCTCTTCGCTAAACGCCTGCTCCAGCGGTGCGGCTTCCTAATCGGATACAAGAAACTTATCTGGACAGGGCTGAAGCTATTATTATACATTTTTTCAATGGAAAAAAATATTATTTGCAAAAATAGCTGGATGCTATACAGTTATGTAACTGTAAACTTGTGCCTAAACGGCAGTGTATAGGCGAGTATGTCTTACCCCCAGTACAAACGTTGAGCGGATAGCAGAGGGAAGAGCCTTCATGTTTTGGTGTGAATGAGGGGCTGATGTGCCAGTCGGTTTTGTTCTGTCCTCTTGCACCTAGTTGGAAAAATCAGATGGCTGTACTTTTACAAGCAACAATGTCAGAAAAGCTGAAAAACAAGTCTATACCCAAAAGTCCACCTAGTCAGTCGGCAATCTTAATAGATTCTTAAACACTTTTTCCGCAATGTACAGTGATGGCTAATCGTCAAGGCCTTTGTGCAGGCTTGTGGTGTTTTCCTATTAATTCTGTACACTGTGTCATCATGCCTCTTGGCGAATTGTAGAATGCGCACTTGATTTTGCTGCATTTTACAATATTGCTAGTGTTTATTGCATAATTGTGATTTACCAGTGACGGCTCAAAATTTTCTCTCTTTTAGCCCGTATTGTGAGGATGTTACTGTTTTATTCCACACACACATTCTGTTTCCATACTACATAGTATGCAAAATACTGTACTGTACTGAATTACTAATTACTGTTACTATAGAAACAATTAAAGTGGAAGAATAAATTCATTTATATAAACCTAAACCAAGCAGATTCAGTGGTATAAATAAGTACAAAACATTTAAATAAACAGAATTATGATAACGACATAATCAATAGTTTTCACACATTTACAGAAAAGTTCCTGTCTCATGGCTTACCCCTGATCGCTGGTCACCTGACCTGGTTCTGGTTTCTGTGCCTCTGCGTTTCTCACTATGAGCCAACACCTTTGCTCGTTCTTTCTCCTGCTTTTTAAGAGCCATCTGCTCATCTAAACATAAAGAGAAAATACACACACTTAACCACGTCACGTTATTCGAAAACGCAACAACACGAAGCGGTCTCTCTTTACCGCTTCAGCTGGCTGTGCAAAGCCTTGATTAATATTAAATGGTACGTTAGTGTCTACACAAAGGCCTCACAGATTGTGTAATAGGACACTACCCCCACGTTAATACCTAGCTCTCGCCGCCATTGTGCTTTTTTAGCCTCGATCGTGTCTTTCCTCCACTCGCGTTCTCCTAAAGTGCCGAACAGGCCTTCTGGGGTACAATCGCTCGAGGTTCTGTTTGACAGAAAACAAAGTAAAAAGCATACACGCAAGACATCGTGCTTCATATTTATTAAATCACTTCCCAGGTGCTCCATATTTTGCCTACAGTATCGAAATATGTAGATGAGATGAGACGGGACACTGTGACTTGGATGTGTTTGCAACGTTTTTTTTTTTTGTATTGTGGCTATATTTTTTATATATATATATATATATATATATATATATATATATATATATATATATATATATATATATATATATATAATAATATAGCCACAATTACAAAAAATACAAAGCCTGAGGTGACTGGATTTTACAAATCATTTTCAATGGTACTTAAGTAGGACTGTGTAAATATATCGGTACAGCTAACTATCGCAATATTTTTTTTTTTTAACAATATTTTAACCTCTTGTATCGATATATATAAATTATGATTTAAACCCTCGGCGTGTGTCAAATAATTTTCTTTTTCCGCTCCTGTAGTTGTCGCTAACTCCTACAGACATCGTCTCAGAAACAAACATGGCAGAAAGAAAATCAGGACGCTATTAGATTTGGATTAGTTGTATTGTTAGCTATTTGTTTTACACTTTTTGTATTTTTTTTTTTTATAAGTATTGAAATATGTATTCTATTGCAATATACATATACATGTTATATATGACAAATTAATTCTTTGTTTTGCTTGAGTGCGAACTACCCACGGTAAACGTTTAATTTTTTAACATGGACGATGGTAAAAAAAAACAAAAAAAAAATCTCCATGTCTAATGTAGAATTCCAGCAGGCATGAAGCCAAAATCATATTTACATTTACATGCCAGCAGATGGCAGCACAGCTTTGTGTGCGATCTTGTACTGCCATCAGAGCCTTTTGCTGTCATCTGTTGGCGTGTCTTGAAACTTTGCGATACCTTTTTATATATTTTATTTGACAAAACTACTAGTATAATTTAAAAACTTTTAAGTGTGGCTTCCTTACATAGTCTGGGGTATTTGTAAACAGATTTTGACTGACAATTAAAATTTTATAATCACATGACATTTAATGATGCTGTACATTTGGCTTACTTTTCCTCATTTCCTTGTGAATTTATTTGTTGTTCCTTGCCAGTTGCACTAGTCAGCGTTTCAGTTTCTTTAACTTGTGTACCTGCGTCTGTAGTGCGAAAGAGTCAGTTAACACAAAAAAAACCCCTCATGATAATACACAAACCTCACTGACTCAAACTCTCACCGTTCTCTATGGGAGCTACAGGGTCGTCTGGGACATTTTGGCCTGATGCTTTGATGGTGTTGAGGATCTGTTGGAACTGTTTGTGAGTTAAACACACCAAGCCGTCCTGCATGGTCTTCTCTTGGGACTTGACTTCGCTCTCTGACTGCATTCTGCTTACTTTATTATCGCTGCAGCCATCTGTCCTGCTCTTCGTTCGGATCTTTTGGCTGCCAGAATTAACACCTCCGGTGATTCTGCACTTTCTGTCTCTTTCCTCGTCTTTAGGACCTAGTTTGGCTGTGGTCTTTTGTGGTCGATTCTTCTGATAGGACTGATAGGAGCACAAAAAGTATTTGAAATCTCAGAACAAGTTAAAATAGTTCTGACACTGCTAGCAATTTTGGGCCCTATGAAAGAATGAAGTAGTGCCCCTTTACCACCCAGTCTGCACTGTTACTACTAATAAAACTGAACTCTAGGGGTCCCCAAAGAGCTTGGGCCCTTAGAATAATCCTAATCCAGCAACCCCTAATTATTTATTGCACCACATCCTTACTGAATAAAATCCTGACTTGTTGGAGGCTTTTGTTTCGCCTGTTGTGGGAAGAGGGAAAATGCAGTCAGTAAAAATAGCTGTAAACACACAGAGACACAATTAATGAAATTCCCTTTACCATTGTGGATCAACACAAGCTTGGGTTTTCCATTTTCTAGTTCAAACAGCAGGCCATCTCTGTTTAAATGAAGAAAAAAAACAAGAAAGCAACCGGGTTGAGCTGCAAGTCTCGCTCAGAAGGTTACATTTCATGATATTGAGCAGGTGATGCTACACACCATTAGTCATTAGTACATTAGTCACTTTACAATACTATAGTCACTTACAGTACTATAGTTACTTTACTCACTTCACAATGCTATTTGCACAGTACTGTTGTAATTTACACATTTCGTTCTACCTCATCTACAATATGGTTGGCGCTATTCCGTTATGTCCTGTCCTTTTATTGTCTTTTTGCACTGTCCTTGATATGTTTGTATTGTTTCTGCACTTTATGTCTATCCTGTTTAGTGGCTCTTTGTTGTTTTGTAAATTTTATGTCCTGGAGAAACGTTATCTCATTTCAGTTTATACTGCATTCTGCTATATATGGTTGAAATGACAATAAAGCTCCTTGAACTTGAACACCAACCAGCAAGAAAACTAAGGAGACAACAAAATGACCGAAAAGTTGGGACAGAGAAAAGCTAATGAGGGATAATTCTTTGTTCAGTGCAAAGAAACGGCTGTTTCTCTCATCGGTCATGTTTTAATATTCTTTAAACATTAAAATGCCTATAAAATAATCATAAGAAGGCAAAATAAATACATCCTAAAATCTCTACACTGATACTGGAAGTCACGCCCACCCCTGTTATTTTCTATAACAGACTGTATTCCATACTAAAAAACACCAAAATAAATTCAATTTTTAAACTGTGTTGTGTTAATCTGCCACGTCAGATTTTGGTGCTAGGATGAAAAATCCAGTGTTTTAGTCTGATATCAGATCAGTTTATGCACAGCGGTTAAGGTGCCGGACTGCTTATTAAAAAATCAGGGTTTGATTCCCACCACCACCAAATTACCATGAGCAAGACCCTTAACCCCTAATTGCTCAGTTGTATAAAAAAAAGAGGTAAATGTAAGTCACCCTAGATAAGAACATCTGCCCAATGCTGTGAATGTAAATGTAAAACTAACAGCATCTCTAGTTATAAAAGGGTTTTGATACTAATAATTACTGACTGAACCTACTCACTTCTAATGTTACAGGAAATCATTTCCAATGACAATCAACAATTAAACCCAGGGCAATCGGTTAAACAGTGATCAATAACAGAGGAGAACCATTTTACAGCTGTCACTTTAAAGTTTTTAAACTTGTTTGCAAGAAAAACATTAACATAACTAAAATAACATATATTTCTAAAATGATCGAGAGATTTTTACAATAAATCAACCAAATCATAATAAAAACAAATTTCATAGAATTAACTCGAAGGGATTTTTAAGTTACTTTTCCGCTGTCTGCAAAGGGCAAGAGGCATAATCAAAGATCCCTCTTACCCCAACCATAGAATTGGCTACCCCATTGGGCAGACACTACTGACGCCCCAGAGCTGCACGAACAGACTGAAAAACAGCTTATTTCCTGTGGCTGTTTCCGCACTAAACAGCTGATTATACAGTGTTAACAATCACTATTGCACTGCCACGTTCTGTAGCCTGCACTACTTTACCATCATGCATCTTTGCATCCGTAACTATCTATCCTTACACTTCTCTCTATTCCACCCATATTTACTCTGTATTATACATCCATAACTATCTATCCTTACACTTCTCTCTATTCCACCCATATTTACTCTGTATTATACATCCATAACTATCTATCCTTACACTTCTCCTCATTCCACCCATATTTACTCTGTATTATACATCCATAACTATCTATCCTTACACTTCTCTCTATTCCACCCATATTTACTCTGTATTATACATCCATAACTATCTATCCTTACACTTCTCTCTATTCCACCCATATTTACTCTGTATTATACATCCATAACTATCTATCCTTACACTTCTCTCTATTCCACCCTATATTTACTCTGTATTCTACATCCACTCTATCTATCCTTACACTTCTCTCTATTCACTATTTTCTCTGGACCCATACCTATTCCACCCTCATTCCTAACCTGTATTTATCATATATCCAATCTAGCTATCCTTAACTTCTCTCTATTCCACCCATATTTACTCTATTATACATCCATAACTATCTATCCTTACACTTCTCTATATTCCACCCATATTTACTCTGTATTATACATCCATAACTATCTATCCTTACACTTCTCTATATTCCATCCATATTTACTGTATCATACGTCTATAACTATCTATCCTTACACTTCTGTATATTCTATACCCATATTTACTCTGTATTATACATCCATAACTATCTATCCTTACACTTCTCTCTATTCCACCCATATTTACTCTTGTATTATACATCCATAACTATCTATCCTTACACTTCTCTCTATTCCACCCATATTTACTCTGTATTATACATCCATAACTATCTATCCCTTACACTTCTCTCTATTCAATTCACCCATATTTACTCTGTATTATACATCCATAACTATCTATCCTTACACTTCTCTCTATTCCACCCATATTTACTCTGTATTATACATCCATAACTATCTATCCCTTACACTTCTCTCTATTCCACCCATATTTACTCTGTATTATACATCCATAACTATCTATCCTTACACTTCTCTCTATTCCATTCCACCCATATTTTACTCTGTATTATACATCCATAACTATCTATCCTTACACTTCTCTCTATTCCACCCATATTTACTCTGTATTATACATCCATAACTATCTATCCTTACACTTCTCTCTATTCCACCCTATATTACTCTGTATTATACAATCCATAACTATCTATCCTTACACTTCTCTCTATTCCATCCCATATTTACTCTGTATTATACATCCATAACTATCCTATCCTTACAACTTCTCTCTATTCCACCCATATTTACTCTGTATTATACATCCATAACTATCTATCCTTACACTTCTCTCTATTCCACCCATATTTACTCTGTATTATACATCCATAACTATCTATCCTTACACTTCTCTCTATTCCACCCATATTTACTCTGTATTATACATCCATAACTATCTATCCTTACACTTCTCTCTATTCCACCCATATTTACTGTATCATACAAACACTCATATGTATATCAATTCCTTGCACAGCTACAACTGAATCATACTGTATATACCCTTATTTATAGATCCCCATGTAAATGACATACTACTGCACTTTCTGTACATTATTTACTCTCATCAACCTCATTCCCTTATTTATTACACTGCTATTTATTGTTAATAAGCCATTTATGCACTTCTGGTTAGATGCTAACTGCATTTTATTGGCTCTGTACATGTACCTGTACAAAGACAATAAAGTTCAGTTGAATCTAATCTCATCTGATCTAGTCTAATCTAATTTTCTGGTCTGAAAAAATGCCAGATAAATAAAGAAACAAAAAGGATTTTAAAAGTAAAAGAAAAAGATTAGTAGTAATTTCTACTACTAATAAGGACGCAGATCTAATCTTTATCTCATGTGACCTTTAGCTAATTGACTCAGAATCATGCTAGCTTCTTAAGTACGCTAATTTTAACCCGACATGTTAATTTACACTAAATAAACATTACAAATAAATAAATTGGAGACGTGAATTAAAATAAACATAGAAACTCTTTCTTCTTGTTGTTGTTGATGATTCAGTCACCGACACTTTCACAGCAAACAATCGAATACATTTAAATATAAAAACTTACCCCAGATTCATTATTTCATTCTACATACACTGGGCTAAATAAAAAGACACGGCAATATTTATAACTATCTATAAATACATTAACAACAATGAATTCATTAGGCGTTGTAGAGCCGTTATGTCGTCAGTTTGGTTGCTACGACTAATCCACACCGGTGTTACGCTGGTTTAATCGCAAATCGCACCGCTCTCCTACTTATCCAAGTGCACTACATAGAGCTTGTAATATATTTCCTATATAAGCTCCGACTGAATGTAGGCAGCCTATCTAGTAAACTTCTACATGATTTGCGATTAAGCCCGTTTTTTCTTCGTCGCCTCTGTTAGCCATTTTTTCTTCCAGTTTTGGTGTTTTCTTGCCACCTACTGGTCGGGATGGCAAACGAAATAAAATTGCTAAAAGTTAAGATTCAGCATTCAAATGTATTTAAAACATTTACTTTTTTTAACCAATTTTGTTAAATAATAATATTTTGGTAGTATATTAATTAGTTTATTTTGTATTTGTTTAAATCAGATGCAAATATAAGGCAAACCTAATTATAAACCTGATTACAAATAAGGACTTGGACTAAATTCAATTTACATAATTACACTCTCTAAAAAAATATAAATAAAAAATACATACAAATAAGCAGAAAAATGTATGGGAAATAGAAGGCTTTTACAAAATCCCATAATAAATAACTCAAAGTAAAGTAAAGCTTTTGATCCAAAAATAACTGATATTCATCTTTAAAAATACACTAACAGTAAAAGCGTCTTAAAGTTTTACTTTATGAATTTGATATAGTTTATCTATAAATAATAAACTAACTTAACAAATATCATTAAGAGTATCATTTTTGCTGATATTTTTCATTTCACCCAGCTCTTTCTGACATTTCTGACATACATATAGATCCCACATTATGAAATCTGGTAGAAAAATTCTCTTCTATGGTATATGTAACTCATAATTTAAAAGTGCATTGAGGATAAACGGGTAATGTAAGAAAATGGGTTTTAATGTCACACACTGCTTTTTAATTATAACAAAATACAATCTCTTTACATGTTTTCACTGTAATAAACAGTTCGAAAATTTATTAAATAACAAAGCTCATATTTTCCTTCATTAGATTATATATTTATTGGGAATTATTGCTAAATATTTTAACTGTTTATAAACTAGTTTAACAATTTCGCCTGCGTTTAGTTGCGCCGACCGCCAGGGGGCGTTTCAAACATGTATTTTGATATAGGGCTCTAATGAATGTGATAATGAATGTTAAAGAAATGTGTTTCTGCCATCAAAAATAAAAATGTGTAGATGAAAACTACAAATTGTAAAATAAAAATACTGACCAATAACCAAACATGGTGGACGTGATTTTACCAGGTAACTTGTAATACTGGATTAACATCCTTTGTCAACCCGTCATAACCATCTGATATCATCAGTGTGTTGATCGAACCTGCCTTTAATACATTTTTGATATTATAAATGTATTTATTGAATGAAAAAACCCTTTATGTAATACATTACATGCTATACTGAACAACATACTGTTTACTATACATCTATACTGTATGTGTAGTTTAGTTGATGTGTAAACATTCCCCTTGCCTTCAGAACCAAAAATAGGTGTTTGTGCAGTAAAATGTATTTAGGTGTTAATGCATAAATAAAAAGTAAATTCAGTAAAAAAAAAAAAAAAAAAATTAATTTATGGTTATAAAAATCTAAATATGAAAAGGTTTTATAGTAAGAATGTTTGCTCTAATTGCGGTTCCACAGGTTCACCGTTTCAGAACATTTTATATTCAAATGTACATTAGTGATTGTTCACGATTCGCAGTCTAAATTCATTAGTGTTTATTTTGGATCATTAGAATAATCCAGAAATCAGTCATTTATTCCTAACCCTAGCCAAAAAAAAAAAAAAGGTTCACAGTTAAATGTTTTCAGGTTGTTTGTGGACAAAAAAAGGGAAAAGATTCAAAAATGGATTAAGGTCGGCGCACACTGATGACATCAGATGGTTATGATTGGTTGATTGAAATGTTGATCCCGGATTACAAACTACTTGGTAAAAATCATGTCGGCACACGCGTAACAATAACTTCGATACCGATAGTGACACATTATTAATAACGCATAACAGTGAGTTTATTGGACGAAAGTAAAACGTAATTCATTGTTTGCTTTAATATACAGACCAAACCAGCCATGCAGGCGCAATGTCAACTAATAACCTCCCCGGTCACCATAGCAACGAGCCGATCAAAGTAAGTTTTTGACACCGTCTGACTTCAACAAACAAAGTCAAATCCACACTGTAGAAACCGATATTACCAACTTTTTTGCTCAGATAG
Organism: Bagarius yarrelli; assembly: GCA_005784505.1. NCBI lineage: Eukaryota > Metazoa > Chordata > Actinopteri > Siluriformes > Sisoridae > Bagarius > Bagarius yarrelli. The sequence goes on along the minus strand of VCAZ01000045.1, from coordinate 2,870,764 downwards.
TAGTGATAATAATGGCGAGTGTGACCCGCTTCCACAACTACGTTTGTGTAGACGCGCTCAGTTTTTAACTACATACTGATACACGCCTGGATACGTTATTTCAGGTAAGATTTTTAAGGTTTGAGTAAAACGTTGTCGATTTAGTCTTAAATGGTCGGGGTTTTTTTTTTTATTATTTATAATTTATTTTAAAAAAACTGTTTCCGTTCAAAACAGATTTAAAACAGCGCGCTGGTCCTTTAAAAATGGCGCCACCGGAAATGCTTCAGACGCCGCCTGACATGCGCAGTAGAATTAAAAGGCTTTGCGATATGAAACACTGCTTAAAAATATTTTTAATATATTGAGGAATTATGACGTTAAGAAAGGTTCACAAATGTAATAATTATTACACAGTTTAACATTTTTTTTGTTAGATATTTACCTGCAGATCGCTATTGTAATTTATTATTATTGTTAGTTATTGTTGTTATTATTATATAATAATATATAAAGCACTACTATTATTATCTCACCGTCTCCTTTTCTTCTGGTTGCTGTACAAATTTTGTCCCGTCCCTCACCGTTTCTTCGGTAAAGACTTTTATAAACGATCGGATTTTTCGAATTCTCTCTACGAAAGTAGAAGGTTACATTAATATGGCTCTGTGACATATCAAAGCACTCAGGACATTGAAGGGAAGTGCATGATGAGCGTTATAATGACGTCACATGACATCATGTGACAGGTATTGTAGTGACATCACAGATACGCAAACCAAAAGGGGCGGGGTCAAGCTGTTACACTAGTATGGCCTTGTGACCTATCAAATCGCTTTACACACTGAAGAGAACTGCATAATAACACGTATATTATGTTAGTAATAAGCGCAAGTTACGTCTGGCAAGCACCACTCACATTTTCTTCTGGAAATGTACCCGACTCGTTGTTTTTATTATTGTTATCATTGTAGCAATTTTCTGTGAAGAAACTTTTTCCTTATTATTTAAATAGCGATAAAATACAAACCAGTTTTATTAGTAGTAGTTATATTAACTAAGTAGTAACATAACCTACTTAAGCACACTTAACTTTAAAGCTCAATTAGATCAATTAAGGCAGTGGTTCCCAAACTTTTTCTGCCCCCAACCCCAAATTTTGGGATTTTATTAAATTCCATTCAGCCCTATTCTGTACCCGCTCATTTCCTAATTCGGGCTCACAGGGATCTGCTGGAGTCTATCCCAGCCCTCTCTAAAAGGGCAAAAGGCAAGAGGGGGACACCCTTGACATGTCGCCAGTCCATCACAGGGCCACACATAATCATGCTCACTCCTATGGACAATTAAGAGTCACTAATCAACCTAACATACATGTTTTTGGACTGTGGGAGGAAACCAGAGTGCCCGAAGTAAACCCACGCAGGTACTGGGAGAACTCCATGAAGAAGAGCCCCCGCCCGGGAATTAAATCAGGCAACAGTGCTAACCACTAAGCCGCCTTTATTGAATTAATTAATGGTAATCAACACAAATTTAGTGTAACAACAAAAAAAAAGACTTTTTTTAATATGATAAGCCGAAGGGCCAACGCACTTTGGGGGCCTCCTATAGATCTGTTTTTTGAGTCGTAACAGTGTGAAATGGGTGTGAGGGCCCAAACCTCTCTTCATAGGTTTGGGCCCCCACATAATCATATAATTATAATCTTACTTAATATCGACATTAATTTATTTTTTTCTTTAAACAGCATTCTATTACAGTTTTGTCTAAAATTCCCCTGGTTTTATAAAACAATATACTTGTAATAAGACACCACCAGAAAAGGAAATTGGTGATGTTAGACAGATAAAATGCCCTTGCCGAAAGCAAAAAAGCAGTAATGCTGCCCCCAGTGTACGGCAGTAGGGCAGCTGTAGTGTGTGAGAGCTGAAATGGCTCAGATTAGGCTAAATGTAGTGTGTGAAAGCTAAAATGCCTCAGTGGAAGAAATTAGGGCACCTGTATTGTGTGACAGTTGAAATGCCCCAGCAGAGTTCAGTAGGGCAGCTGTAGTGTGTGTGAGAGCTGCATTGTGCGTGTGAGCTGAAATGGCACGGTGGAGGGCAGTAGGGCAGCTGTAGTGTATGAGAGCTAAAATGCCCTAGTGTAGATCAGTAAGGCAGCTGTAGTGTGTGTGTGAGAGCTGCATTGCCTCAGCGTAGGGCAGCTGTATTATGTGTGTAAGAGCTGCATTGCCCAGGCGTAAGGCAGCTGTATTTTGTGTGTAAGAGAGCTGCATTGCCCCAGCGTAGGGCAGCGGTAGTGTGTGTGTGTGTGAGTGTGTGAGTGTGTGTGTGTGTGTGTGTGTGTGTGTGTGTGTGTGTGTGTGTGTGTGTGTAAGAGAGCTGCATTGCCCCAGCGTAGGGCAGCGGTAGTGTGTGTGTGTGTGAGAGAGAGAGAGAGTGTGAGTGTGTGTGTGTGTGTGTGTGTAAGAGAGCTGCATTGGCCCAACGTAGGGCAGTAGGGCAGCTGTATTTGTGTGATGTGAGAGAGCTGCATTGGCCCAGCGTAGGGCAGCTGTATTGTGTAAATACAGAAATTCCCCAGCAGAGGGCAGTAGCGGCTCTCCTGATGAAGAATGCAGGTGGCGGAACTCCTGTTTGGGGCTTCGGAACACGGAGCCATGCTGGTCTTCAGACTCTGCAGCAGGAAGGGACGATGTAGCTCTGAGTCAGGAACTCCTGGAACTCCAGCGCTTTTCGGATTTCGTTTCTATTTTATTTTGACCAAAGCAGTATGTTCGGCTGACAGTAGTTTGGGGGGAAAAACAGTTGCGAATTAGTTGTTTTTAATCAAATAAAAACCATAGACAGACAGCGAGCAGATGAGTCTCAGCCTGGTGTTTAAATACTGGGGAGATTTTAGAGGATCTGCGGGGACAGACCTTCAGTTTAATTTAGTTTAGTTTGTCTAAATATTTATTTGGCAGTCCTGGTTATGATGCCCGTCACTTCTCTAGTTCTCTAGCAGGTTAACAAAAATAATAGAAACCACAGTAGCAGATAGCTAAGCAAGATAAGCTAGCTAGGTTTTATCATTAAGAAAAGGCATTAGCTTATTAACTATCTATATAATAATATACTAATCTATTTATTAATATAAATATTTAAGCAAAAATAACGTTGCTGTTATGTTTTCCTTACAACGGAAACTGACACTGCTTTTTTGGTTTAGCATAGCAAGCTAGCTAATTATGATGGATAAAATAGGTAAAATAATCTGTTAAAATTGATGTTATATGCCGATTTTATCTGTGTATTTCGTCATGACGCTTTAGCCCAGATACATGTTTATTAACGCGTAATAACGTTAATAACGTTATACAATGTGATGCCTAGCCATTGGCGTTAGCATTAGCAAACCACCGGCGCTTTACCCGGACCAACCTTTCAAATAAACCTGTTTTTTTCCCCCTAAACCTCATTTTGGACCTGTTTTTGATTTTAAAATATTTAATTTTATTTTTTTTAAACCAAAAAACAAGCAAACACCGGATCTTCGAGTGGTAAGTATTTAACGGTAGTTGGCTAATAGAATTAAGCTAATGTTAGCAGGTTATTATTTTTGTTAACGTTACACGGCAAACTTTGATTTTTTTTTTTAGTTACCTGGATTTTTTTTTACTTTACTATAAAATTTCCATTAAAATAATTTAATGGAAATTAATCGTTTGTATTGTGTTATATTATATATATTTAAGAAATAGCACAGTTAGCTAAGAGTTTGCGTCTTCCCACTTTGTAAATATTTAGTTAAAACGGGTCACGTCAGACATTTGGTGTAATTTGTTTTAAATAATTGGTACTTTTTTTAAAGCAAAAAATGTCTCATTCTTTATTAGAATCTTGTCTTTTTTTTGTTATTATATATATTTTTCCCTGTTCTAGATGTTCTGGTTCTAAGCTCCTCACACTGTAGTGTCACTCATGTTATTCACCCGTATGTTCCTTTAAGGGTTTTAGTAAAATGGAGGTAATTAAATAAAAACACACTCTGGGTAATGTTTTGGTTTGGTTTCGAAGCTGTGGTTTAGCTGTGTGCTAGTTAACGGTGCTATTTTTACTGTAGGTGAGCTGTAGGTTTGGACACGTTGGACACACTTAAAAAAAACCTTGAGGAGGTCCTAGAGGTCGCTGAGATACACGGAGTTAAAGTGAATAATTTGGCAAAAATCAGTCTCTTTTCCGTCGTTGTGGAAATATTTACGTGTATTTATTTGTGAGTCGATGCTTTATGGATGAACTCTAAGTCAGCCCGGGGGTGGGGGGGGGGGGGGGGGGTCATGCGGTAAGACAACAACAATAACACTTTGGCCGCATTCACATTGCATGTGACCCAATTCCGATTTTTTTCCCCCCTCTAATGTGGTACGAATGGGATGTGACTGACCGTCATGTAAGCAGGAAAAAAACCCACATGGGTTCTGATATTTCAGATCGAATCCAGGCCTCATTCGTATGTGGAAATAAATCGGATATGAAATCGGATTCGTGCATTAGCGTCTGCCATGTAAGCAGACAGATCAGATTTTAACCTTTCAGTATCGAATAAGCGACGGTGACGCAAGGCGTCAACTCAGGTGGACAGTTTGTCTGTCTATCTATCTATCTATCTATCTATCTATCTATCTATCTATCTATCTTTTAGCCAAAAATACACAGTTGTGCTAAAAATAGATAGAAGATAGATAGATAGATAGATAGATAGATAGATAGATAGATAGATAGATAGATGGATAGATAGATATGATATTTTAACACATTAAAATACACAGTTTGTCTATCTATCTATGTTGGTGTCCACCTGAGTTGACGTCATGCGCCACTGTCGTTTATTCAATACTGACAGCTGAAAATCTGCTCTGCCTGCTTACATGGCAGACGCTAATGCACAAATCCGATTCTTATCCCAGACAGACAGACAGACAGACAGACAGATGAATATTTATAGACGGATAAATGGATATTTATAGATGGATAGACGGATATTTATAGATGTATAGATGGATAAGTGGATAGGTGGATAAATATTAATGATAGATATAGATAAATAGATAGATATAGATAAATAGATAGATATAGATCTATCTATCTATCTAGCATAATTTTAATATTTGTTAAACCAGGTAAATTAGGTACGGTTCAGTTTTAAAGGATGCTGTAAGCCGGACTTAAAAGAAAATCAGATATAGTCACAAAACCGTAATTGGGCATCGAGATGTGTGGCGTAACGGCAGCCTTTGCTTTTGAAATGTGCCTGGTACAAATGTGAAGGTGTTTGTGTCCATTTATGACTATTTTCACAATTTTTAAGTGCCTTGACTGTGTGTGTGTGTGGTATATATATGTGTGGTGTGTGTGTGTATATATGTATCTATATGTGTATATATGTGTATATATATGTGTATATGTGTATATATATTACCCATATATATATATTATATAATCTATATATATTATATATATATATATATATATATATATATATATATATATATATATATAAAATAAAATATGTGTGTATATATGTATGGTATGTATATGTATATGTGGTGTGTATATAATATATGTATGTGATATATATGTAATATATGTATGTGTATGTATGTATGTGTGTGTGTATATATATATATATATATATATATATATATATTATATATACATACATATATACACAATATACACACATACACATATTTTATTATACAATATACACACATATTTATACATATACACCACATATATTATATATATATATATATATATCTATTATATATATATAAATGTATATGTAGTATATATATATATATATCTATATATAAAATAATATTTGCGTTAACAAGCCGCTAATCTTGGTAAGACGAGCCAGTCCGAGGCTGTGGGTGAAAAAAGGAAACACTACAAACCTTCACAATCACATTTTTTAGCTATGCTCAACAGAATCATTTATATAGTTAAAGTTTAGATAGACTATTTTCTATAGAATCAAACCGTTTATTATACAGATTAAAATAGTGAATGCTCTCTGTCTCTCGCGCTCTCTCGTCTCTCGCGCTCTCGTCTCTCGCGCTCTCTCTGCTCTCGCGCTCTCTGTCTCTGTCTCTCTCGCTCTCTGTCTCTCTCGCTCTCTGTTTATGGGTGTGTAGCCGAGACATGCTTGTGTGCAGGGCGGAGTGAGATTTTTCTAATAATAATCTAATCATTTCCAGCTATCTTTGAATATTATTTTTGCTTTAAATGCCCATCCTTGCTTCAGAAATTGCAGACCAACACCGGTTATATAAAGACGGTAATTGGTACGATCCGGTACAAATTTAACCAAGCAACATGTATGTACATTCACTGATCTGAAATCTATTCTGTTATAAAACATTTTTAAAGTAGAGAAGAATTCGGACTTTGCACTGATTACCTTTAGCGGACATGTTTTTTTTTTCAATGTTTCGAAAATGTTATAGTTCTTGTTAAATTTACATTTACAGCATTTGGCAGACGGCCAGAGCGACTTATATTTATCTCATTTATACAAGTGAGCAATTGGGGGTTAAGGGCCTTACCCCGGGGCCCAGTGGTGGTGGCTTGGTGGAGCGGATTGGTAATCTGAACACCTTAACCAGGAACCACCATTTCCCTCATATATAAATTTTTTTTTTTTTTCTTGTTAAGAGGGTGGATTCTATGGCTTTACTGGCTGGATATGGAAAATTACAAGATGCTTCAAGTCTTAAAATTAAGACAAAGCTGGCTGCTTAATAAAAATTGGTCAAATTCGTAGAAAAATTATATACAAACAGGAATAAAGTGTATTTATTTAAACTGTAATGTGGGGTCAAATAGATATACTACGCATCACGGTACATAAACAACGATACAACAGCTCACAATCTGTTGCGATATAATACATATTGCAAAACTGAAAAAAAAAATGTAGGTGTAAAGCAAATAGCTAGAAATACAACAGACAAAGTAAGTTGAAGGCGCTTGTATTCTTTTGCCATCCTTGCTTCTAAGACAATTGCCGTATGTGTCGGCGACTACAGAAGCAAAGGAGGAAGTCGTTTGACACGAACTAAGGGTTTTAATTAAATATAACAATATTTAATTAGGAGTAACATACTACAGTAGTTGGGCTGTATTTTCCACAGTGTTGATGATGTTCCAAAATAACAAAAATATATTGTACAGTGTTTCCATACAGTGTATAATAACAAAGCATAACATGCAAACTACAGGATTAAACGCACTATATGGCCAAATGTTTGTCTACACTTGTCCAGCACACCCACATGAGCATGTCTTCCCTAGACGGTTGCCACAAATACTTAAGTACACAGTTGTCTAGAATGTCTTTGTACAGTATGTTGTAACATTCCATTATTCCTTTACTGGAACTCAAACAAACACTGCACCCTGACAATGACCCTCTGCACAAAACCCCCTGATCTTCCTGAAGATATGCTGTGTTCTGGTTGGAGTGGAAAAAAATGTCGACAGTTCCGATTCTGACTCAACCCCTTTGGGGTGAACTGAAACCATGGACTGCACCCAAGACCTCCTCACCTCAACATTAGTGACATAACACATAACACCGTCTAGTGGAAAGCTCTTCCAGAGGTGTAGATGTTGTTATTATAGAAGACAAAATTTGGAATAAGATGTTTGAAACCCATATGTGGATGTCTGTGCATATATAAAGTAAGCACTTATTATACAGAAAAGAATAATTGGGTTGTATGGACTTAAACAACACCTTTTGAATTCATTATAATTAGGATACCAAAAAACAGCATAGATAAAATAACACACTTTTTATTTGGCGACTTACAATCTACTATTATTCAATGGCAGTCCAACACTTTTTATTCCTGACGTTTTTTTTGGCTAATGAAAATGGAGTCCTTATGGGTATTGCACTACATACCTCTGACCCACTAATATCAGCAGCAGATATAGCCTGTGTAATTCAGGCTAACGTAACCTAATTGGTGTTTATTTTTAAAACTTGTTCTCACTTCTGAATCTTTTACCATAACCAAACGAAAGGGTAATGGAACAGACCGAGCGTCTCCAAATGGATTTAGAAACTGGCCGACTGCCATAAACCTGCAATGACAATGCAAGGATACGCTGTGAAGACCACAGGCGGAACAGAGCTCAGAGTGAGATGGGAAAACACTGAGCCTAAGCCGAACCTTGTTTATTTTCAATTACAGCTAATTTTCTAATTTTTTTCCCCCCTCAGTTTATATACACAAGAGCTAAAAGAATTAGATCAGCAAGGCGACACAGTAAAACCCGAAACACATGTTACGGCATGTTTTTTTTGCCAATTGCTGCGCCACAGTTAAAATCGCACCCGCTTGTACTGTATAAAGCAAAGTAAAGGTGGTGCTCATGCTATACAGAGTGACATTTTAGTGTGGAAAAATACAACTTGATATAATCACAACGATGACTGCTCAAGCGGCAAATTCTCACAGCACTACTGGTTTTCTTTAACCTTTTACCTGAAACATGAGCTGTATACAGGCACACTGGTCACTGATTATTCTACTGGTTGAAGCTGTAAGCATTTGCATCCAGCTAGGTCCACGCTGCCCAAAGTATTGCGCCATGGGCGAAGACGTGGATTGTGAAAGGGGAGCTCGATGAACTCTCTCACACAGGCCTAGTAACTTGCATGCTGAGAATGTTCATCCTCATGCTAGTATCAGCGCCTCCACAGCCTTACCCTCCTTTTTCCTTAATGTCTGACTGTTGGCTACAATAAACATAACCCTTGGCCAATGAGGGGGGGGGGCAAGCATTTCCCAGAGCCCTCTGTTTTTATTCGTTCCCCTTTCGTGGTCAGAATGACCTTTTGTGGTTTAAGTCTTGGCTGGGATTCTCATTGGCGTCATGCATAGCTGTCGAAACAGTCACTTGATAGCAGTTGGTTACTTGGCCACCACTATTGTTGTTGTGCCTCTTCAATGCTGAGGCAGCATAAATTTGTTTGTAGTCCATTGTTTCAGGTTCATGACAGGGTATGTTTTGATGAAGGACCATCAAAAACATAAAAATTATTTGGGGGGGGGTATATATGCTCATTAATAAAGACAGAATTATTCTCCTCTTTTACACAATTGGAGTTAAAGGTTTAACTAGTTTCGCATAACCTGAAAACTTTCGTCCGCTTTGAATGGCTAAGAAGGACGTATGACTGACGGAACCAGTGAAGTGGTTTTTTTTTTGGTTTTTTTTTTAAAGATATATTTTTGTCTTTATTGATAGGACAGATTAGAGATAAAACAGGGGGAAGAGAGAGGGGTGAAACCAGAAGGGACCCGAGTCGGAATTAAACCCGGGCCGTCGGAGTGCAGCAGCGCATGAGTGCTGGTACCCTAACCCACCACACCACGGCACAGAGCGTCACATTGTGCCACATCGTGGCATCATTAAGTGCTTCAGGCTAAACTCCTTTGCTCCTGTAAAACAGTCTATTCTGGAGACCTTGCATAATTTTACAAATTTAGCATTTAATCGATCTTGCACAATTAAACTATCCATAGAACAACCTCGAATCTCCTGAAGTTTTTAGCTAAGTGTGCTATGTGTCAGACGTGCAGACAGCATTCTATGGGCATGACATCTGAGATTAAGATTAACGTTTAACTGTCTTTCTCAGGGGCCCAGCGATGGCATCCCACAGCATTAACTTTCACACTAATGTTGCAGTCAACCCTTATCACACTCGTCATCTATATAATTAGCTTGGTTTCTGCCATAACTCATGTTGTACTGTTGCATGGCTTGATGTAGGGTGGAAACTAACATTTGACGTCATTGACACGTAAAACTCGTGCAAAACAGTGAGCAGTTTCCTTTTTTGTCAGGAGCACAGTGAAACCTGATTATAACAAATATTTAATTCTGCATAGCAGCATGACTCACAAACATATTTATTCGAGGTGGAGTGTATCTTTAATCATATAATCGGTCGAACTTGCAGCACGCACAGAGTTGTTATAATCCTTGATAAGTTGTAAAGAACTAGGAGTATCTTTATTACTCATCTTTATTGACTATGCTTTTCCACCAGAGCTGATGCAACAGCACTCTTTTCGAACCGGCTCTTGTTGGCACCAGGAGAGAGCAGAATCCAACCAACGTTTGACCAAAATTGCTTGCCATATCCTGCTATCTCTTTATTTCTCAATAGCTGTATTATTATTATTATTTATTTATTTTTACTTTTTTTTTTCTTCTTGCTTGGTCGGGAGGTTGGCATTCCCCCACTATTTGTGCGGGGCCACCCCCCCACGGGCTACCACTGGCTACTATTCTGGCGACCACTGATGAACTGACAGATTTATTTGTTTTTGTTGATTTCTCTGTTATTACTCAGTCAGCTTTAACAAATGCCCCCTCTCAAACTATGCACTGTGGTGGAAGCTTTGCCCACTGACGTTAAGACCAGTGATATTTTGGGGCTGGTTTAGAGCCAAGATCTGGGCACTGGTCCAGGACTTTTTCCAGTGGAAAAGCAGAGTCCAGTTACCAGTTGGGTACCCACTTCAGCGCTGGCCCTAATGGAAAAGCAGTATGACGGTGCCAATTATACAGGAACATGACATAAACACTGCCTACATCCAGTTTCAAATGGATCTCCTAGATGCCTACATACCTCCCTATATTCCAGACCAGCTTTAGGACCAAATATTTTTCTCCAACTATTAATAAACGTTTGAATCAACCTGCATTACATAACTAAGTAAAGAGTAGAATTTAGGTTATGCTTGGTGTATAAAACCTGGTTTGAGTTCAAGTTTTGCCAGACCAGGGTTCCCCCTGCTCCTATTTTTTTTTTTTTTTTTTTTTTGATTGACAACAGCCAACAGATGTTTTAAAGCAATGGATATTAAAAGGCCTAGTAAGAATAAAATGGGGCAAAAATTATAAAGTACTTGTAAAACTTTATAGGGCACTAGTATAATCAAAAATAGACTTTGGGAACATCATCTATGGATCTTCCAGTAAGTCATACCTTAAAATTTTGGACACTGTACATCATATCGGATTAAGACCTGTTCTAAAAGCCTTTAGGACCAATTCAAAGCCTGTATACCAAAACAAGAGAACCAATATTATATAATAGTAGGCTGAAACTGGTTCTCAACCAATGAAAGTAATCTTGGAATTTGCATAAAACCTCACTTGGCGAACATGAACGTTTATTTGTATATCTTTGACACATCAGTGCCTAATACCACCCTAGGATATATATATATATATATATATATATATATATATATATATATATATATATATATATAGATATATATATATATATATATATATATATATATATAAAAACAAAGTCAAATGAATTTGGCTTGTTTACGAATTTCTGAACCATCTCGGTCCCAGTGTACACAGATGGATCAAAGTTGGACAGTCACGTGTCTGCAGCAGTAGCGATTGGTCCAAAACATTTTGGCAAGTGTATACCCAAACGCAGTACAATGTTTAACAGCTGCAGCTTTTGCACTTCTTTTAGCTCTAGAGCAAATAGAAACAAAGCATCCTAGTCATTTTCCTAAATTCGGGCATAATCTAAACCCGGTTTGCAAGCATTTGAGCGTAAACAGTGTGAAAATGAGTCAAAAAACAGCAAAAGAGGCAATTCAGGCTAATATGACAAAATTATTTTAAAAATCAACATGTACAGGTTGTGTATACAAAATGCCGAGTTGGTCATACAAGATTCACTTATTCTTATCTATTGAAATGGGAGGAGAAACCAGTCTGAATGGTGTAAAAAATAGCAAACATATTTATTAAATAAATAAGTACAACATCTAACTATTTCATCAGAGCTGTTTGGGGGGAAAAAATGTTTTGCAGGAAGTCATTTAGCATCTACTACGCATATCCACAGGATTTCCTGATTGCAGATTTGTGCATTCGGGTCGAATGCCTCTTGGAAATTGATTGGCCTTTTCTTCCTAAATCTTCCTGACAAGCCGCGGTTAGGATATAAGCAAGGGAAGCGGTTAACGTTAGCCCCGATTGATCCCGTGTTGTTTTCCGACATGTCGAGTGTCTTGTTTTTATTTAAAAGTTCTATGTGGACGGTGGCTTGTGTACTGACAGCTGATTGATGTTAAAGTGATTAAGCACGGCCTTGAGTGCACACACCTGACGGTGTTCATCTGGTGTGAGCGCTTCAAAATCCGTCTGTTTAAAGGTTTTAAAAAACTATGTCTGAAACTAAATGTAGTAAACTGGTCTGCTTTTTTTTTTGTACTGGAGATGGATAAGCTTTACTCTCATAACCCCAGGGTTCCTAGTTCAGCCCTAAGCTTGTTACTCTCTGAGTTATACATGCTCCTTCTGTGTATTTATGGGGTTTCTCAGGTTTTATGTATTCGTGGAGCTATACCTTTGCGTAAATAAGTGTATCCATGGTGCCTTTCTATAGACCGCGTATCTATTAGGCTATAATCCTGCCTCACTCTTAGAATTTCCCAGACAAGCTTAGGATCCAACATCATCTTGGTCAGAATAAAGCAGTTGTCGAAGGTGAATAGAAATGGACAGCCTTAATTTTTATACTTGGACAACTGCGACACAAGAAAGGACTCTTTTATCTTGTTGACACTGCAAGTCTTCTATAAAATGTCTTTATAAGCGTCCCTCATCCAAATCCTCAATTTTTATCTTTGCCGCTTTTTTGTATGAAGATTATTAATAAAAAGCATTTTTTGGTACAAATTCTCTATCAGGTCAAAATCTGGCCTTTGACTGGACCTTTTAAACCCATCCAGGTTGGTGGATGTAAGCCACACCATGTATATTAGCAGGTTGCTTAGGATACTTGTCATGTCAGAAGGTTATAACTCATGACATATTTAGTGTCAACAACCACATGACCAAGTCTGTGCAAAAACACATCCCCTAGCTACAGAAGAGTGGGAGCAAATGCTAGATCTCGATGCTAAATTCATTTTCTTTCACACTTGTTTGCTTCATATCCTACGAAAAACTCTGGGCATGAAACTAAAGAAATTTGGTTTAATAGTTTTTGTTGTAGCTTTTTGTAGCTGTTGTAAGAGAATATAGTTTATAGACCAATAGTGGTATTAACTAAAGTAACCAAATAATGTAGTTTTAGTTGCAGGTGGTAATTTAGGCCTGTGCTTTGCTGGGGCTTTAACTTGTTGCTTCAGTCCAAAATATTGGGCAAAGTGGAATATTGTGTGAATTTGTAATTTGTGAACAGTGGTGGACTTTTGTTTGTTTTTAATTGAGGTAGGAAAAAATGCACCCCGTGATCTCCCTATCTGACCGACGGTTGCTTTCCTTTTTAAAGGCACCCCGATTGGCACTTGGTCCCTTAATTGTCAATACTATATTTAGCTCTTTAATGCAGCATAGCTGGTAATCAGAGAGGAGCGCCAAAGTGCCCGGTGGCCTCTAATCTAACAACCCTGCCCACGAACAGAACGCTCAGCACAGAAAAGAGGCTTAGCGAGTCAGTCCTACTCGTATCCGTCTCACGACTTCAGTCGCGAGCCCCTGCTTTTTTTTTTTTCCCTCCCTTTGTCTAAACCACTCCCTCTGTTATTCTGTCTAAGCAGTACAGCCTGGGGAACTCTCAGCACTCTACACTTTTACTGTCCACTGAGAACAGTCAAGCGGCCTGTACTACAACGGCCGGAGAGATCCGAACGCAGATGGCTTTTTGAGATTATTTATCACCGGTGTTAAAAGATCCTTTCTAAAAACTCTCGCACATTCACTCTTAAATTACCCCCCGTATTCCCTAAACAAGAAGGAAGTATCCAGTGTTGGCAAACCACGCTGGACCGGGGAGCAGAGCGTGTCGTTGCATCCTTACAGGAGAAAGGACAATGCACACACACTGTAAGTGCTGAAAGCAGTAAGACCTTTTTAAAAAGAAATGTAAATGTAGAAAAGTTTTTAATTTGAATCCGTGTCGACTGCAGTTTTTAATCTACATTTTCTATACATCCAATTGCCGATTTAATCTTTTATGTTAGATCATTTCTTTTTTTGGGTTGTGAGTTCTGTGTGTAGGCACCTGTTTGTTATTATTGCCACTGGCTTTTAACTGCACATTTTGTAGCTGCGGTTATTGCCTTGTATTTAACTCGTATAAACTTTGCAAAATTATTATAATTATTTCAGATTGTGTTTGTACCCTGACTTTAATTTTAATGTGAACTAAAGCCACTCTTCTGCCTCACATCCTGGCTGATTAAACATTTTAAGTATACCCATACGATAAAGAGAAAAAAAAAAAAAAAAAAAAAAAAATAATATATATATATATATATATATCTATATATATAGATATATAGATATATCTATATATATTTAAACTACTTTAAAATATACCAAAAATAGATTTGCTGAAATACATTTCAAAAATATACTTGCATAAAAAATATTTTATTAATGAGTTTTTTGAGTATATTTTTAACACACACACACATGTATACGTGTGTATATATATGTATGTATGTATGTCAATCGAAGAAAATAAATTCACATATAACATTTTGAGGTTTTTGGGGGAAAAAACAATTTTTTTTAAACAGATAGGATAAGTGAATTGAGAGAGAAAGAGTTTAAGTACATTGACTCTATTGATCATATAAATTGATTATATTGGTAAAGTATTTTCCTGGCCTAAAAATATGTTTTAAAATATATTTTGGTTGAATTTTCATTAATTTTTTAAAAATGTTTTATTGATCGTCAAAGATGCAACATGTATTTTAATATATATCTAAAAATACAGTAGTCAACATTAAACATGGATCAAAAAATTCGATCAAAGTTGTCCTAAAGCAAGAAGGGCTATTGTTTTGCTTCGATGAAAAGTTTTTAATTCACTTCAGTTGGCTAGTATATATTTTTTTTACCGTATGGGTATTTAAAGGTTGTTTAGCACTTCAGTCTGCGAACAATATGCGGTAACACGATCTGTGGTTTAGCTCATTTACATCAAAATGCAAATAGATCGCTTGCAGATGGCTCGTCTATAAGTTATTCCAGGTCTCTTAAAAGTAGGATTCTGTGTTTTTCTTTGTACTGTAATTCCACTGGGCTGCCAACGTATTTTAATACTATAGAATGCAGTGCTCCATACTCGCCCACGATCTCCTTCTGTTGATTCTCTCTCTATCTCTTGCCTTACTATCTTTCACTTTCTCCGCCACCCCAGTCGATAGAAATAGCCACCAAGTTGTCTGCTGTCACAGAGTTAGGTGAGGTAAGTGTTAAATCGCATTTGCTGTGTACGATCCACAGTAAATCACATTTGGAAAGTCTGAAGATGCAAAGCTGAGATTAACGTTGTTTGTGTCAGGCTTCCTCTCTCCCTCCAGACATTACCAGTGGCTTGTTTCTACGAGGCGGTTTGACATTCTGCAGAGCTCGTCTCTTGTACAGCGCATAGTGAAGATGCCATTTAAACACACGGTTTAGAGAATGTGACAGCGAGTGAAAGGATAGTGTTTGGGTTTGTAGCAAGACATAAACTGTGCAGCATATTCAGCATAGTTTTATCTTGATTTGTTATATTAGATTTTTCATTTGACAGCTTGTGCCGCTGGAGAGAAAGTTCATCAAGCATAAATAGGGATTGGGCTTAAGACTCATGACAAGACTCATATTTATTTGACTTTGTCAGCTGGGTGTTTGGATTGTATGTTGCCACACGTAAAAGGGCATGGCAGCGATACAAGAATAACAGTCATGAATAAACAATAGTGTTAGAGCAAGTGCACCAATAAATTACACAGGGAAGGCTGGGGAAAATACAGGGGTGTGAATCTTGTATTCAACAACACCCTCTTTGTATTTATAGCCCTTCATGATGGACAAATTAGCATAATTTGTCTATTAAACTTAATGCTTGTTAGAAAAATCTGACCTAATATTAGTTACATCTTTGGTTATGCACTAAAAAGTCAAACGCAACTCAAAGGGTTACATTCATAGCATGTGGCAGACCCCCTTATCCAGCGCGATTTACATTTATTTCTTTTATACAAGTGAGCAACTGGGGGTTAAGGACTTTGCTTTGGGGCCCAACAGTAGCAACTTTCAATTAGCAGTTTAACAGCTTAATCACTGTGCCACTACTACCCAAGTTACAGGTTGCCATGTTCGGATACAGGTAATAGAACAACGGAAAACAATTAGACAGACAGAGAAATCTGTCACTGAAATCTGTCACTGATGTCATCTGCCATGATGGCACTGTTTCCAACTTTCCCCATCTCAGGTACCACGCAAAATGATTGAGCAGACAACGAATTTGCATTTTGTCCATTTCCTCTAACGGATAATCAGGAAAATTATCACTTTATTTTTTCACATCATTGCTTTTTACTGGCACCAACAAAATCTTGTTTCTCCCAATTGTAAAATCTTAATTTGGTTCCTACAGGATTTTTCATTACTTTTTGTGATTGTTGCTAGTTACTGTGTAAAACTGTGTAGCTTTGCTTTCGGAAAGGTCATAATGAAAATGTGTTGCACGCTTTCTTGTAGTAAATGTAAAGCAAAAGCTGAGATCCTTTTTTTTTTGTTAGCTGTAAGCTACCATTTAGCAAGAGAACATGGTTTATCAAAGGTCTAATGGGTTGTTGAACTAAAACTTCAGATGAGTCTTTTTTTTTTGTATGAGGTCATTTTTGATGCAACTTGACTGAACTTGACATTGAGGTCCTACAGTGTGAGATTAGTATCATGTTCGTATCATAATCATAGATCAAACTATTAGAACACAGCAAACGGAAGAATTATCCTGACTATAATGTGGCTTTAAAAGATTTTATGCTTTAGAAATTGCAGAAATTGCGCTCACTCCTCCATAAAAACTAGGTGCTGTCTAGTTTCTCACACACTTCTAAAGTTCTGGCACTCAATAACCATTCGCATGTTTGTTTTTATGCCAGGCCTGGAAGGTTTTTGCCCGAGGTCACTTTCGGGCAAAGGACACCGCTCTTCTTAATATAAATGAATGTTGTCTTGCCTTAGCTCCTCCGATGCATAAATGGCTCGTTTTAAAGGATTTCATGCTCTAATGACAGTCCAATCACATGTGGTCATGTTTCTATTTAAGCACTCGCCAGGCCCCTTGTGTTTACGAACTGTGTGAGCACCACATGTGGCCAGAGCTTGACTGAACACATTCCATGTGTTGTTCAGAAAAAAGCAGAATGTTTCATCCTGAACCAGAGTGAAATTCTGGTTCACTCTATAGTGCAGCACTTCTTCATTAAAACGCTTCTGATATAAGAAGCTGCAGTTGTGCTGTATCGTCACCGACCCTTTGAGCGAATAAAATGAACTCTAATTGCATAATCAGAATCTGCATATAGTAAGAGCTATTCATTTAAATGATATTCACTGCTCGGTGATGTGGACGACAGCTATACATTAAGGCCTCCCACTACTTCCATTCCTGTGTGCCATTCTGTTCTTTCCCTAGTAGATTGTGATGCAAGGACCATGAGTCATACACCGAGTGGGCGATGCCTGAACAAACGGTAACAGCTCATTTCTCCAGTCAAACCCCCACCCACCACCACCCCAAAACGCTCGCTAAGGTTGTTCGAGCATATTTTACCTCCTGCAGATGTAGGCGAGATCCCTGTTTAATATGCAATGAAAAGATACTTTAAGTTATTTCTATAAATAAATTGGAACATATGCAAAAGATTTCAGAGCATACTTAAAGATTTTCTGACTGACGTACATTTTGTATATCCAAATTTGCTGGAATAGGTTTCCATGGAAAATACACAAAGAAATCGGACATCCTGCCTTTTTGGATAAATCTGAAAATGATTAACAGTTCCTAACTAAAACTAATGCCTTAAGTTCATTAATAAAATTGGCAAGTGTACATTTAATAAAGCAAATCCTAAATGTCATATTTAGTAAACATGCGTTATTAACTACCAAGAAAATACGTTCTCTGAAGAAACATTAATGGAATGTACTGGTTCAAAGGTATCCATGTAGGACCATCTGGGGCAAGAAGAGCAAAGAGAAAGAATTTTCACATCAGGTTTTAAAGAGAAAAATTGCAGGCTGCTTTGGCCATTATAATAGCATCAATTCAGTTAAAATTGATTGTAATTTTAATTGTTTAATAACTTGTAACATATTAACCACTAGGCTAAAGTGGTAGCCTAGTGGTTATGTTAAACTGCTCACAAAAAAAAAAAAATCACCATTACCATCCTGCAACTATGAAGCTCATAAGCAAGGCACTTAATTCTCAGCCGCTTAATTGGATAAAAATAGAGATATTGTGTAAGATAGATTGTGTGCGGGACTAGGAGGTGTGTAGAAAGAGTAAAAACTCTGCCTCTGCTGCAAGGGGTGGATGGGCCAATCAGTCATTTGTGTTGAGAGTTACCCAGGACATCGATCCAAAAAAAAAATTCAAGACACATAACAATCATAACATATAAAATAATTAAATTACAATCAATACACTTATTTGGTTTCAACTAAACATTGTATTTCAGATGTAAGCAATTCTCTGCAAATTTCTTATCTTTGTTTGCAATCTTAATCTCATGTTTAAGCTTTCACTCGTCACGTAAAAATAGTAATGACAATACCTGAGGAATTGGTGAGCCACCAATCTGGAGAGTTAAACACAAGGGTCCTCAAACTACCGCCCGGAAGCCAGACGCGGCTCGTCCCCAAATTTGAGCCTGGTAATATCTGATAATCTCAAATTTGAGAGCTAATATCGCGTGAAATTAGAATTCCCGATCACTAAATTTGTGCGATCGTGGATTAATAGTTTCTGATGCTTGAAAACTACTTACAATAAAATCACCCAACTATATTTGTAAAACAATTAAAAAGCATTAATCTATATATTTTCCTCCCTGTAAGATAGCCAGACGGGCTGGGCAGGAATAGATTTTGGTAGCCTGACTGGAAGACACAATAGCCCCAGGATGTGGCGCTAGCGATTTTGCAAGCCTTGTTACGTTGCATTTTGTACAGTACAGTGTAGTTTAGGCTTAAGGGTTGGATTTGAGTTTGAAGGAAGACAAGAAGGTGAGGTCCAGCATGTTTGCTTTTGCAGCAAGTTCTATGTTAAAAATTAGTTCCGTGATCCAATTTTGATGTGCATAACTGCTAACATGTGATGTACATAACTGCTAAAATATTTTTAACCCAACAGCTGTTTTTTTTTTCTTTTTTAGTCTGATGACGTAACTTAGTTACTTCTTTGCCGGCTCCTGAAGAGCAGCAAAGTATACGATTCACCGGATAGACTCGTGATGAAGATATCACAAATACAAGCGTTGATAGATATGAGTCAGGGTGGAGGCAGGGGGGATTCTCCTCTTGCGCTAATCACTCACCAGGGTGTTCAGCAGATCCATCTTGAAAAAGATTAAGTCAAGTGAAGAATGTGTCACTGAAACCCTCAAGCTGAGCCAAGACTGTTTGTGTTTTGCCTCTTAAATGATCTACTTTTCCATTAAAACAGGGTCCCCCAAACCTTTTTTTGCATTCTGAATTAACATTCTGTTAGTGGTTGACTAACAACCTTAATAAGAAAATAATTTGCAAGCCAAATGTTATCAAATACAGATATGATATGAGAACAGATTTAAAATAAAATTTTCAAAGTACGTCTTTGGTATTGTTCGGAGAGCAGGCTTAAGTTTGGGGACGAGCTGTGTCTGGCTTCCGGACTGTAGTTTGAGGACCCTTGCGTTTAAAGGACATTGTGATAACAAGCTCTTTGTAAGGCCAACAAAATTAGCGTTAACTGCCATGCTGAATATTTATAATGGGTTTCTTTCAATATGAGAACGTTTTTTCAGAGAGCTACAAAAAGATGTATTTAGGTCAAGTTTGATGAAAATGCCCCAAAGCGTCTGACTTGCTCCAGTGTGTAAAATTCCATCTGCTCCCTTTACGTTGTTTTTTTTTTTTGTGTTTATTTTTAGGGGAGTTTATATATTTTTTTCACTGCTCTGATAAAGACCTAGATCTACTTTGAAAGCATGCCTAAATAAAAGTTCCAGAGTCCAGAGTATATAGGCGAAGGGCACTGTTGAGTTTGTGCAGCTGCATGTGTGTCTGCATGAATTGGAAAATAAACAGGTTCACATTATTCTTCCATCGTTTGCTGCAGGCATCAGAGTGCATTGTTCTACACGTTTATGAGCCTCTGCTTGTTGTAATGAATTTCAGCTATTCTAATTGTCGACTAATTCATACGAGAGCATTGATTACAGACATGGACAACTCTGCATAATGGTTGCGCCGCGTTTTTGTTCCTCATTGTGGTCTGAATAAATGGTGTTTTGCTATCGGATAATTGATTTTATTGAAATTCCCATTGTGTCTGCTTTTAAACAAACATTGATTGTTCTTTTAGTCTAGGTTTGGCGAATGTTTATGCCTCCTAAAAAACATTTGCATTTATATCGCATGGTGGACCGGGATTAAAAAGAGAGGAAACAATGAAGGATAGGGTTTAGACAAGGTTGTTTGCATTTGAAAGGATATTAAACCTTACTAGTCCAAATGAGAGCGAAATATATATATTTACGTTACCATTATACCCCTTTCTACTTATTAAACTTCTGTTATTATTCAATCACAAGTACCTCAGATTGCCAAATATATGCAACACGTTCAGTTTGTTTTTTCTTGAGTGCTGTACGACAATGATTTCAGTCATGGAAAGCAAATTAATATCAAGTAAAAATGTCCAGAGCTTATCATTATCGCCACACTTTGTCACAATTCAATATTATATGGTTTTTCGGCCCAGTCCTAATTTTTACTGTATAAAATAAATAGTAATTGGCCAAAAACGTAGTTTTTGTTAATGCTCTTCTGCCCCGTTAAACACTGTGCAGTTATTTTGAATGTCCTCCGTTGTCCTCGACAGACTAATTTGCAGACGATGGAATGGCTGAATTCTAAATCTTTTGAGATACTTTAAGTCAGACTTATAAACTGGTACAATCTGCTTAATCAAGGCCTCCAACAGCTCTTTCGATCTCACTATGGTGTTCACTATTACTTCAACAGTCAAGAGCACATCAAACAAAATGTCCAAGGTGTAAATAGAGCCAAACTCCTTCAAAAAGCTGAATGACAGTGTTTTAATCATGTGTGCCTGATTTGATACATGTGTGTTTTGGCTATTTTATTTGGGAATAAATGTTGATGTCCTAAATTATTCCTCCCTAGAAATTGTTCTATTTGTTACGGATAATTTTTAAAAGTCTCTTCTTCAGTTTTAATTGTTTGGTTATATTACTTGAATTTCCCAGTATTGCTTTAAATTGATATTAACTATTCATATGTCCAAATGTGTTAAACCCACAGGCTGGGTGTCCTGTTTTCCGCATGACTGTATGTATATGCGAGTGTGTATGGATTAAACAATTAAGCAAAGTTTAATTTTGAGCTACGTCTCTAAGCTGTTTGTATTTGTAGCACGACACACCTGAATGCTGTACCTGTAGCTACTAACTAGAGCTACCAGTTTTCAAACCCACCACCTGGTGCGCATTATATATTATTTTCTTAGTGATTTTTAAATGGTTTTTCTTCAGATGACCGAGGGTCGTCGGTGTGCAAATGAAAATATCACTGCAAAGCTGTCATGTAATTCTCCTACTATAAACAGCGCTTGCTATAAATAAGCATATTAGAAAAAATAGACTTTAGAAGAAGATAACTAACTTGCATCTTTATTTTTAAGGTGTAATAACCGCGTTAATACAGTTTTAAGGTGTAATAACCGTGTTAATACCGTTTTAAGGTGTAATAACTGCGTTTTACCGTTTACGGTGTAATACCGTGTTAATACCGTTTTAAGGTGTAATAACCGTGTTAATACCGTTTTAAGGTGTAATAACAGCGTTAGTATCGTTTTAAGGTGTAATAACAGCGTTAGTATCGTTTTAAGGTGTAATAACAGCGTTAGTATCGTTTTAAGGTGTAATAACAGCGTTAATACCGTTTTTATGGTACTCTTCATACAATATTTTTATTTGCATTAGTGACCAATTTTTTAAAATTAGGTCTGTAAGAGTCATTGTGCAATGTAGTACAAAAAACTATTAGTGTGTGTGTGTGATGTTGAAATTGTTTTTTGTAAACATGAACCCTGATCAAATGTCAGTAACTTGCTTTTCTGTTTGGAAGCAATTGTTTAAAAAACCGTGCTGGGAATTTTCATTAGTGTCCGAGTCACCTTTCATGTCCCTTTCTCTTGTTACAGAGCTTCTGTTCAATCTAATTTCCAGCACTTTGCCAATTAAATTGTTGTGCTGTACGACCTTGACAAGATCGTGTGTGTGTGTGTGTGTGTGTGTGTGTGTGTGTGGCAGTGTTGGTGGGGAAATTCTGATTGTGTAGTTTTTTTATAACGTTTTTTTCTCTGGTACTGGAAAAAAACTTTCTGTCTTGCTTTTTTAAATAATTATAAACCATTTTTTTGTAAGTAAAAAAAATGTTTAAAGAATGCTGCTGGATGTCCCCAGCACTTTTTGTTGTTATTATTATTATTATTATTATTATTATTATTATTATTGTTTATTTAATAGTATTAGCAGTTCTAAAAACTAAAAAAAAAATATATGTTCAAAATGAATTAAGCGATTATTCATATACATACAAAAACTTTCTTTAAGTGATTGTTAACATTAAAATACTTTAAAATGTTAATAAACAGAAAGAATATATCTGCGTTTTTCCTAATACCCAATTTCTCAAAACCAAACCGTGAACACACCTTTATTCCTAACCAAACTGTCCACATTATTTTATTTGTTGCATGAATTTGTCAATCCCACAGTGGCTTTGCATCCTCCTTATATTTTACTGCATTGTGGCCTGTATATCTGGAATGCCCGCTGTCCATGGATTGGACATTTTAAAACATGAAATGTTTATCGCTGAGACTCATTCCCACCTCTAACTTGGTATAAGCACCTAATGCCTCATATATATATATATATATATATAGATATATAGATATATATATATAATATATATATATATATATATATATATATATATATATATATATATATATATATATATCTATATATATATCTACACACACACACACTGAGTAGTACCACAAACAATGGGTTAAAAAGTTTTAGCTTCAGTGGGCCCAGTGTTTAAACTGCTGGGCCCCTGAGCAAAACTTTTAACCATTAAACTACTCAGATGGATAGAATTACAAGGTAACCTGCTAAATGCCAGAAATGTGAACAGGATGTACACCTAACAGGCAGTATATAATGGCAATTGAAGTCCTACAGACACTAAGCCTGCATCTAAGAAACTAAGGTAAAAAATGATATAATTTTAGTCTTTTGAGTTCTCCTGGCTAGATATGCCAAATTAAACAATAATCTGTCATGATAAAACGATCAATAGAGTGTAACCTTGGTATACGAATGCCCTCTCTTATGATTATTTTGCCTTTGCCAGAATTTTGCAAGAAAGTTGTGCAAATGTTTAAGAGCCTTTCAAAACTTGTTTGTGTCAGTGGGAAGCCAAGCAAAGCCAACCGAAGCAATTTTATATATGTTAAAAGGGTTTCTTCCCTTAGGTTGCATCCGACATGTGCTCATAAGCTAGGTAATTTTTTTTTTTTTGTGTTGACAGATTGGCGGCATATTTTATATTTAACTTTATTTCTTTTGTTGATGTTTTGGTTGTTTTAATATGCAAACATGTAATTATGATTTTGGAAATTGGTAATGCTAGTAATATTTTTGTGCTTAA
Organism: Bagarius yarrelli; assembly: GCA_005784505.1. NCBI lineage: Eukaryota > Metazoa > Chordata > Actinopteri > Siluriformes > Sisoridae > Bagarius > Bagarius yarrelli. The sequence goes on along the minus strand of VCAZ01000045.1, from coordinate 2,846,915 downwards.
ACAGATAATCTGCATTTTCTTATTTTGGGAAATACCGATTTTTACCTTAAGAACTCTCCTTTAGGAGAAATTAAATTTGTATTTATTTGTATTTGTATGGAGTTGTTGAGCAAGGTTATTGTGATTAGTTAAGCGTAAAATGAGCACACGGTGCACTGTTTATGGGCGAGATAAGAAGCCAAGCAGTCCACAGTCGACTGAATGTCATTTTAAATGGAAGAGGCAGGTGCGAGAGGCCAACTTGCGACTCGTCCCCATTGTTTTTGGAGCCAGTAACTGGCACCGGGGCTTGATTAGACATTTCTGGAATGCACTTCCATGTACGGCTTGATCATAAACCGACGATCTGCAAGTGTGACCTAGGGTCAGTTTTAGCTGCCTTATTAGTATATTGGACCTCGCAATAGTAGTTCTAGAGTTTGAATGTTGGCTTGACACAATGCACAATCGCAAATGGGAGAAGTGGTAGTTCAGTGGTTCAGAGTTGTTGGACTAATGATCAGTAGATCATGGGTTTTATATTCCAGCACCACCAAGCTGCCACCACTGGGCCCCTGAGCAAGGACCTTAATCTCTGAAACACTCAGTTGGATAAAAAGCAAAGGTATATTTTAGCTGATCTAGACAAGGGCATTTGGCAAATATCAGAAATTTAAATGTAAAGGAAATTAAACAAAAGTGTAATAGAAAAATGCTAGGAAGTATAAGAAAGTTTTGAGACACACCAACAGATGGCAGCGAAAGGCTTGCATGCCATTTTTTGGCATGTCTTGTTACTTTTTTAGCTTTCCGCTAAACTGAGTTTATGCCGAGACATTTTTTTGCTCCCTTTCTATTTCTTTTTATAAGCATTGAAGAAGTTGCATGTGTAGATAACCTGATTAGCAAAGATAACATTAAAAGAAATGTACAGATTAGATCTGAATCTGGGCTGCTTTGTTGTATGGGTATGGAAGGGCTATGCTTTTGAGAAACAGCAGTAACGTTTCTGCCACAGTGAATTGACGCACTATACAAGTTCATGTTTAGATGAGCCTTTTTGTGGAATTGGCTGAGATTTATTTGTTTGAATCCTGAGCAGTCTGTTTTGTCTGGTGTTTTCTGTTGGCATAGTGATGTTTTGTAAACATGGGTGTAACAAATCCTATGTTTACAAAACCCTTTTAACTAACTCTCCTTCCTTTATTATTCTTTCAGGAGACAGTGGTAAGGGCGTGTCCTAACGCTCTTGGCGCCGGGATCGATTGGCTGGTGGGCGTGGCCGGCGGGCTGGCTCCTCCCCCTCCCGGAGGCAGCGTGCGCTCCCAGCCGCCGCCCCCGTGCGCCCCGCGCTCGCCTGGCTTGCGTGCCCGAGCCCATGCCCCCAGTACTGCACTGCCGGGCAGCGCCATGTGCGTCCCGCACACCATGGAGACGGGCAAACACCACAATGCATCGGACACAGGCCAGGGGCCTGGACATGGCAGGCGTGGTGGAGGGGTACCACTCGAACCCTTCGTCCACCAGGTCGGCGGCCATACCAGCATGATGCGCTATGACGACCACACTGTCTGCAAGCCGCTTATTACCCGCGAGCAGCGCTTTTATGAGTCTCTGCCGCCCGAGATGAAGGAGTTTACACCAGAATACAAAGGTACATTTTATATTTACAATAAAATTTTTGCATGTCGTCAAGTAATAAGCCTTGCGGCTCATATTGTCACACACAGTCGGTCTGCAGGGTACAAAAAGTTTCCTATTAAACAGGATGTTCAACAGGCCGATCGGATTAAGGGAAGTGACGGCGCAGTAAACGCAGAGGTAGAGACACAGCCATTAATCCTAATTTCAGACAGCTCAGTATAATTTGTTAAGGCTGACGCTGTTCTGCTTTAGCAACCAGAGCAAACAGAGCACAAGTGCCAGATGAACTGAACAGAGATGTTTTGACATTCAGCATCACAGCAGTTGAGACAAAGCAGCATGGGATGTCTGGTCACACTAACCTAAAGGACATTTATCTGAGCTTTTCCAGAGCTTACATAACCAGAGACTTTGTATCAACCTTGGACTTTGTAGGATTGAAGAGACGCAGAGCATCATCTTTTCGGAAATTAACGATTTCCTTTTTTTCTTTTAATTGCTATTTGGGGGAAAATGTGTGTTTCAATGAACCTGCCTATGAGAGTCATATTTAGCTTGTCAGGTTTTTTTATATTTAAACAGGTGGGTTTTTTTATGGATATTATAAAAATCGAAATAAGTATTTGCTGTAATGTGACATTAACACCTTAACCACTGAGATACCAGTTCCCAGACTTTTAAACTGCTTATCTGAAGATTCAGGTTTCAATTTCCATCTCCACCAAACTGCTACTGCTGGGCCCCTGAGCAAGGCCCCTAACCATTAACACAACTGTCACCTGATGTTAAAGCTATATCCAGACGGTTACTTTCTGCATTCCACTCGTTTGTCCTTACCACAAAGCTCATTTAGCACGTGGTTCATGTCTTCCTCTACACCCTAACGTTACCGTGTTAGACACACGGAGTGCCTTCCTCATAAAGTAACCCTGACGTCGTTCACTGATTTGAAGTAAATAAATACACACATCTCCAGCTTCTGGCACCTATTTTAGCCCGTGCTTGACTAAGGCTGCAGCTCATTCTTTTTTCCATTGGCTAGAATTTGTCCCTTGCAGTGGGTGGCCATGTAGCCGATTTTAAAATAGAGCCGGCGACGGGCTCAACATTGTTTTTGCATGATAGCACGCTTAGAAGAATCGCCCACAGACTTAAGAGGTATGTGTAAAATGGTATAAGGAGCTATAAATAGGTAAACAGAGGTTGTGGTTAGAGGAGGTGCGAAAAGGGAGCAACACATCAGCCATTGTTTGTTTGGTCCCTTGCTACTGCTAGTCTGATGATTTAAAATACTATTGTATCTGATTTGTTTTGTAATTTCATCCCCCATCCCTCCATTTAAAAAAAAAAAAAAAAAAAAGGTAAATGATGTGACCCTCACAGAAAAAAATATTGGCTGGATTAACCAATTTTTAACACATTGGTTATGTTCATTTTTCTTTATTTATGTCAGGTTTTAAATTGTTTTTGTAATCAATGTTTTTATCCAGTTTATTGGATTCTTACACACAAACACTGTTAAAACACAAAAAACTTACTGAAGTATAAAAACAATTCTGAAAGTTGAAGTTCAATGTTTTGCCCATTAGATTAAGTTGAGCTGCTGCTGGTCTGCATTACAAAGCATCCAATCATGTAGTCAGATTTTTTTTTTTATTCTACAATCTATATTGCAATATGAAAAAAAATCACCAGATGACTATAGCTCTATGGAACTAATAAATTATTTTAAAACGAATGGGTTTAATTTTTAATTAATTAATTAATTTAAAGGAAGTGCATTTGCATCAAATAAAATACCCAAATTTCAATCATCGATAAATACAATAGAACAAAGATGCAAATGAGAGAAAACAAATAATCGAATGTGAAGTGACACTAATTAAGTACAATTAATCTTTGTTAAAACTACAAAAGTGGTTGTTTCTAGCGCCTAAATTTGTTTGCAATGTTTGCACAGTAACAGACCTTAAAGCTATGTACAAATGCTAAACGTTCGCGCTACTATTAAACTTCTGAACTGTAATGCAGTCAAATATAATCCCCACTTGTGACTATTGCAGATGCACCCACTGACAAATGCCAAAACTGGAGCTGCAATGTCAACCTTGTTATAGAAATGTGGCCCAAGACAAAAAAAGTTCCTCAGATAGTTTGGCTTGTTTGTTACTCTGTTTGAGTGTCGTGCACTAACCTATATTGCTAAAAGCGTCCACCAGAGATGATGAAATCTCCAAAATTACTCAGTGCTTCAAAGGGGGAATTTAAACCGTGTGTCACATCTATCCCTGGATTTGTTTTTGTGCTATGGAAAGGCTTGCACCTTTGATCCCTGGTCTTAAAATAAACTTTATGCGCACATGGTGGGTTGCATGTGTAACGTTTACGTTCGCTCTTTGCCTTGGAGGAAAAAACAGTGCCAGGGACTTGGAGTGCTCCGTGTCTTTTAAGGCCTTGAACCAGCCAACACTAAATCCTTAATGAACATTAAACTAAGCCCTTCCCGTATTAGCACAGCAGAACGACAGCTTTATTTCGCTGGCTCATAAACACTACACACGCACACAGACCCTGTCCCCGATATAGGCTGCTCAGCCCTGACATCAGCACTGTCTCCATTCATTAGCTCCAGTAACTGGAATGACATCACCAAGGAGGGATCACAGAGCTAAAAAGGCCATCCAGTAGCTGCCAGTCAGCTGGATGATGCATGCTCTGTTTCCTCGTAGCACCTTCTGCTCATACTCACTCTCTCAGTATCTCGCTTTACAAACAGGCTTCTCTCGTTTCCGTCTGCTGACGCAAACCACTTAACAGCATAATCAATCACATGGAAGTCGTAATACTGAACAAATAGCTCTAGTATTGTCTTAAATATTTTGAAATTACTTTGTGAAAGACAGTAAATGACATTTACCTTTTATTTTTACTCAGTACATTGCTAGCGTTTTTTTTTTTTTTTTTTTATGGCTATGGTTAAGGGTTGATAATTATTTGAAAAGTATTCAAAACTGGATTTTAGAACTACTAACAGATCAATGTATATTATTATTATTATTATTATTATTATTATTATTATAAATCCTTTTCACATGTCACGTGACTCCGCCTGGTCCAGTCAGCGGCACTGAAGCAACATGGCGGAGAGCTCAAACATTGCGAAGAAACATACATAGCACTGGGTTCGCGTTCCGGTACCACCCCACCCTCACCTTGCGCCTGCTTTACTTTTGTTCTACCCTATCATAAAGATTATAAAATGCCAAAACATAAGAAATAAGAAAAAAATCGTTCATTAATTGTAATTGCGGTAAAATGTTAAAAAAAAAAAAAATCAAGGATTTAGTTAGGATTAAGTAGATGCAGTTTGTTAACGGTCATACTGCATAGTTTTTGTAATTTCCTGTTATTAAATCGTCCGCGCAGGTGTTGTCCTGGTGTGTTTCGAGGGCGACATGGACGGCTACATTAACCTGGTGGCGTACCCTTACGTGGAGAGCGAAAGCTTGGACCACGAAGAGCTGCCTGAGAGGGACCAACCACGGCGGAAACACTCGCGCCGCAGCCTGCATCGCTCCAGCAGCGACCATAAAGACGAAAGGGCGGCCCACGAAAGTGACAGCAATGACAAGTGAGCTTTTATAGTGTCACTAGAAAGCTGAATGCAGACAGTTCAGCTGGTTTTGTTCATATCTTAAGGGGTAAAAAATTTTGCTTTTTTTGTCACTATTATGCGTCATAATTTGTCCACTTTACCTCAACCATATCAACACACTTTTTCAGCCATATTGCAATCTAAAGTATAGCCTGTAAAAGTTGTAGCTTAATGGATTCCTAGAACCTATATATACATAATGCATAATGAAAAATGGATCCAGATCAGCCAACAGAACTTCAGAAAGTGCCCGCAGGAAATAATGAGGATTATTGATTTCAGGGCACATTTACAGATTTACACTTGGCAACCAAAAAGTTACACATAATGTTGAGGTTTGCTTTTGAATACTTTTATACACTGTATGTAAAGTAGACTGTGATGGTCACCATGGATTTAATAATTATAAATAATAGGGCTGTTTATTGGCAAGGGACTCAGAATACAATACATGGATCATGATAAAATTTATCACAATATATTGCGAAATATATTGTAAATAACAAAAAGTAAAACAAATGGCTTAAAATACAACCAGAGGCACTTTAATTTTTCAGCCATCCTTCTAAAGCAAATCAGTATGTGTCAGCGACAACTGTGGTAAGGAGAAGAAAGTCGATTGACACACGCAATAAGGGTTTTAATTAAATATTAACATAAACGTAAATCTGCATTATTATGCATTTTTACTATGGGTTGGAATATCGTTGGCGTTACAAAAAATATCGCTATACAATTTAAGGCTCGAACTTATAGGTGTTTTCAGTTCTTTTTGTTTATTTTCTATTCAAATGCTCAATAAAATCCAACATCGACGCAATGTGACGTCCTCCAGTGATTTAGCTTGCTGGTATCTTAATCTTGTGCCTTAGAGAAACGTGTGCAGTAAATCGTAATATTCACATTCATTATTTTTTTTTGTGTGCTATCAGTTTGCAAGAGCTGAAGAGTCCACGCCTAGATTTACAGATCTGCTCTGATGTGCCCTTTCAAATGCTGGACGGCAACAGCGGCCTGAGCTCGGAAAAGATCAGCCACAACCCCTGGAGCCTACGCTGCCACAAACAGCAGCTCAGCCGCATGCGCTCCGAATCCAAGGATAGGAAGCTCTATAGTATCCTGCTTTTACTGGCTTCTCTTATAACGTGTGTTGTTTAAGCGAGAAGAACCCAAAGTACAGCAAAAGAAACGAAACACTGCTTATTCTTAATGCTAAAGGCGTGGGAGCAGCATTTGTTTCTCACCATGACAACGACTTAGGCAGGGAACTTATTTACATCACTGCTATTAAAATAAGAGGTGGCCCATGTGAGGGTGTTATTTTAATGCAGCTAGATCTAGCAACACTTAAAAAGGGGTAGATGTTTTGTCCGCTAAGCCAGAAATTGATTTTTTATTATTTTAAATTGTTTATTTTATGCCATTTAGTAGTCAACACTTAAGCTGTATTCACACCAAATTTAAAGTAAATATGTGCACAGCTTCACTCAATCTACATTACACATGGGATGAATTGTACATCAATTATAAAACATGTATGGGGTGCCCATAGCTGGTTACAATGATGCTGTTCTCCATGGTCTGATACACTCTTCGCTGATTGGCTTGCACGACAAGGCCTTATGGAAAATTTCAGCCCGAGTTAAAATCTTTTAATGCGCTCATAGGATTTCGAGGCGAATATTGCATGTTCACACATTTTATGTCATTCACGTCACCCTGCATGAAATCAATCCACGTTTTGTGTTTGCTGTGAACACTGCTTTAGAGCTAATTACATGATAGTTCGACTCTGAGAACAGCTCACTACTTGAGCCAAGTCTTAAAAGGGTTCACTGGTTGGCTGACACTTCGGTGTTTGTGTGAAAAAAGGGGTGAAGACAAACAGCTGAAGGTGAAACTTTTGTGTATGTTGGCACATTTTTCTGCTTAATCAGGTCACAGTAGTTTCCATAACAGAAACATTCCAGAGGTTGAACTCAGGGTAGATATCGCAAAAAAGGAGTCTGGTTTGCGCTAAAATATTGCATCCTCGCGTCTAAATGTAATCACAAACAATATAGGACAAAAGGCAAGAAAACCCCCCCCCACAAGAGCTCTGTTTTGTCAGCCAAATGAGTTGTAGCTTAGAGATGCAAGTTCAGGTGTTCATTGTGGTCAGCATTGTCTGGTTGACTTTAGACTTAAGTAAACCTAATCTTAGGTTAGCTCCAGAAACTAGAAATTAGAGATGTGTAATATAAAAAAAAGTGTAACTGATACCGATTAAGTCCTCCTGGCCGATTCCGATAAAAATAAGTTCACAATTTTCATATAATCTGCAGTTTGTGCATCCAGTAGAATAGGAAATCTAAGATGCATGGATGAAACTTTAATAGCAAACATCAGTTCCTTTGATTCAAAAATGAACATCATCAAATGTTTGTAGTTAAAAGTAAACACCCACCAGTTGCATTAAGAAGGAGCCTAAATATGATCAACCAGCCCAATACATTGATTTCTGTCTGACTTTAGCAAAAGAAGACCAGTTTAGGAAAACCCGACCAATCTGGCAACCCTGTGCGGAAACCCGACCAATCTGGCAAACCTGGGCGGGAAGCCGACCAAACTCACACTCAAAGTGATTAATCTCTAATAAGTCAGACAAATTAATTGATTTTATTTATTGGAGCAATTAAAGTTCCGTCCTTTTTACCCAGATCAGCTGATCCGATAAATATCTTGCATCCCTACTAGAAATCCTCTGGAGTAGATTTTGCGCTTTTCGTTTTCATTTGGATTCTTTAGTTATTTTTTTATTAGCTATTTTTTTTATTAGTTGTTAATAAAAAAGGGAAATTGAACTCCGCAGTAATCACATTCCAATTTCCTGGTCTCTGTCTGAAGGCACCACTCGGGATTTAGCAGTGAGCCACTTCATTTACTCTGAGCGGCCCAGGAACTCAACATAATAGACGGACCGGCTGTCCAAATTAGGTTTCAGTTTGTTCTCTTTTCTAAATGAAGCTCTAGGCTATTAGAGCAGTAGGTTAACATCGCGTATTATCCTGCTCAAGCCGCCATGTTCGATGGTTTTTATTAGCAATCAAGATCAAATTTCTTAGCCTCCATTCACATACGAAAGCTTCTACTCAAATCCAATTTTAATCATTAGGATAATTTGTTATAGGAAGGAAAATTAAATGCAGGGTTTTTTTCACAGTCAAGATGGCAAGTGGTACAAAGCAGATATTGTTTTATTATTCTTTATGACAGCATTTTTGTATTTATTACAGAATACACAGACACTAAAGACTTTTTATAGACTGCTGATTAAACATCACCACACAAAAGCAATTAAATACTGGTTTTTTTTTTATGTTGATGTGGCATGTCTTTTATATCCCTGTGCGAGTTGTTACTATAGAAACGACATTAAGGAAACTGATCAACATCTGGCCAATCCAAACTGAGAATTTATCTGCAAAGGTGTAGAACATAAACACAGTGAATTTGAATAGTTAGAAATAGAGGTGATTTTAATGAACGCTTAATTTGAATTTCATTTTTACAATTATTTATAAAACAAATGTTTTCAGTGTCTGCAAAAAAAAAAAAACAACCTGTCTACTACGACGGGTTGATCTGCATTTTATTCCCTAAATATCAACAGAGAACACAGTGCTAATAACAGCTTATTGTTATGAATTTCTATAGTGTAAATGTTCCTTGACTGACATTCTCTTTAGAATTTTTGCTCCTCGAGAACGTCGTCCATCACTTCAGCTGCCCCTGCATCCTGGACCTGAAGATGGGCACGAGGCAGCACGGTGATGACGCCTCAGAGGAAAAGGCCGCTCGCCAGATGAAGAAGTGCGAGCAGAGCACCTCGGCCACTCTGGGTGTGCGTGTGTGTGGGATGCAGGTAAAAAATGACAACCTTACACACATGGTTTTGTTTAGTGTGCACCAAGAGTCTGTTCTAAGGAAGTGCCTTTTTTATCACTGCTTAATGCAAAAGTCAGCATGGTCTTAGATTATTTGCTGAATATTGCATGGTAAACAAAGCATGCATGGATCAGGAAAAAAAAGCCAAAAGAACTGTAAATTAGGTGCATTTACATTAACTTGTTCAGTCGGCTAACGGTGAAATTGGTAACCTAGTAATAAACAGTAAATAAAACAAGGTGAGCATAATAAAGCGGAAAACAGCTGATTAGTCACATGGGTTTAATGTTCGCTACATCAGAATTTATACTGCGTAACCAACAAGGCAAATGGGGACAGTTCAGTTAGTAACCACTGGGCAAGTAATAAAAGCTTTCCTCATCTGTCCAGACGCTTCTGTTGCTGCTAGCAGCCGTGTTATTATAAAGGAACCGGAAAATGTGCTGCTATGTCAGAATTCATTCGACAGAAGGGTTTCCATCTACTTTTATTCCCGTTAACCCTTTTTCGCCCAAGTCAAAAACCACCTCATGCAAGCGGAAACACTTGATTGCGAGTTTAGAATTTTTTATGTTTTTTTTTTTTCTGAAATTGCTGTTTCCATCACTCATTTTAATGTGATGCACCAAAATCAGCATTAACACTTGGTGATAGAAACATAGCAATTAACTCCCGTTTAAAAGATCGATGGCTCCTTTCCCTCCCACCTCCTTATTGTCTTCCATCTTGAAGGTAAATGTTACAGTAAGGAAATGATTTGACGATTTTGTTTGTTTGCCCACTGACAAAGAAATATTCAGTCTATCATTTTAATAGTAGGTTTGTAACAGAACAGAAACATAAAAAATAAAGCATCTCAAGTTATAAATTGATGTGCATTTTTTAACAAGGTCTGTTTATTTAAGCTTTTAAAATATAAAAAAATATAACAAAATTACACCAACCTATCCCAGCCCAACCCTTTACCCACCAGACACATTGTACAAAGAGGACAGAAGAAAAAAAGGAAAAAAACAACTAAACATTCTAGGATTGTATTCCCTACTTGTGTTTTTTAACAAAGGACAAAAAGGTTGCCAGATTGCATAGAATTTCTGGGAAGACCCTTGGTTTTTGGTGTGTCCACACAACTTCCACTAGATACTATAAAACACCATAGAACAATGTGTAAGTTTGTAATATAGGATGACCTAAAGATCAGCAGAAGAATAACATACACTTGAGCTCACAAGGGGCTGAAAATTTGGTAAACTTTCCATGGGAAATTTATATTTGGAATTTTGGAAGTATTTAAAGTTGTGAATTTTTAGGGATTTATTTAAATTATTTAGAAACTTATATAAACTGTATAAAAAAAACAAAGAAAACATTTTTGTGTGATGTTTGCTTAGTCTGTGTATTCGATTTTACACTATAATTTTTTTGCACAAAAGCTTACACACAGGACAAGAAAGTAATAATTGTGTAATTTACATAAAAACTAAATAATATGAATTTTTTTGTAACGTTTTGTGTGCAGAATTCAGGAATTTATCAGTTTACGTTATGGAGGAATGCACAGTGCATGCAGAGGCAGCGTCTTAGTAGCGCCGCAGTGCCGTGTGCACTCGATTAAATCTACATTAAATCTGGTGGTTTTATCCAAGATTCGACTGAAAGTGTTTTTTCAACTACATTTAAGTTCCCTGTTATAGGCTAACCCACAATGTTGCAAATTCCCAATTTATTCCCTTTAATTCCCATTCATTCCCATATATTCCCAGTACAATCAAATATTCCTGGAATTTTGCAACCCTGGTCACTACTGACTTTTCCAGATTTAACAATTAGGAACTGTGTACACACACACACACATTTTACACCTCATTCAGTGATCTGTCTGCTTACATGGCAGACATTGATGCACATATACGATTCATATTTGTTTTATTTCCCCATATGAATGAGATTTAAACTGATCTGAATAGTATGTGATTTTGTTTTTCCCCCGTTTACATAAACGCAGGTTATATCCCATCTGTGCAACATTGAAGGAAAAAAAATCGTAATTGCATTGTAGATGTGGCCATAGTGTCAGAATTATCCAGTCTTCTTTGCTTTGTCTTGTCGACTGTAGCTTCTGGCTCTTATAACATACCCTGAATTCGCAGATTTCACGCTTAACATTGGGGTGTAATGACTTTCTGACAGATCTAAACTGGCATACGACCTAAAGAAAAACATCTGTTTTATTTTATATCTTAGTTTTCACTTTGCTGTAAAATGTGCCATTTGCATCTGTTCTCAGAACGGTTGGGTTTCTGTTGAAGTTTATATTTGTATTAATAGTTTTGCAGGCGAACTCTTAAGTCCCAGCTCAGGGAATGTGCTTCCTGTTTAATGTGCACACGCAGCGTTTACGTTCTACTCGCTGCCTTGTTCAAGTACAATCTGGTGCTTTGGTCGGGCTTCCAAGCAGGATGTGGCTTTCACTAATGGCTTTCCTGCTTTCTAATTCTAGACCCATGACAAGGGGTTGTGAAGTGAAGAATGAGGCCGCTGAGCTGAGTGAAGAGACTCCCTGTCTAACTGTCCACTTTTGTCTATCTGGGAATAACCGCTTGACTCTTATATGACTGATACAGCGTTCTAACTCTAATAACGCAGACAAAGACCAGGAGCAAACACTGCTAACTGATTGAAACAGTTACGTTCCACCAGGGCCACTGACTCGTCCAGGTGCTTTTTTCCTGCTTACATGACAGTGGGACATATCCGATCGGTGCCACATTGGCCTCATTTACTCCCAAAGTGACCATATTCAGGTTTTTTCTTCCAAAGATCATCATAACAAAAGAACAAAAAAAATAAGGAAATGTAGCAGAATATCATCTGCAAAAAAAGCACATGCTATTGTGCTAAGGGAAGTAGTAGCGCAGTGGTTAAAGTGTTTTGCTGCTAATTGCAAAATCAGTGTTTCCAGCACCACCAAGTTGCCACAGCTGGGACCTCGAGCGAGGCCCTTAACCCCCAATTGTACATAGTTGTACAAATAAATGTAAGTTGCTGTGGATAAGGGCGTCTGCCAAATTCTACCAATGTAAATAAATAAATAAAAATCAATAAACCTGTGATCTGTTCTATCAACAACGTAGTACACAATATTCTTGCTAGCTCATCCTGCTAGTTAAACCTGTATATCCTGCTACTGGCATCAGAAAATTAAAATGGTGTTGATGTTGAAAATGATTTGAATACTTAAATGAATAAAACATTTGAAAACTGCAGCCTTATCCTAATGTTTTTTTGTTACAGGTCTACCAGATGGCCACTGGTCACTATCTGTGTCGCAACAAGTACTACGGCCGAGGGCTGTCAAACGAGGGCTTTCGCCACGCTCTCTACCAGTACCTGCACAACGGTATCGAGTTGCGACGGGACCTTTTCGAGCCCATCTTGAACAAGCTGCGCAGCCTCAAAGCCGTTCTTGAGCGCCAGGCCTCCTACCGCTTCTACTCGAGCTCTCTGCTTATCATCTACGAGGGCAGGGAACCCGAGCGGGCCGAGGCGTCCTCCGAGATCACCACAAGGTGCCAGTCTCCACCCATGGAGCCACCCCCCACCCCAAACATTGATGTGCGCATGATAGATTTTGCCCACAGCACCTTTAAAGGCTTCCGGGACGACCAGACGGTGCACGACGGGCCCGACCGAGGCTACGTGTTTGGCCTTGAGAGTCTCGTCAACATCCTGGAAGAGATCCGTGAGGAGAACCAGTAGCCAAAACGGATTGGTGTGTGGGGTTTTTTGTTGCAAACCCCGTTTCCTTCGTCATCATCAGTTTGTTTTTTGTACTGTCTACATGGCGACAGTGACGCAACTGACGTTTTTGTGAACGGTGACACTTTAAGACAAGCTAAGCTGCAGGCAGAAAGGCACAGCGCTCTGCGTCTGTTAGCTATCAGCACTCAGAACACGAGGGGTTCTTCTAAAGCTTTTCGCATGATTGGGGGGGGGGGGTTGGAGGTGACCTCTGGCTGGGTCTTTATTTGCTCCCCCTCTTCTAAAACGAACAGAAATGGCAGGAATGACACCATGAAACAGAAGCTGGAATCGTTTTCTGCGTCCTGTGGATTTGTCGCCACCGTGTGGCCATTTAAAGTTTTGCAGTCTAATAGACGGTAGCAGCTAGAGCTCAGGGCAAGTCCAGGGTTAGGTTTTAACATTGCTGGGTCGGTGGCGGTAATGTGTGTGTGTGTGTGTGTGTGCGCGCGTGCGTGCGTGGTGTGAGGATAGTAATGTTTGGGGAATAAACCCCACTGCAGTATTCCTACAGGGGCTCGAAAAAGGGAGCAGTTACGAAAGCTTTACTGTACAATAAGGGTGGACGGCTTAGCAGCTCACCTGAATTAAACTTTAAAAAAAAAAAAAAAAAAAAAAAAAAAAAGTGATTTCCATCTTGTACTATGAAGTACAATTCACAGCCTAGCTGTGCAAACAAAATCCTGTTTGAGGTCACATGATTTAATATATATTTTTTTATTTTGAAATTGATAATTGCATTCATTTATTTACTTAAGTTAGAGCCAATGTTGCATTTTATTCATTTTATTTTGGATTTTTTTTTTCCTCTAATATAATTGGACTGAGTTTATCTCTATTTTTTTTTTTTTTTTTTTGTATCAAAGTTCTTATTTTTATGGTTTTTGGTAGTACAGCCAGTTCTCGGCTAGTCTGTGGGACAGCGTGTATCTCCGTAGACACCCTTGTACTCTTCAGACTGTCGGTTATGCTGAACGAGATCCTTCATATTTTATGCACTCTCGATTTAACCTGTACTCTACAAAGCACCCAGCATGGCACCCACTCTTTTACCATCACCCGCTGTTTCATTCCCGGGTTTGCGACATTCGAATTAGTTAAATCATCCATCAGCACGTGTAGCAACACAATTAGAGACTCCACCACCTTTTTCTTCCCCTCTCCCTCTCTCCACTACTCAGTTAGGATGTAGTGTGTGTGTGTGTATAGATGGAAGTTTAGCCATCGTTTATTTTGGTGATCAGCGGTTTCTTTTACCTCCCTGGCACACCACAGACTCGTCTTTTATCCTGTTTGTCGTCTCCGTGTAATCGGACGAGTTGCGTCATCCTGCACATCGATATAATCAGTGTAGTTCTGCTGTTCTTTCGTGACCCCTGATCTTTATAGAAGCCCTGCCTTATTGTATTATAATCCAGAAGGTAATAACCACCCAGTCTAAGTTTAGATTGTCTTGGAACAGCCACCGTTTGTGCTTTATCCCCTCTCATTGAGAACTACGGCATCTCTGCAATCTTTTTTTTTTTTTTTTTTTTCTGTCCATAGACGACATCACTGTGCAAAGAAAAAAAAAAATACACACAAACAGTTTTATCATAATTTGTCCAAGTGCAAATACTGCGTGCGACCTGCGTTTACACACGCACGTGCATATGTATATATACACATGAACATACACACGTAAATCTAAATGTGTGTGTGATAAATATATATGTATTAGAGAGAGAGAGAGAAAACAATATATATATTTATAAATGACTGACCGTTTTGCTGTGCAGACACTGAAAAGCAGTTAAAAAAACGAATGCAGGATTATACAGACCGCTGTGGATTTCTGTCCTGTTTAAAGTTTATGCTCACTGTTACACACCTCTAGCTCAGCACTCCTACACATAACGTCCACTTGTGTAAATACTTATCCGGGTTCATATTTGTCCAGCGTTTCAGAGCGAATGTGAATCATCACCCCACTGTCGAATCGGTGCGGTTCCTGTGTCTGCTTTTCAAACAAGACACAAAGTCTGTTCTGTGCCAGTGCAGGAGGAAGAACCGCTCACATCACTAGGGGACAAGTCCAAATTGCTGTCTTTCGTGTCGGGATGAAAAACAATAACAGGTCCCCTCTGTGGTGGATGTTCTTAGTCGCTCCATAGATGTGAGATTGTAGAGTAAAAAAAAATTATCCCTAAAAAAGTATGTATTTCTCTCTGTTGTTGTTGCATGGATGGATATTTTTTTTTTTTTTAAGAAAAAATATATGACATCTTTGAATGTGTTCTAAATAATTTATTTAAGAAACAAATGTTTCTGTCTCATTTATTTTCTCACAGTAAAAGAAAAGTATTTTCCCAAAATAATTGGTTTAAGAATTGATGCTATGTAACAGACTTATCGATAATTGATCCATTTTTTTTTAGAACCGGTACCAATTAACTGCACGTTTACGTGACCGATAACCGAAATGCAGTACCGACTATTTGTTTATTTTACTTATTGTTTTTAACAGAAAAATAACAATAGTACTGAAACGAACAAGCTATTATTTAAAAAATATTCGTCTGACCTAAAAACAACGTTTTGCTTTCGTATGATAAATAATAGTATATAAATTAACTTAAGTTGTTTAATAAGCGCTGTTTACTGATTCGTCTCTCACAATACAATGCTGTAACGATCATCAACGATGTACGCAATTCTCAAGATGGCCACAAGATGGCGTTGGATCCAATATAACAAACCGATATCAGGTAATAAAAATAAATAAATATCGGTTGAAATCTAATATATTATCAGTTTATAGTGTAGATTTTATCAGTAAATAGTTTAGATTTAAAGGAAATAAAATGGGCTCCAAAATGTATTATTTAGGAAATAAAACTAAAAAGTATGTGGAGTTACTTCTTGACCATTTCCAAAATGGTTTTTTTTTTTTTAATTTCCTAACACAGCTTTTTGCTAGCAATTACATTGCTCTTTATAATACAACTTATTTTACTTTTTAGCCTTATATAGTTTTTAACCAATCAGCATCAAGAATTCAACTTGACGAACAAGTCATTGGTATGTTAAACGATTGAGCTTTTATACATCAAGATCTGTTACAGGCAAATGTGAAAACAGGTCTTTCAAAAGAATTATATAAATGTATACATATAAAAGGGTTAAGTTGTTGTTTAGCTTTAGCTAAATAATATCTTGAAAATAAAAAAAAATTAATTAAGCAAAAAAAAAAAAAGTATCCTGCTAATAAATCGTGTTGGCTTTGTTATAAACCGCGTTTTCCGCCCTACAGAGTAAACAAAATAGTGCGCAACTGCAGGTTACAATAATCACCTAGTTTGTTATACTTGTGCTGATTGGGACTGAGCCGCTGTGTTTTTACTTCCTGGCCACGTTGTTCCGCTGTGATTGGTTAAGAGGAAGGACGAATGCGGCGCGGCCAAATCAGGGGTACGGATCATACTATTATGGAAGGTATAGTGGTGGAATGAATGAATATGTACAATGTAAAGTTTTTTTTAATTACAAAAACATAATAAATGCTTAAAAACCCCCATTAAAAACAACATAAATACATTCGTATTTCGGAGATATATTGATGAAATAAATTAAAATGAATAAATAAATATGACGTGCATTTATAATAAAACAAAAAGTTATTAAATTACATTTACAACAAACATTATAACCCTAGATATAAACGTTATTATAATTATTATTTTGCGAGCTAGTGTCAAATGTTTAGGAATTTCGTGTTCCCTCTTAGATAAATGGTACAGTCTGGCGACCGACGACCCGTACGAGAGAGCAGACGTCACAAGTCCACGCCCACCTGTCTGGATCCTGGATGAAACTCGGCACGTATACATTAAAGAAAACCTGTTTAAAGTGAAACCTGGTTGGACAGTCAGGTGCGTCCTATAGGTACAGAAAAACACCTGTTTCAAAGTACATTCATAAAACTTAACAGATCTTGTGGAGGTTGTTTGTGAGGCTGAAGATCCGACGAGGTCCACAAGTAAGTTAACATTAGAGCCAGTGGTTAACGTTAGACTTGAACGGTGAAGCGAATTTTTAAATATTTAATCGCTTTTTTACACCGTCAATTAATAAATTATTATTAATTAGTATACATTTGGATAAAATCGTTTGCTTATACTTAGCCGTAGTAGTTTAGCATTAAAGGATGCTAAGTCAAAAGAATTCATTCAGTGACTGACTGAAGTGCTAATTTAATGTTTATTCTTTTTAATTTCACATTTATTTCCAATAAAATAGATTTATTCAATTATGTGAGTAACATTTTGCTATAAATTTATATTATTATTTTTAGCATCTTATTTTAGATTTAACACACTGTTCACGAAGAAGTCGAAGGCTGAATCCCAAATTGAGTGTTTGTATTTGGTTAGTGCACTACATAGTGCGTTAAACGCATTAATTTATATCGTAAGTAGGGCACTAGTGTAGGGTGCTTGAGTCAGTTTGGAATTCAACCACTGAATATTGTATATATTTACACGCAAGAGTGCGAACTCTTATCAGTGTTGTCTTTTATCTTCCTTTATAACGTTTGATGTCAAAAAGCTTTTTCTAATTTTGTTTAAAATAATATTTTTAAAGATTTTTCGGACAAACTGAAATCCCGGAATAGTATTTTGGTTAAAGGTCATTCTAAAATACTCCGCATTATTGCTCCATCACAGGTGTGGTTTTACCTGTTGTACCTGATGCTGCTGTGCATCGTCGCTGCTTCCGGTTGCAGTTCCACTTCCACTTTACTCTTTCCCACCTGTGCAGAATGAAAGCTCTGATCCTCGTCGGAGGCTACGGTACGAGACTTCGGCCTCTGACTCTCAGTGTGCCCAAACCTCTGGTGGAGTTCTGCAACAAACCCATCCTCCTTCATCAGGTGGAGGCTTTGGTAAAGGTCAGTGCGAGTGTTCTTTACTGTACTGGGGTTTTTATTTACAACATGTGATGTCTGATGTTAAAAAATAGTCATAGAGATAAAAAATTGTTGCTTTTTATCCAAAGTGACTTATTTTGATCTCATTGGTACAGCTGATCGGTTGCGCAAGTCTTGTAGTGGCGGCTTGGTGGTCCAACAACAGTCTTTCACACGTTGATTATTTGTATCTGTCCAAACTAAACCATAATTAGTCTGTCTGCCTCTTAGACTGCATATAGAGCTGACACGGTGACTCAGCGGTGGCAGCTTGGTGATGCTGTGAATCGAACCTAGATCTTCCAATTATCAGTCCAATTAACTTAACTAGTGTGCTACCACTTCCCCCTCATAGTATAGTTTGCCTTATACTAAAGAATGAAGAATATGGAATGTTTTGAAGAAGTTTAAATCTGTATGAAATTATTAAATGTTTTATGCATTTGTCCTCGGACATCACTACGGCATTAAACTGTAGGTGTACCAGGTCTTAATAAACAGGTAAAATGTGTAGCAGGTCTTAATAAACACTCACCTGAGCGCAGCTTTGGGAATAGAGAGTGAGCAGTGTGGAAGCTGTTGTCCAGGAAGTTCTCCTTATGGCTCGATAACTGATCTTTATGAAGTAGGAGAACCCGACAAGTAGCACTTGGGATCGTTGTCAAGCTGAAAATCATCTAATAGTTAAACTGACAAGTGAAGGAGATGCTTATGTGGACAAGTCTGGATAGGATTGGTTCCCTGGTCTGAAAAGTTCCCACTGTGGCACAGCCCAACTCACATAAAACAAATATGTCAGACACATTTTTGCCCCTGATTCGAGTCAGGCACTGAATCAGGACTCATAGAAATCAGATTAGGTTTATAGAGAATAGAGTTTGTGTCAAAGCAGTTTTACAGAATCAAATAGTAGAATAGTTCGGGCAATAGAAGGACACATACAAGAACAATAGTAAACACTCACTAAAACACTCTGTTCACTTAGTTAACCAACTAACTAGTCCCCAACTAAGCAAGCCAGAGGCGACAGCAGCAACAAACCAAAACCCTATTGGTGACAAAATGGAGATAAAACCTTGGGAGAAACTGGGTTGGGTTGGGTTGGGGGTGGGGGCAGTTCGCCTCTCACCAGACAAACCTGCTTGTGCAGAATCTGCTTCCTGTGCTCTATTCCGGATGGCTGTCTAGAAGACACTGGGGATTTGTCTCTAAGTGGTGATCCACTAACTGGGACAATGATCTTGGAATTCGAAAGAAAAAGACTAATATTAGCGTAGATTTTATTCTACTTACAAATGTATCAGGTACATAGTGTGTTATTGGAAGTGTTCCTGGTCCCGTTGGACCTGATTTTTGTCACAACTTAAATTGTAATGAAATGTAAAGAAATGTTTAGTTTCTGTTTCATTCCTACATCCTCTTCAAATGGTCAAACTCCTCTGGTCACATGATTTCTGTCTTTTTTTTTTTTTTTTTTTTGGTACACACAGGCTGGAGTCAGCCATGTCATCCTGGCCGTCAGCTACATGTCTGATCTTCTTGAGAGAGAGATGAAAGCACAGGAACAGAGAGTAAGACACTTTTCATGTCTCATGATTGTTCAGTTAAACAAAAATGCTAAGGTTTAGTTGAATATATATTTATGTATTTTTGTTTAAGCTTCTGATTGATGTGAATTTGTCTATAAAATAAATAATAAAAATATATTTTTAATTAAACAATAGTACAAATGGATTTGCTTTTAATTCTGTCGCCCACAGCTGGGAATAAAGATCTCTCTTTCCCATGAGAAGGAGCCGCTGGGGACTGGTGAGTAAATTCAGTCTTCTGTGCTGAAATTAGCTTTAAATACTTGAGGTTATGGACACTTTCAAGACTCTGTTATCAGTCAGAAAGTATTGGTATTTAAGGTATTTAAAGTATATAAAGAGATTTTTATTTAATGTTATGGGTGTGTAAAATCACAATGAACCCAGTCTCACATAGACAGAGCAGCTTTTATTGGTCAAAAATTCTGACTGACATGTAAAGCAACCAATCATGGCGTCATGTTTGCCGGCATGTAACTGTAGCTCGTTTATTACTGCTGATTAGACTATGAGGTTTAAATCCCAGCACCAGCGAGCTGCCACTGCCGGGCCCCTGATCAAGGCCCTTAACTTTTCAGCAAAATATTAATCATTTGCGCACAGACCCATATTTCTCCCCCAAACACACATTAGAATAAGTTTAGTTCTGAGACGTCTTCATAAACCAACAGTAGTCGATGATTCCGGCTGATGAAGTTAATAATTCTATCGAAATAGAATCTCCAATATATGTATATAGGGAAAGTGGTGGCCTTGTGGTTAAGGTGATCAGAAAATCGTGTTCAATTCCTAGCACCATTAAGCTGGGCCCCTGAGCAAGGCCCTTAACTCTCAGCTGCTCAACTGGATAAAAGAGAGAAATATATAAGTCGCCCTGGATGAGTCTGTCAAATGTAAATGTATTATAAACCAATATAAATTTTCTGGCATTAATTTTATGAACTCTATAATGTATATTTAGGTTGTGCAGTTTAATGTAGTTTTCTTTGTGTATATGAGACATGGCAGCAATAAAATTGCCCACCAGAACTTTCAGAGATTTGTTCTCATGATGTCAGACTGATTGATGCACAAATCATTTAAATTGTTTCCTTAATGTTTACTGTCCATTTTCCTCTCTGTCCTCGTTCAGCTGGTCCTCTGGCTCTGGCTCGTGAACTGTTCACGGACAGCGCTGAGCCGTTCTTTGTGCTTAACAGCGACGTGATCTGTGACTTCCCCTTCGAAGACATGCTGAAATTCCACAAGAACCACGGCAAAGAAGGCACCATCGTCGTAAGTCATGTGTTCACATAACTAAGCTACATCTGGAAAATCCAAACACGGACATTGCTTTTGAATTAAGTCATGATGGGAGGTTAAATTATCATCGTGACATCCATGAGTTTTGATGATGTGGTGGGCGACATAACAAAAAGATCACATCATAATACTTTGGAAATTAATCATGGTATTAGTTCCGATGAGGGTTTTTAAGTCAAGCTCTGGGCAGGGGAGAGGAT
The DNA here is from genome assembly GCA_005784505.1 of Bagarius yarrelli. NCBI lineage: Eukaryota > Metazoa > Chordata > Actinopteri > Siluriformes > Sisoridae > Bagarius > Bagarius yarrelli. The sequence goes on along the minus strand of VCAZ01000045.1, from coordinate 2,825,870 downwards.
GGAATGGGGAGGTGGTAGCTCAGTGGTTAAGGTTTTTGATTGGTAGGTTGATGGTAGGCCCTTAACCCCCGATTGCTTAGTTGTATAAATAAAATAGTCTAAGTCTCTCTGGATGAGGGCGTCCTCCAAATGCTGCAAATCTGGAAAAATGCCTAGATCACATGTTGATTTAGGGGGAAGGGTAGGTCAGGGATTAAGGGGTTGGACTGCTGATCAGATCATCGGTTCAATTCCCAGCATCAACAAGCTGCCTCTGCTGGGCATCTGATCAAGGCCCTTAACTGTTTGTTTGGAAAAAAAAAAAAAAGAATTTAAGTTGCCAGAAATGGAAATGTAATGTTGTGAAAACTAAATTTTGGAGCAAAATATTTATCATTTGGGCACTGAACTTATTCTGATGTGTGTTTTGGAGAAAATTGGTTTAATTTTGAAATTTCTCTATAAACCAGCAGAAGTAGATGATTCCGGCCAATGAACTTAATGATTCTATTGAAATAGCTTATACATTTTCTTTCTATATACAGCAATACATAATGTGTGTGTGTTTGTGTGTGTATGTCTAAGATGATAATAACAATTATTATTAAAAGTATTAAGTTACTTATGAGTTCCGAGTAAACATTTATAACACGCCCTACACTGGCTATCGTTCCAGGTAACTAAAGTAGAGGAACCGTCCAAGTACGGTGTGGTGGTGTACGAAGGAGAGACCGGTCGTATTCACCGCTTCGTCGAGAAGCCACAGGTGTTCGTGTCCAACAAGATCAACGCTGGAATGTACATCTTCAACCCAAGCATGTTAAAGAGAATACAGGTCAGACTGAAACCCGGCACAGGTGTCTAGAAGAAACCGTGGGCATATCGATCCTGGCGGGCTGGTGTCCTTCAGAGTTTAGCTCCAACCCTAATAAAACACACCTAAACCAACTAATCAAGATCTTGCTAGGTAGACTTGAAACTTACAGGTAAGTGTGTTGAGGCAAGTTAGAGCTAAACTCTGCAGGACACCAACCCACCAGGACCGAAATTGCCCACCCCTGATCTTATTGGTCAGCAAGTGTTAATTAATTGACTCGGTTCCACCTACAAGACGACTAAAAAGTTTTTTTTCTATGAATGCACTCATTTATTTAAGTTAGTAAATTGGATACAGATGATACTACGCCAGTATTAAGTCATTATTTTTCATAGACTTATTCATTTCTTTTCTATTTAATCATCTCTCACAGTTGCGGCCCACCTCTATAGAGAAGGAGATTTTCCCAGTCATGGCTGAGGAGGGTCAGCTTTACGCTATGGAACTCCAAGGTACATCAGCCCACACGTTCTGAGCATCTGTTAAACATCTGTCTACAGCTGTGACATATTTTACCCAAATAGAAAAAGCTGAGAAAACTGAGCATATATAGCCTAGTTTAGTTTCTTCTTTTTCTCCTGTGTTTGTGTGTTAGGGTTCTGGATGGACATCGGTCAGCCGAAAGACTTCCTAACTGGCATGTGCATGTACCTGCAGTCAGTAAGACAAAATACTCCTGAGAGGCTCCGCACTGGACCTGGTTTCATCGGCAATGTGTTGGTGGTAAGAATTGTACAGAACTCTTACGTACTGCAAGCAGTTTTATTCTTTAATGCAGATTTTAGTCTGAAAACACCCTGTGTCCACTAGGTGGCAGCATAACATTTTATTTCGTCTATTCCAAACATTTTGAATTGTATTAAATAAAATAAAATGCTTCTGGAGTGGTATCTAAATCAGCAGTTTATTATCCAGGACCCAACAGCAGTAATTGGGGAGAACTGTACAATAGGACCTAATGTGACCATCGGCGCCGGAGTGGTTCTGGAGGACGGTGTGAGGATCAAACGCTGCACCGTGCTAAGGGGAGCTCACATCCGCTCTCACTCCTGGCTCGAGTCGTGTATCGTGGGTTGGAGCTCTTCTGTAGGACAATGGGTAAGTAATCAAAGTTCTGAGTCGATTACTCTTCCCCCAATACCCACACTATGCCCTACAGTTGTCTAATTTTGGAAGTGCACACTTTAGTTTAAAAGTGTACAAGGGATCAAGTATGCTGACATGCAAAATTAGGACGGTTTAAGACGTCACCCATCTGCTTTAAACGTTGTTGCTACATCATCGTCACAGCAACCCTTAGACAAAGAACGGCGGTGCCGGTAGTCGTGCAGTGCACGGTATTGCTGCTAAACTGATGATTACATGAATAAACTTTTAGTTGTACTTAACTTTCCTATGCTTGTCCTTTTTACTTTTATCAAACTATTTCCAAAAGTCTGCTTCTCTTTTCTTTCATTGGTTTGAAACGTTTCACACCACCAGATGGAAACCCACTGAAAGCGTACATTAAGGGCACAAATATGCAGGGAGGAGACGCTTGACATTGAATTGGGACATCCTTCGCAATTGCGCCTCCTCAGGGGATATAAGGGTGTGACCGTGGGTGATTTAAGGATTGATTGCAACTGCTGTCTAATTCCATCTACTCCTACGCATCAATATCTAAAGTTTGGCTCCACCATTTTATTTAAACATTTTCCCTGACGGTGCTATTTCACAAAACATATCAGTTACTTTACAGCTTGTGGGCGGAGCTCCTGAGGATGACATAGTGTACAAGTCTCTTAGAAAGCGAAGGATGAAACAATTCTGATTTTTTTACTTTTTTGTGTACTTCTGTTCTGGTCTTGGATGCTCACCCTCCCACTAACGTTATGTCCTCATTTCCGCATAAGGTTATGTGTTAATATTTTTTCCCTTATTGCCGCTCAGACTTTAATGTCGACTTGGATGTAGTACAAACAGCACTAATATGACTGCCTATATTTGTCCTGTTTAAATTCTGTTGCACCTGCTTTGTGTTAAAAATATCCTCGCGATGCATGTGTTATCACCTCAGTCTCTATTATAAGAGCGTTATGAATTAGGGAATGCGACATAACAATGTTTGTAAGAGACTGCGAGCCAGATGAAGAAGTGTTTGTGAAAGCTGACCTTGTACACTGACCTAAACATAGTATGAGATCCAGACTGCCGCATAACCATGTTACACGTACACTAATAATCGGGTATCAGATGTATTTGGTGGTCTGGTTTCTTTCTTGAAAAGAGCTACATACAAAATGAGAAGATTTGTAAAAAATTTCAAAGTTTTATGTCCTGATTTTTGAATCTGGATCTAGAAAAAAAAGCTTGTGTTGATTAGGCTGGATGTGTATTGGGCGCTTGAGGCTGATTACTCAACCTGGTGTAAAAAACTGGCATCCAAAAAAAGCTTATTTATTATACAAGTTGGCTTTCACCTTAAAGAACCAGTTCAAAGAGCTAAATCATTTTGGAATTAACACATAACTTTATAAATGATCAAATCCAGACTTTTCCCTGCTGTGTGATTTTCATCCATTGAATACGTTATCTTGTACGATGCGCATAATGTCACGTTATTTCCACAAGCCAAGAACTTACAAATTTTCCTGTTGTGCTCGGTTTTTTTCTCAGGTGCGGATGGAGAACGTGACGGTTCTGGGCGAGGACGTGATCGTCAGCGATGAGCTCTACATTAATGGCGCTAACGTTTTACCCCACAAGTCCATCACAGACTCTGTGCCTGAGCCACGCATCATCATGTAGAAGTCGCGCTCGTGCGTTCCGCTACTTCTCTGTTCCTGAGCGTGTATCGGCGGTTTGGTGCCCCAAAAAAAAAAAAAAAAAAAAAAAAAACAGAAGGGTCATTGAGATTTTGTAAGTATTGTAAAGAAAGGAAAAAGGTTTGTCTAGAGTTCTACTTAATCAGCACTGTGGATATGATGCAGAAAAAGGTTGGATCAAATGTCACATTGCCTTAAAAAACGAAGAACTGGTGTTCTTTATGCAACATTTTTTATTTTCTGACAATTTGCGTTAGCGGTAGGCTTTGCCGTGTGTATGTACTGCATGTTATGTACTATATAGTATAGTACCGACGGCGCCAATGTGCCCTTTTATCCACGTATCCCAGGTTAAAGGATTATCCAGACGTGTACGCCTCTTCCTGTATCAAGAAAAGACCCATTTATTTATAATAGTAGTTGTGAAATTAAACACACTAAATAGCAAAAGTAAGTGATCCCCTAAAGAGTATTTAACATCCTGCTCTTAAACCATAAGAATACATATTTATCGTGTCTCCAATTTTTTAGGGATTTCTGTTTGGGTAACGACGTAAGAAGTCAGGAACTGATGTTAGTGAGGTGGTCTGCGGTATAGCCAGTGTTCTAATTTATCCTAAAGGTGTTCAGCGCTTTTCCTTCATGGCAACCAAAGCAAACAAAGCTTTGTGCACAGGTGCGTTGTCATGTCGGAACAGATTCCAGTGGATGGAAATTGTATTTCTGCAGTATATCGGAATCGTGCGTCCAACTCTGTGAGTCACATACGGGTGTGATGGTCAGATGTCCACCTACGGTTAGACATAGTGTATAATAAATGAAGGGGATTTTAAATCTATAGCTATATGACGTATTTAAGGCATGACAGATGTTTCTGATACAATAAAGTGAAAGTCACTTGTTCTGGTTACTTATGCTCAGATTTCTTTAGAAAAAGTAGTCCTGACTGAACGTTTCTTCAAAAAAAAAAAAAATTTTTAATTACTTATTTAAATAATAAAGAAAGTAAAGAAAAATAGAAGAGAAATTTAACTGGACAATATCTAAAAATTACATCTATTATGTTAAAGAATTATTTTTAAAAACAGTATATTTCTTTTAACGATTAATTAAAGCACAAAGCCTGGGTGAAATATTAAAAAAATAACTCTGCTGCTAGCTTTGCTTACCACCCTTTAGTCCACAGGGGTCAAACTCAGTTCCTGGATGGCCACCAATCCCCCTTTTTAGTTAAGGGGTCACCAAATAACAGCCCAGGGGCTAAATACGGCCTAATCCCCTATTTGGCCCAGCCCCCTGTACAATGCAAGAGACATATTAAACTTTTAATCTATGTTTTGCTAATATCATATCTGTATTTGATAATAAAGGTTGCCTTTTAAACTAAAATCCCCCTCAGTTATTAAGGTAAAATTATTATTATTATTTTTTAAGATTCACCAACTGTTCATTAAACATAACGTTCCATGATGGTGAGCAGTCGATTCATAATAATGACAATTCGATAAAACAGCTGTTTGTCTCATCTTTAATTAATTCTATATAGTGGTTTGTAATTAATGCTCGTTTGTGTTTATGGTCATAACAAGATATTGAACTAATCTAGGCGAAATATATAAATTTAAAATCATCATAACATCCTTGCACTAATATTATTGTCCTAGGAAATATGTCCTCGTAGAAAAAAGGTCTTTCCATGGTATACGTTTTGTCTGCACTGTTTTTAAAGGATTGTAGCAAACATGAAACTGAACAAATACTGGAATATATCCTGTTAATTGGAACTGACTGTGAGGTACTGGAGCGTTCCTACTCAAACATCAGCCTGGATAATATGAAATCTTTTAATTCCATTTTTTTTTCTTAAAATTGATTTTAATATAAACAGTACAAGCATTTCATTCGTTTGTTTTTTTTCTCTGTTTTTCTCATTTTTTTTTTTTTTGCAATGTGTCTGATATTAAATCTTTTATCAAAGTAAAATACATCAACATGCACCTCATAAGCCTGGAGCCGTGTCTGCATTTCACTGTTCCATGATGTGTTAAAAGCAGTCAAGAGTCCAATAAAAGCCACTAAACAGAGATACTGTTCTGGATGGAAACATAATTGCTCCCGTATCCCGAAAAAAAAAAAAGTCAATAATATTGGTGCTTCCATAAATCAGTAGCTAAACCACTAATAGTGCCACATTTACTGCGTAACGGAATGAAATAATATCCTCTGCACCTTAGCGCACTCATGGCTCACTTACTAACTCTGTAGAAGCCAAACAATCGCTGTTTGAAACTTATGAGGTGAATAAATTAGCTATGAGAGAGGCTTTTCATTCAGTGAAACTAAATTTTGTGCTTCGGTGCTTCTGTGTAATGCTTCGTCTGAAAAATCTGGCTGGTTATTGACTAACCATAGGAGTCTACTGTACATAAGCATGAAAAGAAATTCACAGCCAGTGTTGCCAGGCGGAGCCAATTTCCACCCATGTGGGCTGTTTTAAAATAAATCAGGCTGCAAATAATATATGTACGCAAGATTTATTTCAGTTTATACCAAAGTGCTGTTAAATCCCCCATTCTGAGTAGCGTCTACTCGCCTCAGCTAGAACAGTCGTTCTGGCTGTAGGTCAAATCTAGAGGTATGTGGAAATTCGCTTACTGTAATGCATCATTGTTTTAATAGTGGTCCGCTGATTTGAAGTGGATTAAAAAAGTCCAGTCCACCAAATTGCTGATATAATGATGTATTTGTAAGAATTTACAGAGTTAAAGCCAAACCGTAGCTTTTGTTTGTCCTGCTAACATAGCAAAAGTCTCAGTACAGAGAATGTACAAAGTCAAACGTCATGACTGAGTCGCAGGAACCGTTGGCTGATCACATCCGAAAAGTAAAAATGTTTCACTGGTTCTAAAATTCACTCTCATGCATTAGATTCTAAAAATAAACGATCCTATCACGCTTGTAAACAAATTACAGCACATTTTAAACTGTAATTGTGCTAAGTTGTTGATTAAAAGAATTGGGTTCAAGCCCCACCCCTCTGAACAAGACCTTTTAGCCCTTCCTGCTCCAGGGGTGCTGTAACATAGCTGACCCTGTGCTCTGACCCCAACTTTCTAAGCTGGGATATGCAACGAAACATATTCCACTGTGCTGTAGCGTCTATGTGACAAACAAAGGACATTCACAAATTACTGTCATCACAAACTCTGATTGGTTGCTTTCCATGGCAGTCAGACACCATGTTGGCCATCAACATTTGCTCTGGAGACAAAAGCTGCTTCTGCTGTCTCTGGCTACATGAGGCTAAACCTGGGTTCACCTGGGAATTATTAATAGTGATTGTTGCTTGTTGTTCTCCATGTCACACAGTGGGATCTTAGTTGCCATAACGTCAGAATGTATGACAGTCAAAACGCATCAAAAAGGATGCACACAAGAAAACTCGTCCGGAGTTTTACATCATCTGTGTGATCCGTGACACATTTGGTAACCCGCGATCTCTCGCTAAATAATAGCCAGCAGCAAACAAACAGCAGCAACGACATACAATTACACCTTTTCTCTTCGTTCCGTAACTCAATACGTTTCATTTCTTGTTGGTTTGTTCATTGAACTCATTTCGACATTTTCTCAGGGTGGTTTAAAGTTGTAGGATTAATTGTGTCATCTGAGTTGGTGCTTCTATTGATTTACAGTTTGATGGTGGTCAAACTGCAGGAAAGAAACTTCTAAAATTGCCAGACTTTCATTAGAGGAGAAAACTGATCGCAATGTTAAGCCGTTAATCAAACTAGCCGTCAGGGACAACAGATTTAATTATAGGAATTAAATTATTGTAGGATTATAGGAATTAGGATTTTTTTGGGCTCAGTCGACCAAATTTGAAGTGCACAAACTTCAAGAGAGAAACTATAGCTGCTGTTCCAAAAGTAATAAAAGTGTACCAAATAAATTAGCAGTATTTTTACAACATGAAATTCTAACATTTAAGCAAACATGTTTTTAACTGTATTTAATTAACATTAAAACCTAATTGATGTAGAGTGGGAAAATAATGAATTTTGGAATGGGAATTTTCTAGCATAAATCATTCAATCAGTCGGTCAATTAATTGTTTATAACAACACATTGAGCAGGATGTTATTTGGGTGGATGTGATTCATGTGGATTGTTAATGTCCATAAAAATATCACTGGAGCAAATATGCTCTTCTGTAAATATTTGCCTCGGAGCACATTAAGTTCTTCAGTGATACGAATGGAAGACAATTACTAATAGTTTTACCATAAGCTAGATAAATTAACAGATTTTTACTGTTTAGCTAACCGCTCTGATGTTCAGAGCCAACTGACTTTGGCTTTGGTCAGTGACGGGAGTCACTTTTTTCCTAAGCACAACATATCGCATCACATTATGTTTCCCAGACATGTTTACATTCCTTTTTTTCCAGAATTGCTACCTAAGTCACATTTGAGTCACTAAATTTACTGTTTTGTCACTTTGGGATTTGAGTTTCTGACTCACAATTCAACCTGAACAGTTTTTTCCTTTGACATCTGACTCAATTATGTGCTAATACTCCTCGAACTGCATCACGTTCCCTTTGATCCACAAGTACTGCTTCTGCCATCGCTTAGGGGTGTTCAAACTTGGTCCTGCAGTGTTTAGCTCCAACCCTAATCAAATACACCTGAACCAACTAATCAAGATCTTGCTAGGTAGACTTGAAATTTACAAGTGTTTTGAGGAAAGTTGGAACTAAGCTCTGCAGGACACCAACCCGCCAGGACCAAGTTTGGACAGCCCTGGCTTAGAATCTAAGGTATGTATGCCCAAGAATTTTTACTGCTCTGTCACCAAGATAGTGAATGAAATTTTTTCAATAATGTCACTGGCTGTCTCAAAAAGACGGGTAAAGACCAACCTCTGAATTCAGTTCGGGGTTTGTGAATAAATCAGTATTAATCTATTCACTTGTGGGTTGTAGATAAAACCATCTACCAAATGATGTAAATAAATTGCATAAATCATTATGTAATCAGTTCATGTCAAGTTCTTTCTATTTCTTATGAATACATTTTAATTAAATTGATCGTTATAGATATTGTATAGTCAAATGATTCTTATACTTTTTCGATTTTCTGAAATTCCTCTGACTCGGTTCATGCCTTTAACAATAACTGTGTGTGTTAGTGACAGAATACTGCCGATTTCTTCCTAATCACTGCGGCTGTAATTATAAAGATTCTTCTGAACTCATTCCAGGACCAAAAACTTTTTTATTAGGAGAAAAACATAATTTAATCACACTCACACTTTACTCTTCGACACCTGCAGACTGTAATGATTCACCATTATAACATCATGTAGAACTAATATTAATAAGCAGGGGAAAATATGGATAATTATGTATATTCTATTCTTCAGTCTTAGTATTTTGTAAATAGTAACTTTGAAACATTTTTTTTTTACATTTTCCTGTTGGTTTTCGAACAAAAAAGCGAAATAAGTGTCTGTTAACAGGATGATGATCAAATTCTTTTTGTCACACGCGTGACTACGTGTACAACATATAGTGAAATGTTTTTCTTTGCATATCCCGTCTTAGAAAGTTAGGGTCAGAATGCAAGGTCTGCTATGATACAGCGCCCCTGGAGCAGGAGGGGTTAAGGGTCTTTCTTAAGGACCCAACAGTGGCAGACTGGCACTAGTGGGGCTTGAATGCAGGTCTTCCTGGTCTTCCAATCAACAATTCAGCACCTTAATCATTTAAGCCACCACTGCACTAATCTTTATAATAATAATAATAATAATAATAATAGGAATTTACAGATGATCCACAACATTAAAATGTAACTATAAACAAATTGAATACATAGTAAAAATATTTCATTTATGTTTTAATGACAGCTTTTGTAATAAAATATTGTTGTCCTTGAAACTGAATCAAGGTGTCAAGCTTTGTTGCTGCTTAATTTCCTGTCCAGTGTGTTTAATTCTTAATTACTGTATATAATAAAACGGTGCTCACTTTGGATCGGTATCAGACCTCTGGATCGTTGTCTCATCTAGTCTGGAACACTGACTCACTGATGTATCTTGAATTTGGTGATGCCTACAATATCCCAGCCTCTGAGATTTTCCCCCCCTGTAATAGACACTTTTAATGCATTCTGTCTGGTCGTTGCCATAAAAAGGCAAAAAGAAAGTGTTGAGTCTCACCACAGGAAACATCCTCACTCCAGTACAGGAGGTAACTGATGACAAAAGAATGTGAGTCGTACATTCTTCCAGGCTTATATCGTACATTCAGGGCCACGGCTGATGTCATGTCTTCCTTTTTTTTTCTTTTTTTTTTTCATCCTGGAGGATGGGCTTGGCTTTAATCTCTATCACCGACTCTTACTACTATATTAAACAGCATGAAACAATGCGTCACCATGGTGACCAAAGCCCGAAGATTATTCACCCATATTATTTCATAAATAGTCGAATGTGTCTTAAATAACCTAGCAAAAGTTACACAAGCATTCCTGGCGCACTACTCCTACTTAATTTTTAGTACGCTAGTGAGCAATTTTTAGTCAGAACACACGTTCAAAAAAACCGGAAGTCTTCGGCGTCTCTGATTGGCTGCTCGGCATTCCGTTAGTTGTGATTGGTGGACAGAGTGAGCGAGGGATTCCCAGCAGACCCCATTCAGATTAAATAGAGCTTTGTGAACCACATGGAGAGACAGAGCTGTCTGGAGCGCCGAGACTTAACAGACTTGTAAACACGTATTATTAAATAATTGTAATATTTCACCGAAATGGATATGATTCCCGGGATGCAGAAGGTGAGAAAGTTTTTTTTTTTTATAACGAAAAAAAAGACACAGATGTCAATAAGCTTTGGATACATAAAATTGTGATTTCTTAGCAATAATTAAAGTAAAACCTGTATAAATACGATTATAAATTTTTCTTGACGTTTTAGACCTTTGACTTTATTGCAGGTGGACAAATGACGTGTATTTCCCCCCTACAATGAGCTTATTTATGCTGCAAAGCTATCTTTAATGCATATTTCTTAAATGTTACATTATGTTCTGTCTAAATAGTGATTAGCTGCTGCTATTATTAATTAATAACAATAATAATTATAATTATAATAATAAGTCTTTATTGACATTTCACATAGTGAGTACATCGAAACTTGCTCATAACAATCATGCACCGGGATGATTAAATATAAGATAGAATAATAAAATAAAAATAAATTAATTAAAACAAATGCATGATACAGTTCAGTAAAACATTTGTGCACATTTATGAGGACTTAAATTCTGTATTATAATCTTATTATTTATTATATTATAATTATCATGTCATAGAGTGATTATAACAAGCAGATCGATACACACACTACTAACACACTGATAATTTCACATCACCGTTAAAGCGTCATTTATAACAGTTTCATTTATGCACTGTTTTTTTAATGCACATCACCAGAAAGACCCTCGATCTTTAAATTTTCATAAATTTAACTGCGATTTTTGTATCCTACCTTGTGCTCTTCGTGTCCGGCCAACTTTAATAAACGTGTGGTTATTTCCTGTTGCCCTTTTTTTTTACACCCGCATCTCTTGACAGGCCAATTCTAATAGTTTTCTACCTTTCAGCTACACCCTTTCCACTTACTCCTCCTGTTCATTGTATGGTGACAAGTAGAAACTCTAGACTGACCGCAACGTGTCTCAGCCTTCTGTTTGGACTCGGTTTCCATCAGGAAAAATGCTGAGCATTCACATTTCACTGACAAAGTTAGACTTTCTGAGCTTTGCATGCATAAAGGAGAATCTTAAGCTTGTGGAAAATGGAAAATCTTGCATTGTTTATTTTTTGGCTCAAAGATGAATTAAGTTAAGATTTAAGTGCCAAGAATGTGGAAACAAAATCATTATTGTATTCTGTTTTATGTAGTTTTCAGCATTTATATAATTTAATCATAAACGTGAGCCGTACCAATTAGATCTATCCTAAAAATTAATAGGTCCGGACTTTATAGAATAAAGTTTTCTCTATTAATGATTTCAGTTAACTCTGTATATATTTCCTTTTGCCTTCTGGAAACCTTTTAAAGAAAAATGATTAATTGGAATGTTTGCTGACTTAGAAATGGTAGCTTAGTGGTTCAGGTGTTCGACTGATACCAGAAAGACCGGGGTTTGATTCCCAGCACCACCAAGCCACCACTGTGGGCCCCTGAGCAAGGCCCTTAATCCCGTATGGCTCAGTTTTATAAAAGAGATAAATGTAAGTCGCTCTGGATACGGGCGTCTGCCAGCTAATTTATATCTTACATAATTTTTAACTCTTAAACCAATGACCGTAGTGACAAATAGGCAACTAAATGATTGGCTGAACTTCTTTTAGAAACAGCCTCTTGGCATAATATTAAACTAATCAATGTGTATTACAATAAATTCTGTTGATTAGAATATAGAATATAGAATTTTTTGGCAGCAAAGAAGGCTGACTATTCAACTGAATGTGCTGGAACTACTTTATGAAGGAAAAAAAACCCTATACATAAGGGAAATAAAGTGAAACAACAGGCAGAGACCCTGCATACATACCTGCTGGGTCTATGTCTAGAAAATAAGGTTCTCATTGTTATCTAGTTTGTTTTTGTTTTTTAAGGAAATGAAGTTCGGGTTTAGGGGATTGGAACTAAATACAGAACAGAACCGTCACTATGTATAGCAGTCATCAAGCTGAATTAATCAAGTAGAATTTAATACATGTTCTGGTATAATAAAGTTACCTTAGCATCACCTGACAAGTCCATATAACCCTAAAAATGTTTGATTGAAAGAATTCACAGTGGATTAACATTAATATTCCTGTATCTTCTTAGTCAGTTTAACCTTTTCAGTGCTTAAATTTTACAACCGACATGTGAACCAGATCTTTTCTGTAGCTGATACTGCATGCTAGCATTAACGTTTTACTGATTAGCTCAGCACAGATCTTGTACCCCTGTTAAGCTAGTTCGCGTACACAGTTAATAGCAGCCGAACCATTATACTGTTCTTAGTAATACTTTAGAACTGAAAGCAGTAAAAATAAAAATAATATTTGTGGAATTTTTTAAGGATATGGATGTTAGTTTTAGCTAGCAACCACTCGCTATATCGTTAGTCAGCTTGAAGCTGCTGCTATCATGTTACCCTAACAAAATATATTCCTGGGCTTTTTATTTTGTTTATTTGGTACATTCATCTGTTCTGTAGATTTAATGTGTTTGTGATATTTAAGACTATAATATTTTTTTGACAGTCAGTGATCCGCTCGTTCCTTCGTATTGTTTAGCTTGTCTCAAATATCCCATGAATCCCCATGTTAGTATGCTTTACGATATCAAAGCTCTCTGAGCTCCAGAATGACTTCTGTTAGGCTAAGACAGCTTTCCCGCTTTTTCTCTTTGTTTAGTTTTCTTCTGTCTGGAACAACATTGGCTGGCTAGCAGACTGTTTGCAGTGCAAACGCTGTGGTTAGAGTGTAGGATATTAACGAAGTTTATGGTTGAACTGTATATGGAACAGTTGATATACAAGCGACTGTGGCTAACACAATAAATTTCTGTGTTTTTGTAAAAATGCAATTTATGTTCAAAGAAATGTTTCTCAAATTTGTGGCCCTGTAACCTTTGGGGTCTCTGTAATAGCCTCTTATTTATGACATAGTTTGTATGTCTTTGACATTGTGCTGTGAATGGTAAATACAGGGACTTTTGGAATGTGACCTTTTTTTTGGATGATAAAAAAAAGTCTGATATTGTTGTGAATTTGTTCTGCTCTGATTTTTTAAGATTGTAGCTTCTAAAGAGAAATGATAGTGCAGTGGTTAATGTGTTGGTCTGCTAATTGGAAGATCTGTGTTCGAAATCCAGCACCACTGAGTTGCCCTGGGCCCCTGAGCTTAACCCCAATTGCTCAGATGTATTAAAGAGGTAAATGTACGTTACTCTGAATAAGGTCATCTGCCAAATGCTGTAAATGTAATGTACAATTCAAAACACACAATATGGCTAAAAATATGTCTAGTTTGTCTCTATATGCTATAAACTTCACTATAAGTAAGAGTGACAATGCCCCTGTGTAAAAAGCCCCTGATCTCCATGTATACATGGTGTGTTATGATTCAAGTGGAAGAACTCCAGGCTCCTGCAAAAAGCCTTTGGATTTGACTTTAATTCAACCCCAATGAACATTTTGGAACATTCGGGATGAACCGACTGCACCTTAAACTTCCTCACCCAACATTAGTGTCTGATCTCGCTAATACTAGTCTAGTGTTTCCCTAGTGTATTTGGTTATTATGGCCAAATAAACACATAGTGATGTGATATATACTTTTGTATATATAATGTTTTTTTTTTTTTTAGATGATAAATCGTCATTTTTTTTGAAATCCGGATGTTATTTTTAAAGGGACTTGACAGTGTGACTAGTGGACAACAAGTTCTAAAAAGGTTTTTGGCTTTTATTTCGATGACACATCCAGTGTGAATAAACTGTTAGTCAGACTGAGTTTGGATTTTTGCTTTCGTAAGCAACAAGTAGTGACTGTTATTGGATTATTTTGTATATAGAGAGCGAGTCTGGATTCATTCAGTTTCTTTGTTGTACTTGTGAGTTATTCTGGGTGATGAATAGCCACTTGACCTGTGTACTTAAGTGGAAACCTGAACCTTTAAATTACACCGCATAGCTGTTAAGAAGCCATTCATTATTAGATGTTAGAGGCTGTGAGTGTTTGGAAGAGGAGTGATACGAGTTAGTAGCACTGATTGTCACATGATGATGCTGGAATCATGAAATGAATGTCTGCCATTTTTGACTTTAGTGCCATGGCTACATGCAATGTTGTTTTGTTCACATTCTATTTTTTTACCAGACACATCATCATGAAGCTTAAGCAGCAGTTACCGCAATATAAATCTTACAGCTATGGTGGGATTTGTTGACTGTGGGGTTTAATCCGTGTTGACTGAGTGAGCATTTAACAAATGAGAGAGAGAAAGAGAGAGCGAGAGAAAGAGAATGTTCTAGGTTGCTGTTGCTACATAATTCCCAGTCCAATGTCCTTACTGCATTTCTCATACCTACCCTCTCAGATACTATACATGCCTTTTCCGGACAATGGAGTGTCATTCTAACACACAGGTGCTATTTTCAGCCCGACAGTCGAGGGTCTGTGCTCTTAAAGGTTGTGAGTTCAATTCCATATATTGCCAGACTATCAAAGTCCAGCCAGACTTATAAATTAGACAAAACTTTTTTGTGAAATAGCCGAATTTTTATATCTAAAGATCGTTATTAGCATTTTAATATACGTCTGTTTTTAAACTTGGGTGTGACTATCCAGACGTGCTGAGCTGCAACTAATGATTATTTTAATATCTGATTGATTAACGATTTTTTGGGGAACGATTAATCAGGAATACAAAAATTTTCACCGAAAAATAAAGAATAAAATAGAACAGCATGTTTTGTATTGGTTTGTGAAACTTTCCCACACCTTTTTACACTATAAAGTATTTTCATATATTTTATATTTTCAATTCTTTCCTGTTTTCCTCTGTACAAGAGCTTACACTACAGCGCCACACTGGTTAAACCGCACTATTGCAGACCCTTACAGTATTAAATCCTACAACAATTCGACAACAAAAATATTTGTCGTAATTTTTTTTTTGTTGATAATGTCGACCAGTCGTTTCAGTCCTAATGCTTAGGGGGCTTTCGCGACTAATTGTCACGATTCCGCACACCAGAGGGCGCCAACACTGGAGTCTTAGCGTCTCAGTAGTACTTTCGGTGTCACTTCCTGTATAAGCTAGCCTTACGAACTCTATGTTGGGAAGTATTGTTTTGCTAATGCGACATACCAAGCGTTCACATTTTCCTGATTTAGCGATGATCTGTGGAAAAAGCTTATTTGTTTAAAGCGTGGATCATTAACTCTGGTCCTGCGTTTCCACAGTCCAGCCTGGTTTACTGATTACTCTGCTCTACCACACTTCCCACACCAATTTATTAAAGATCTTAAACACAACTGGACCTTGTATGAAACCTTGGTTTAAAATGTTGGAAAGTTCAGAATTGGCATCGGGGTTTTAGTGATGTTGTATAATTCTCACAGATGTGTTATGAGTGTACATTCGTAGAGGTGAATGGTACCAGTGTTCTTGTACCATGTTTACCAGTGTGTGCTTCTACCATTTTATTACATGATGAATAATACACACAGTCATGGTCATGGGAGACTTAGTGAATCATGTACCTATATGCAAGATGGGTAACCTTCATTACATGACTGTTTTTCTTTTGAGACACATTCTGTCTGTATGACTGCACCAGTGTACATCTGTTTTATGACACGTCTAGGTTTGGGAATTAAAGTTGCAGTCTGTAATCTTTACAATGGTTTCTATACTCATAATAATCATGTAACAAACATACAATGTGTTACTAGTGATCTAATATAGAATATGTAGTTCTTTCGAACATGGGGTAAAGTTTTATGGCAATTTCAGTTCACCTTTCAAGCAGATGATGGCTCTATAAATTACAAACGCTACTTTACCTTTAGTTGATCAAATGGATGTCTTTATTGCCGTTACAACAGCTTACAAATGTTTATGTGCTGTAGGAACAAAACTAGTGCATGGACAGACAGTGCAGAAGAAATATAGAACCTCTAGTATGTCTGTACTTTAGATTTTCTAAACATATTATGATGGAAAATTATTACCCCCTTATACTTAAAAGAAACACTAGTGGTTATAGGCTCCCGTTCTGCACTCTTCTGGATGAAAATATTCCTAAAAAATGAAGCTGGTCTTTTAATTTGAGCTGATTTGAATTGGTTATTTCAGTTTATATGTGGAGATTTAATAAGTACACTCTCAATGATCAAAGTCTGATTATACTCTGTATGCTCATTTTTACTGCATTCTCTCTCTTTTTTTTTTTAACCTCTGTCTTTTTTCTCCCAGATGTCAGTGGGGCAGCCGCCAGCGGGAAGGGGTGCGGCGTGTCTGACATGTAAAGGGATCTGCTCTGGATTTCAGCCACATTCCTGGAGGTGATTTATTCTCTCTGCTGAAAACGTAAAGAAAAATGAGGACACGGCTCTCCTATTCCCTTGATGTTTGGGGAATGCTCTGCTCGCTTTACCCAAAGCGTGTTGTTAGCCATTGTGGGCGTCTCTGTTTACATTTCCTTGAGTCTGAAAGATGATTTGCAGCAAATAGGCAGACGAGTCGAAGCTCGCTGTATTGTTTTTAAAAGTGCTTTGCACTTTATCTGCTGTACACTAAACTCTGCTAAGTGCACATTATGTAAGCTGTTCGCGATTAAATTGCATTTTGTCGATTGGTCAGTGCTTTGTCAGTAGTGAGCTTTCCAGTCTGGTAAAATAGGAATTCAGAGTAACAAATCATGGCTTTTGTTTTTTTTTTTCTTAACATCCATTATTAAAACAAAAGGGTCAGAGTAGTTTTCCGTTCTCTCAGCAGTCACGTCCCTTTTTGCTACAAAACTAAAAACTTTTCTATTTGTTCTCTTTTAGAAAAGCTTGCACTCAGTGTCACTGCAGCCAAGAAGATCATGCACCCAGCTCAGACCTCGAGGATGACTATAAAATGGGCAGATTGTTGGCGGACTCCAATTACGCTCACCTGACCGCCAAAGTGAAAGGTGGAGACGGTCTGAGAGTCTACAAACGCAATCGAATGATCATCACCAACCCTGTGGTGTCTCGCAAAGACCCCACCTTCAACACGATCACCTACGACTGGGCCCCACCTGGCCTGACTCAAAAACTGGTGAGAGAAACGACAGAAAGTGTGTCTTTGCCAAAGTTTAATAGTTACACCAAATAATGGTGGAGACAATTTAAGAAGACCTGAAGAATGAAAGTAATTAAAGTAATTTGGTTGACTTGCACAGACTTAGCTTAAAGACACCATTCAAGTGAAACCACATAGTTTTAATAAAAACAGTGTGGGAAAGTTAAGCCCTGTGATTGGCAGAAAACTTAGTACGATCAAAGAATAACACTTTATTTCGTGCTTTCACTTGCATTCATCTCTTTTTTTTGAGAGTTAAAAGCATTGCAAAGGGGCCCAACAGTGACCCCTTGGTGGTCCTAGGAATTAAACACAAGCTTCTCTGATTAGCTGTCCAACACCTTAACCACCCAAAACTAACAGTAACCTCATTCGTAAGCAATCCAACATTTAGGCTTTTTTTTTTGCTGGTGCTTTCAGTGCTTTATGTTTATCAGATAATACTTTTTAGTAATTGGGTGGAAAATAGACCACGGCGAGTTTCAGCAGAATGCATTATGTGTTTTAAGTTCTTACGTCTTGGGGAAAAAAAATTAATATTTGAAGCTGCAACCCATTAAAGGGACCATTAGATGCCAATTCTCACACAAGTAAACACTATTTTGCAGGTATTGCATTACCGTTCTTTTTCACGTAGTTATAACTGCTTCCAAACTATTTAAAATCCTTTTGACTTATTAATCTTTAACAAAGCATCCACAAATGTAAGCTTATTGTAGTGTAACCATGTTTTTATTAATGAAAACATACACAGTTTGCAATAAGACAATCACCCTAATTTGTGTTTATTATAAAAGGCGATTGAGGTTGTACATAGAAAAGATGACATATCATATATCGCTGTGGGGGCGTGAACGAAAAAGAGCGCGCAGCATTAAGCGCAGGGAAATTTCGCATAATAATAACAAAGCTGTGTTTGTGAGAACGCTCCACAACTGCACATCACAATCACTTGGGTCAACATTGTGCTACAGCGTCAAAACAATAGCGGACAGTCAGAAGTGTCTATGCTTAATCAACAGTAGTGGGAGTAGTGATGTCACAAAGACAGGCAACTGAAACGGCTTGATTTAAGAAAGGAATCATGATTTCATGAGATTTAAAAAATCTGGGTGGATCTTTCTAAATATAGGGTGGTAGTGTACACATACCACCAACACAAGATTAATACTGCAGTTTGATATCACTGGACAAAAATGAATGGTAGTTGTTTAGTATCAGGGGAAGCAAACGATATCTGCTGATCATTGGAATAATCTGGCAGCCGAAGATGCAGGAACAAGCCTGACCTTTTATCTAGCGCAATTGCTAGCTGTCACTGCTCCTATTCTTAAACAGAGCTTTAATTCGACCTGGCCAGAATTCTCTGCTGTTCCACTTGACTTTCATGCAGTGATTTGTCCTGCCAGAGGCACCGTATGAGGTTTTTGTTGTTGGGTAGGGTGGAGATCTGGAAATAAACCTTCAGCTTTACTATTCCGCTCTGGACTGCCAGGAAGCAAAGCAAAAAACTTTCATCTCTCAGGGGAAAATGTTGGCTGGTTTTTTTCAGCCATCTGTCTTTTCATGAAACCCACAGTGTATTAGGGAGCTTTGTTCTTTAAAGTGAGTCTGGCAGGTTCCCTACAGTGGCGCTGGGAATTATGCTTCCCCTATACAAGATACATGAGAAGGTCTATACAGAACCACAAGTTCTATCAACATGTTTTTAAAGGAGTGTGAATTTGAACCAGGCCCGCTTTAATGACTGCTTCGGGGTGACTTTCGTCTTGTTCCGTACTGTGCCAAGGCTTTTGTTGCAGTAATTAGGATTGTCTCTCTAAGTTCATTACAGTGGTCTTCTAAAATACTTAGAGGCAGTAAAGAACTGTAGCGCTGTTGTTCTTCTTAAACAGTCTCCATACAAAGCGGGCATGTTTGCTTTTAGTGGGTTTAGGAATAACTGTGGTTGCTTTAATGGCGGTCTTAGAAGTTTATGATGCCAGAGGGTGACTGTGGCACAGGCGATGGCCTCGGCGTTAAGCGTAGAGAAGCACAGTGAATTACCACCTGTTTCGAATTAACATATAGGAGCCAAATGTTAGTGTGTAGCTGTCCAACTGGCTAAAGGGATGCAAATCATCCACTTATTTTGAGGCGACTGTTAAATTTCCTCCACTAAACTAATCCTGCATAACTGATTCGCCACAGAG
Organism: Bagarius yarrelli; assembly: GCA_005784505.1. Lineage (NCBI taxonomy): Eukaryota > Metazoa > Chordata > Actinopteri > Siluriformes > Sisoridae > Bagarius > Bagarius yarrelli. Next base: position 2,806,110 of record VCAZ01000045.1, on the reverse strand, counting down.
CTGACTGTTGGCATGTACTGCTGAGTAAGCAAAGGTACACTGAAATAAAATGTGGTCGGTTAGATTTGGAAATAGATTATTATATTATGCATACTTTACATTAAAATATGTTTTTTTGTTTGATTATACTTAATTTAAACATTTTTAAATGACAAGATTGCATGATAAATTATTTAAGTATAAATTATTAACGTAAACTTAATACGTACTGTATAAAGGTATATGATAATGTTAAAGCCACAGCCATGCATGCAGCGTTGTGCTGCCATCTGTTGGCTTGTCTTAAAACTTTTTGATACCACTGATGGATACTTATCATCAATTATGATAATAAATTATCATAATACAAATAGACAATTAAACTATGTACGGGCGAGTAGTTCAGTGGTAGTGTGTCTGTTGCAAAACACTAATGTTACAGCTTTAATTATTTGTTAAGATGCGTTTTATGTTTTGTTTTGTTCAGGGTTTTAAAAATACACACTCAAATTTAATTTTTATATATAAAAAAAGTAATATATATTTATATTTTATATAAATAAACTATTAATCTAATTTAATCGTACCTTGCACAATGACAACAAAGTTGAATCTAATCTCATCTAAAAAGAATAAAAATGCAACCTGACTTTTGATGTCAAATTAAGGCAAATCAGAGTAAAATTTTAGCACCCCAAATTTTAGTAATCTGAAAAGGAAGATCAGAAATGCATGGTACAATTGGTAAGACTCCACAAAGAAGAATGGAGACAACAGGGTGTATATAATCGAATGGATTAAGAGCTAAACACGAGAACAGGTGCACACGTTAGGATAAAATACAGTGCTAAGACTGGCACATAAACAGGACTGGGACTGAAGCAGAGGCATGTGGTCATACTACAAACAGCTCATGTAGACTAAGAAACAAATGTTCCTCACTTTTCTTTAGGTCAAATTTTGTTTTTCTTGCGTTAGCAATAATATTTATATAGAACAATTTGTTAGATCCAGCTAATTTTTTTTTTTCCGGGACATAAAGGTTCAATAGCTGTTTCTAGCTTCTTCAAGGTTCCATTTTTTTTTTTTAAATTTTGGTCCTACCAAGAACTCTTTTACAGGTCATATTATGGATGTTTAGTGGCTCTTAAAGTATATAGTAAATTTCTGCTGTTGAATGCGATTGTAATGAAGTTTTAACAATGAGGCAGTGTTACTGGGTGGTTTAAAGAGAGAGCAGGAAATGTTGGCATGCTTGGGCTGCTATATGAATAGCTAGCTTGTCTAGAATTTTTTATATTAGTCCTACATTTGGGAATGTTAATGTGTAAATGCTCATATTACTAGTTTAATCAGTTTGGAGTTCAGTAAGACTTTTTCGAATCCCAAAACATTTTTATCGTAAGCTACCTGATATTAAGTCAAACTGTATTCTAAGTCATCCTAATTGTTTTATGTTCACCAGGCAATGCAGTATATGGAGCTTCTCCCAGAAGAAAGGCGGCCCGTGGCAGGTACGGAGGGGGCGCTGTACAGGCGCAGGCAGTTGATGAGACAGCTCCCTGCTTACGATCAGGACCACTCACAGTGCCACAGCTTGTCCGAAGCCGAAGTTAAAGCCATGGCTCAGTTTGTAAAAAGTTATAAGGAGGAGGCATTGGGTGTAGGTGAGGTCGCGCTTCCAGGAGAAGGAGGAATGTCCAAAGACAAGGATGGAAAACAGAAGAATGGTAAAGAACAGCTAAACCCTGAGCCCACCACCAACGGCACGCTGGAAGAAAATGGCAAGAAGAGCGAATATGTAAGTTGGACTAATATTGACGCATAAACACTTTACAGACTCTTTTATGTTTTGTTCTAGCCAAGTATGAAGGGAAAAAATGCAAATTCTTCTTATTTTGAACGGATGGAAAAGCCTTAATTTGTTCAAGATTTTTGGACAAAGAGTTTCCCAATATTTATCATTTATCTTCATTAATCCTTCCATCCATCTCTCTTTCTTATTAAATGTCTAGTGTCAGCATCTCAAAACATTCCATAACATTTAAAGCCAGTGTTTCTCATAACCCTAATAATTTCGACTTGACATGTGCCATTTACTGTGGTGCTCTGGGAATTAAGATACATTATATGGACAAATGTATTAGAATAACTAAACATCACAACTTTAAACACCCTATTCCACATTTGGTCACAGTTACTTCTATAATAACCTCCACACTTTTGGAAAAACTTTTCAAAAGATTGTGAAGAATTGTGAAGATATTCCAGAAGATGGCAGTTGACCTGCGGCTGCATTCTCGCTTCTTGAACCTTGTGTGAGCCTTTACAGCCTATTTCTAAAATGGCGACTAACATGGCAGGTTTCAAGATATTCAGACATTTGCTAAGAAAATGCTGATCTTCTTTGGCTCAACATTAACATTAACAAGAACCGCATGAGGACGAAAGTGACTCTCACCTGTGTGAAATTTTGGGCATTAGAACCACTGTTTTTGAGCCAGACCTGGCCTATTTACTGCAGTCGAGATCTCAGTATCACCCTTCACATTAGTGCAGGAAAGGTATTTGTTTAGTCTTCTGAGGTTGAATAAATTCTAAAATCTCAGTGAATTGATTTTTTTCTTGTGATGATCAAAACCACAGTTTTGAATATGCACTGAGTAAAAAAATCTGTGTATCATTTGTTCTTTTGTTTTCAATTGACAATCAAACCGGGTCTCTTAAACCCTCCCAAAAATTATAATAAAATCAAATTCGGTCTGGCAGCCCTTTTGATCCGAGTCTAAAATTGAAATAATGAAAAACACATCCTTTTTTGGTTTTTGATGTTTAATTCAGAATCAAATAACAATTCCATTTTTTGGATTTTTGATGGTCGAATAGAAAACAAAAGAAGGAGTGATACACAGCTTCAAATGGCTCTCAATGATTTGTACTTCGGAATAAGATAACTGTTGAATTTAGACGTTTACAGTGAGCATTTATTAGTAAATAATATGTAATGTAATAATATGTAATGTTTTAAATGTTAAATTCTCCCAAAAGTTTTTTTTTTCCATTTTATGTGGTCTTTAAATATGAAAGGCATTTTCACCTCACCAAATTTGGTCCTCTTTGCAAAAAGTTTGGACACCCCTTGTGTAACTGGACACTTTAATGCATGGAGCACAAGAAAGTGTTGCACATCAGGTCCACATACAGGAGGTTAAAATAAACACATATGGTGCTTTAACACAATCTCATGTTAAAGTAGTAACAGTGCTTTAAAATGGAGCTTAAAGCCAGTTAACAAACTTTTTATATTTAATTATTAGTTCAAATTGTGGACTGATCTTTTCCTAAGATGTGTCTATGACGATACTTTGACTTAAATCTAAAGCAGACATAATTTTTGGATAGTTAAACCAAACCAGTTTTGTCTTGTCTTAAGTTTGCTAACAGCTATTTTGTTAAACACAGTCAGCACTGTGATGCCAGGACGTTGGCATATAGAGTGGGGAGGTACACTAAATGGCCACCTTTTTTACATTTACTCGTATATAGATCAAACACTGTTTTTCTGTCCAATTGGTTAAATAGATGATAATTATCCACTTATTTTGAGGGCAAGGTCTTAATTTCCCTAAATGTTACTTCACAGATAAACAACAGAAAACATTGTGGGACGGTTTCATTCCAACATTTACTCCTTTAATAATAACTGTAATAACTTCCACACCTCTGGTAAAGTTTTCTACTAGATTGTTAAGCGTGACATCCACCCTGACGGTCTATGTGGCGTGGGGGAAGGAGACTCAGACCTGCATAGCATTTGAGGTTTCCGTCTTGGGACCTGGCATTCTAACCCTCCATATCAAACCGATTGTGGGGCCTTTGGTAAAACACCGAACCCTAAAGACGATATTTCTTCTAGCTTTGTTCACCCTCTGCAGGATTAGAGGGCTCCAGGCACTACCACAGGTCTACTTCACCCTTTTATGCCTGGAATGTGCACCAGGTGTGGTTAAGTTTCTCCACTACTTGGCTGGGTACTAGCAATTGCAGAGGTTATGCATGACACTGCATCACACTGCCATACCACCGGCATCCTCTCTACACGCCTGACGTAGCTGGGTGCCTGCCTTTGTACATTTTGGTTGATGACATTATCACACCTGTGACATGCCATGCTCATGACATGGATGACAAGAATGCAGTAACTCAGGAAGTGCTTCCTGACGCAGCGTCTCATTCCATCGGGGTAACGAGGTTACATGCATAACTTTAGAAATGTTCTTCCACTCCAACCAGAACACAGCATGTCTTCATGGAGCCCAGGGGCTTTGTGCACAGGAGCATTGTCATGCTGGAACAGTGTTTGGGTATTATGGAGGGAATAATGCTATGCTACAAAACAAAAAAAGCATTCTAGACAACTGTGGCCCTTCAACCCTGAGGCAACAGTTTGTAAGGGTTATGTGAGGGTACGATATAGTGTAGCTTAACCCATCTACTGCATTTCTTTACTTCACAATTTGAAAGTAGAATTAGCTCAGCATGTCCTTGCATACTTTGGGCTTTTATGGTCCAAGACTACAGCTGGGTAGTTGTTTGTGTGTGCAGTTGGTTAAATACCCACCACTGATTTTAATACCAGTACTGGGGTTTGAACTGTAACCTTTGAGGTGTTAACTTCATATAAAAAACAAGTCTAATTTGCAGCGATTTAACATAAAAATTTCTAAGCTATTTTTCTAAGATAGAAGTGTTAGCTTAGGAGAGTAAAGCATGCCCAAAGTCTGCGCCGAACGTGATCTTTACAGTGACTAGGGTTCATTAAGCATGATTAAGTTAAACGAAAGAAGAGAACAGAACGTCTTTAAAAAATTTTCGTTTTGGCGCAGATATCGGACGGCGATTTACCATTTACAGTTCTTGTCTAAATTAGTGTGAGTCTTAGGTTTGCCTGGCTCGGGCGCATTTATGAGCCTGTAAAAATCTCAGTGGTTCGTTCTCTCAAATCTAAAATACTACATGGCATTTCCTGCATACGCACAGATTCTACGCTTCAGGGAATTGCGTGTCTGTGAGGTCATGTTTTATGACAGAGTGAACGAATAAAACGTTCAAGGTTAATTAAAGTTTCCTGCGCAGATTAACTGTTTAGTCAAAGCCCATACGAACTGGATGAACGAGTGTTGCCTCAGTCTTCTTACTAAAATCATGTCTTTGCTCAGTCTTGTTGGATGTAAATGATGATAAGAGATGTGCAAAGCTTCTCTGACTAATAGACAGGAGTGCAACTCTTGGATGTCTGAAGATTTCTGAGCTCTACAACAATGAACACTTGTTCAAAAACCTAGTTAAGCTGCTAGTTGGAGTGCTATGCCAGACTTTCCATCGAATGCAGTTCACTGATTGTGTTGACTCATGATAAGTCACTAGTACCTTGGCATAGATTTAGTTAGTCTTTGTAATTGTACTTTGGTGGAGTTTTAAGATCTGGTGTCAGTATTATTAAGGGAATGGAATTTATAAGATACCTTATTTTCATCCTCATCCAAGTGAATAAAAAAGATTCATTTGGAGCAGAGGGTGTCCAAACTCGGTCCTGGTGGGTTGGTGTCCTGCAGAGTTTAGCTTCAGTTTGCCTCAATAAACCTACCTCTAAGTTTCGAGTATACCTAGCAAGATCTTGATTAGTTGGTTCGGGTGTGTTTAATTAGGGTCGGAGCTAAACTCTGCAGGACACCGGTCCTCCAGGGCGTCCCCTGATTTGTGGTATTTTGCCTTGTTTTGGAAGATGTACGAAGAGAAGGTTCTAAGGTAAGAGCTACAGTTGCAGTTAAATCATGTTATACTCACGTGACACGATGTTTTTTTTTTAATAATATTTTTTCTCTCTAAATAAGTTTATTATTCGACATATATACAATTCCATGCGTGGAGAACAAACCAAACACATGGTCATGGTCATTTAGAAAAAATTTAAGTATATGATTTTAAGTGTACGATGCTATTCTCTGAAAGTACCGGATGTAATATAGGACATTGCATTAGACACGCAACTGACTTCCCACTAGCCATCAACTGACCACATCTCAACTCTCAGGCCAGTTCACAGCACTTGACTGCTCTTGCGACTACAGGTATACCCATAACCCCATTCTCCGTGTCAATGAGTTAATATGAGTTAAAGTGGATACAGTAAGTGGACCGTTAAAATCAGATCTACCCTCACAGCATAACACAAACATGATATTTTCTTTCTTTACATATTAATATAAACCCCAAGTCCCTGTTCTATTAATTCTTTCTTCTAACTTTTATTTAAGGAAGACTTCTTTTAGAGAGAAGGGTTCATTTCAGATCTGAAAATAATTAAATCTCGAAAAACATCTGTGCTTGATTTGTGTTTTTATCATAACAGGAATGCTCTGTTTGGGGCCTGTGGGATTTTAGCCTAACAATGTGGCTTTGATTATCTCCCAGGAAATTTTTAACATGATCTTTTTTAACCTTTCGAATGTACAGTTTAACAGCTTCTCCATAAAGCCCAAAGGGAGTGTTAAATAGATGAAAATAATGATAATGAAGCTATAACCCATATTTTGTTTTAAATCATATCATGTGTATTTTCTTTTTTTTTCGCTTTATGTTCTATTTTTTTCTGCTGATACGCAAAAAATGGTTTGACTTTTATTTTATCAGCATTCACTCTTTGTTTTTCTTTCTACAGCACTGTAGCAGTTGTGAGCAGCCGGTACCCCTGGACAGTCCCGTTGTGTACGCAGACAGAGCGGGATACGAACGGCTCTGGCATCCTACCTGCTTTGTGTGTGCGGAGTGTAATGAGGCGCTGGTCGATCTTGTGTACTTTTGGAGAAAAGACACGCTGCTATGCGGCCGGCATTACTGCCAGAGTCTGAAGCCGCGTTGCCCGGGCTGCGATGAGGTAATTGCTTTCTCTCACCCAGATTAGGAACCTAATAATATGAATGCTGGCTTTAGCTTTACTGATAATACAGTGCAGAGATTATGTTTATGATTGTATCACTTAATTTTAGTGATGGTGTAATTATTTCTATATAAAGTCATGTTCGAACTGGAAGGAAACTAATTTGTTACGTCCCTGGTGGCGATTAGTACAGTTATATAAGAAAAAATTCTTAAAATTTATTATATGGTTCTCTAAAAGTACAGTTATTAATCTGATTAAAAAAATTTAAAGCAACGGTTGGTAAGTTTTTTTAGAACCCCCTGCTGTCAGTAAAGTGAATTACATTTGCAATTTTTTTTAAAAACACAGGTTTCACTCTTTCTTCTGTAATTGACTCACTTTCCTTTTAATGCTATTTGACATGTTAGTTAAGGAAAAATAAGAGGCGGAGCTTATTTTTAGTAAGCGATAATACAAACGAAACATTTTCGTAATTTTTCCTTTTTTTTCTCAAGCAATTTGTTTGCCTTTCTCGCTATATTTCGACCGGAACGAGAAACTCCCTAGCTGTTTGTCTCAAGCCGTTGCTGTTTGACTTCAGCCGTTTATCGTTATTAGACAGTCTGTCTTGTTTGCGCAGATGTTGCAGATCGAGATAAAAACAGCATGCTCTGCAAATCTTTAACCTTTGACATCTGGAATCTGGAGGAAAAAAAATAAATAAATAAATAATAAAAAAAAAAAAAAAAAAAAAAAAAAAAAAAAAATATAATATATATATATATATATATATATATATATATATATATATAATATGCGCTGACACTACTCCTCCTCTTCTCTTTATTTTGTTCTCATGTAGCTGATTTTCTCAGAGACGTACCATCAGGAGAACAGCCAAGCCTGGCATAAGGAGCATTTCTGCTGCTGGCAGTGTGGACAAAGTCTCCACGTTCAGTGTGGCTGCACCAAAAAACTCCAAAAGTGAACACGGCGAGCTATAAACCCCACCTGCTGGGAGGAAGCAGATGGCTAGTTTAAAAATACTAGATGTTTTTACCCATCCAGCTTCCTTTTATATACAAATTAGAAACAGAACCTAAAACAATCTTACACTATCAGAGAAAACAGTGTATTATTAGCAGTTGGCAGGCTTATATGATAAAACTATTCTTTTTTTTCAAACTGGTTTTAAGGATATTACTGAGGATGAGTAAACAGAGCGACCCACGGCTGACTTTACGTCAATATACAACACACTCATGGGTGTGACTGGACTAAGAGCGAGCGCTGATGTGATAAACAGGATGGACCTTTAAGTATCTAAGCATCATACGTCTGATTAACATTGCACAGGAGAGCTTGTACGCATGACTGCAACTTCAAATGAGCAGCAACAAACAGGAAACGGGGGAAAGTGTAAAAAAACAATCAGCGCTAACTGGACCAGAAAAGCTGGGGCTTCACAAGCAGATTTTTGTTGGTGCTGTTAGAGATAAACCAGATCCTGTAAAGTGAAAGCATGTGGGGCAGAGTTCATGGTGTGAACGTATACACTCGCTGGCTACATTATTAGAAACACCTGATTGGAAATTGCTAGATCGAATATACACTTGCTGGCCACTTTATTAGTTCCTACTATGGGGTGCAATCTAGTTATGCAATCAGCCAATCTAGTCAAAGAATAAGATGAGCAAAAAAGGATCTCAGACCACACAACACACAGAACCTTCAGGCAGTCAGGCTACAATGAAAGAAGACCAGATAAGGTTCCAGTTTTAGGGACCCTCTGCACACTTTTGCCTCAGAATCCAGTTCCTGACTAGTAAAAGTGGAACCTTATGTGGTTTTCTGTTTTGTAATGTGTTTTCTATAATTTCTCAGCAGACCAGCAGTTTCCGATCAACTTAAATAAAGATCTGGTACCAATAAAGATCTTCCGGTCAACTAGGCCAGCTTTGAGTACATCATCAAGTATTTACATTATGTGGTCAAAAGTATTGGGACACCTGACTATCATAATCGTGTGTGATTTTGAAAAGTCCAAATCCGGATTATCCCCCTTTTTAAAAATTTGATGGTAGTGTCCACAAACTTTTAGCTGTTATGCACTCCTTAAGGACGCTTAATATCAAGTAGCATCTTTTATCTCTTTGCGTAGAATATTTAAATATGTTTCCATATTTTTATGGGTTAAAAAATATTCCGCTATGCTTCCTTTGTATTTTCTTGTGGACGCATTTACACTACATGTATCAAAAAACCCAATTCCGATTTTTTCCCCCAATGTGCTACAGTTCGGATATGACCCACACCCGTGTAAGCAGCAAAAAAGCACATGGATTCCCATAATTTTAGATCGGATTCAGGCCTCATTTGTATGTGAAAATAAATCAGATGTGTATCAAATACGTGCATTAGCATCTGCCATGTAACCAGACAGATCGGATTTTCACCTGGTAATGTGAGTCGAACGTCATTGGTCACTGAATAAGAGACAGTTGCAAGTGATCTCAAATCAGGTAGACACCAACAGCGATATATAATAACTTACCGCAACTGTGTATTAAAATTTACTTATTTTTTTGTTCACTGTAAACAATTTAACATACAATTAAAAAAATGATACAGGCCAGTTTTAAAAGATGATGTAAGCAGGTCACAAAATCTAGTCACAAAATCGGAATTGGACGTTAGGATCTGCTGTGTAAATGCAGCCTCTGCGATCCGTCCCAGTCGTCAGCTTCCTGCAGCACCAGCGACAAACACTCTTCCTGGAACAGAACCGCGTTCCTGATCTGCGCGGTTCAGATTTCTGGCAGTAATATAACCTCGGATCATTTCTCTGTTGATCTAAATGTTTGTACAGATGTTTCAGTTAAGCTTTAGAGCGAAAAGAAATGGCTTATATGTGAAAATGTGCCAGTTCCTGTAAATGTGCTTATTTTATTATGGATATTTAGTTTCGTATCGAATAAGATTAATGCGTTTGGAAAGAGATCCAAAGCCGTGCGAAACGGCGACGCCGTGCGATTGTTTGTCTTTTTTTTTTTTTTTTTTTTTTTTTTTTGCACACGGTTCCTGAGGTCATCTCGAAACGAACGTTCGACAAAAAAGGAAAGGTTTCGATTGGAAGGATGTTTTGCGCTTGTACTTACGATGTTAACGATATGAAAATCGTAAACTTGCGCTCACCTTTTGGTTCAATGCCTTCATCCTTTGATTTTATAGACGAAAAAATCGTTTGCTGGTTGTAATTTATGAAGCAGATTCGTAGAAGTGAATGTAGGGTTGTTAAAAAAGGTACATAATGACCTTCAGAACTGGAAGGCTCACCGTGTAAATAGTAAAAGCGGAACGAGAGAAGATATACAGGTGGTGGAATCAGTTTATTACCTTTTAATGATTTTATTACCCGTGGAAAAGGGAGCAGTTGCATATTTGTGAGATGGTTGATATTATAATCTGGTGATTTATTATTTTAATATTACGTTGATGTGCTCACTTTGAATAGATCAACTGGACGACTGACCTTAAAGTGGGAAAAATATAAAAAAAAACACACCACAATTTAGTTTCAGTAAAAATCTTTTTAATGATTTTATTCATGTTTAATCTATTCTCAAAGCTATATTTGTGATTGTTGCTGAATAATAAGTGATTTGTGTTGTTTGTTTTAAAACGGCATATAATGCAAGAATTTTATGCAACCTTTGTTTTTCTTTGCTTCAGTCTGTCACATGCAAAAGTTTGCATCCCCTTAAAGCTTCCAAAAAATAACATTTTGTTCTATATTTCCGAATTTACCACCAAAGCTTAATATTACATCCAGATTATCAGAGATTATAAATATCGATATCATATCTACACAAGAAAAATGTTTTCTCTGTGAATAATAATCGAACTAATAATATTTATTGGCTATAAATGACATGGATTATATTAAGGGTATACAAACTTCTGCATGTGACTGATTTAATAAAAAAGCCCAGTTGTGTTGACTTGGCTGATAATTATGGCTTAATTTTCAAATGTATTTCCCCGACGTTTTAAATAAATAGAATTAATATAAATATTTTGGCTTTATTGTTTTTATTTATGTCCTATACATGATTTAGTAATTAATAGACTCTTTAAATATAGTTTATGTTTATACACTATCACCAATTTACTAACTATAAATTAGTTTTAACTTTGTTAGTCATTATTAAATTAAAGAGGTATAATGATAAATGGACGGACAGACAGATGGATGGATGCATGGAGGGAGGGATGGATGGATGCATGAACGGATGGATAAACAGATAGATGAACTGATAAACAGATGAATAGCTGGATAAATAGATGAATGGGTGGATAGAAAAGGATCATAGAATAGATGAATGGATGAATGGATGGCTGGATGGATGGATCAAAAAAGAATCAATGGATGGCTGGATGGATGGATGGATAATCAAATGAACAAATGAATGGATAGAAAACAATCAATGGACGATTGGATGGATGAATGAATTGATCGATCAATGAATGAATGAATGAATAAAAAAAGGGGTGGGTGGATGATGGAGAAGAAGGGGATAGATAGATAGATAGATAGATAGATAGATAGATAGATAGATAGATAGATAGATAGATAGATAGATAGATAGACATTTTAATTATAAAGATTTAAGGCGGTACTGTAAAAGCTCCTGTAATCATAAACACCTTCTAACCTTTTAAAATGGAGAATTAAACAGTTCTGTTGTTTTATTACAGATACTTACACACGATCGATTCTCCGAAGGTAAGAAAGGGCACATGATAAAGTACACCTCGGTTAAATGACCTCATCTTTTCAACTTCCTGTCAAAGGGTTTTGTGTGTTTGGGTATTAAGTAAACACATATAAAAAGCAGAACTCAGTGTGTTTGTGTGTGTTTGTCTTTGCCTGCCTCAACATGTTCACTTGCCAGATGTTTTGTCCTCCTCAGACATGCACACCCCTGACAAGACCTTTCATTAGTAAACCTGTCCAGCCTGCTAAATGACTACACAGACTGTCAGGAAATAAAATTGTGTATTATTATGTTTGAGAGCACCAATAAACCTGGCATTTCATTTCCACAGCCATACAAAAATAAACATCTTATTGTTTATTTAATTACACTTCAAACTTTAATTAGGTGCAATGGTCCAACTTGCCAGTTCACTGGGTTCCTTCATGTTTCCAACACCTGTTCAGGAAATTGGAGTGAAATAGGCTGTTAGTTCATGAGGAGAAAAATCTGCCACTCTGTGAGGTCCAGTTTTATGGTTGAGGTTGTACACAGAACAAAACAACAATCAAAACAAGTCATGGATCTGATTAAAGAGCCGCATAAATCCTCAAGACAATTCAAAACATCTCAAAGTCTATGAGAACCTCAGAGGAACGTGCAGTCCTCTGTTAGAAGAAAAGAAGAGGAAGCCTTTGTTGTAGGCACACATACTGTACAGCACAGTGAACTGCTCACTAATTCCAGCTTTGGAAGTGTGGTTCATACTACAGGCAGCTATAATACATGAAGCAAAGAGTGTGGGGGGGGGCCATGCTTTAGGGCCCAACAGTGTACTCAACTACAGAAGTACACAATAATAGATAGATAGATAGATAGATAGATAGATAGATAGATAGATAGATAGATAGATAGATAGATAGATAGATAGATAGATGGGTGGGTAAATAACTGAATAAATGAAGGAATGGATGGATGTACACATGAATAAATGCCTTAATGAATGAATGAATGAATGAATGAATGAATAAATGGATGAAAAAAGAGATTAAATATGGATGGATGGATGGATGGATGGTTGGAAAAAAAAAAAAAGAGATGAATAGTTGGAAAAGGAAATGAAAGATGGGTGGCAATTAAGAAAGAAAGAAAGTAAAAAAGTTGTTAGATAGATGGATTAATGGATGGATGGATGGATGGTTGGATGGATGGATTAAATGAATTAATGAGTGGATGGATGGATGGATGGGTGGAAATATGAATGATATACAGATAGATAGATAGATAGATAGATAGGCAATAGATAGATAGATAGATAGATAGATAGATAGATAGATAGATAGATAGATAGATAGATAGATAGGCAGATAGATAGATAGATAGATAGATAGATAGATAGATAGATAGATAGATAGATAGATAGATAGATAGATAGATAGATAGATAGATAGATAGATAGATAGATAGATAGATAGATAGATAGATAGATAGGCAGATAAGATAGATAGATAGATAGATAGATAGCAGATAGATAGATATAGATAGATAGATAGATAGATAGATAGATAGATAGATAGATAGATCTAATAGATATATAGATAGATAGATAGATAGATAGATAGATAGATAGATAGATAGATAGATAGATAGATAGATAGATAGATAGATAGATAGATAGATAGATAGATAGGCAGATAGATAGATAGATAGCATAGATAGCGATAGATATAGATAGATAGATAGATAGATAGATAGATAGATAGATAGATAGATAGATAGATAGATAGATAGATAGATAGCAGATAGGATGATAGATAGATAGATAGATAGATAGATAGATAGCAGATAGAATAGATAGATTAGATAGAGAGATAGATAGATAGATAGATAGATAGAGATAGATAGATAGATAGATAGATAGATAGATAGATAGAGATAGATAGATAGAGGCAGATAGATAGATAGATAGATAGATATCGATAGATAGATAGATAGATAGATAGATAGATAGATAGATAGATAGATAGATAGATAGCAGATAGATAGATTAGTAGATATAGATAGATATATAGATAGATAGATAGATAGATAGATAGATAGATAGATAGATAGGCAGATAGATAGATAGATAGATAGATAGATAGATAGATAGATAGATAGATAGATAGATAGATAGATAGATAGATAGATAGATAGATAGATAGATAGATAGATAGATAGGCAGATAGATAGATAGATAGATAGATAGATAGATAGATAGATAGATAGATAGATAGATAGATAGATAGATAGATAGATGAATAACGTTAAAGTCACTTTAATTTGAATATATATGTATGAAAGGCTACGACTGAGCAGAACGTTTCTAACCCTGCAGTATGAACTCGAGTTAGAGAAGGAAATGGACTGGTGTTTAATCAGAGAATTCAATCAGTCACGCTGGGTTCTGAGTGTGTGTTGTTTGGCAGAGTGTTACATTTTTACTACCAGCCCATAAAGCCATTAAGACAGAAGAATTTGTGATTTCACAGCATTTGGCTGGGAGTACATCCTTCCACCACATTTCTATTTGAGGAAAAGCTGAACTGAGAGGAATAACTGCAGTGTTTACACAAGTCCGGTAAACATCCCAGCTATTTTCATACATTCCGTGCCCATTCCATCATCTGCAAAAAAAAGCTTCGGGGCTGGAAAATGATAACGAAGAACCATTGAAACGGGTTATTTTAGGCTAGGAGCATAACATTAAGGGAATGCAGGTAATTAATTACAATAAATAGAAATAACAGTTAATCAGGAATTTTATACTAGTGGACGTGGAGTCATGGGAGTTTCAGCCATTAGAGCTGTTAGATACCGTCATGTTTATATTGTCATGGCATAAATGGATGGATGGATAGATCTATAGATGGATGGATGGATGGATAGATCTATAGATCGATGGATAGATCGATGGATGGATGGATAGATCTATATGGATGGATGGATGGATGGATAGATCTATAGATGGATGGATGGATGGATGAATGGATGGATAGACGGATGGATAAATGAATGGATAAATGGATGGATGAAAATGAGAGATGAAGGATGAATGGATAGATGGATGAATGGATGGATAAATAGATGGATGGATGGATGAATGGATGGATGGACGGATGGATGAATGGATGGATAAATAGATGGATGGATGGATGGATGGATGGATAAATAGATGGATGGATGAAAATGAGGGATGGAGTATGGATAGACAGACAGACAGACAGACAGACAGACAGACAGACAGACAGACAGATAGATAGATAGATAGATAGATAGATAGATAGATAGATAGATAGATAGATAGATAGTATAATGTACATGACATCCAGCTTTTTGGAATTTGGCTTGTAGTTCCTTATTAAGTCTTGAACGACTGCATTGTTTTCTTTTCTTTTGCGACCCCTGTGCATGCATCATGGTGTGTTACGTCTCAGATCGATCCATGCCTAAAATTAATCCTGGCTTATTTCTAAGCTGTTTTATTTAATGCAGGTGAAAAGCAGAGCTCTGATTTATAAAGATCTCTAAAAGCTTCATGGATTTTCAACATAGACTTCACTTACTGTTACTACAAAACTCCTAGTTTATTACCTGTGCTGGTGTAAAGCTTTAAAAATAGCCATGTCACTGTGCTGTTCACTAACCGCACAGCCAACAACAACAACCCTGCATAATAGCCAACTCTGTCTGCACTGTGACTGAAACGCTACAGAGTCCAGACCTGATCGCTCGTCCAGCTGCAGGACTTGGCTTTAAACTGTTATGTTTTGGATAGAAAAAGCACACGGTGAAGTTGTGGTGGTTTTATCAATCAGTTATATTATAATTAAAACCCAAGCAGGAAGATTTGGATCGAGGCTCTGATTTACTTTCATTAGTTAACAGGCTCGAAATAAAGGTCTTAAACAGCTGCCCCGGTGCTGCTGCATAATGATTTCAGCAGAACCTTAAAGGAAGCTCCTTAAGACACATCTGGAATATTTTGGGTCAAATTAATTATATAAACTCATATCAGGTGGTTTATAATTAGGTATGTGCAATGACAATAAAGTTAAATCTAATCTAATCTAATCTAATCTAGATTACGTAATCTTTAATCTGATCTAATTTAATATAATGTAATCTAATCTAATTTAATCCAATCTAATGTAATCTAATCTAATCTGTGATGATCTGTATCTCTAAAAGTAATCCATTCCTCTACCAACGTATGAGTGCTTCAGACATCTAATCTAATCTAATCTAATCTAATCTAATCTAATTTAATCTGTGACGATCTGTAATTTAAATCTAAAAGTAATCCATTCCATAAGCGATGTATGAGCTTTACAGGAATCTAATCTAATCTAATCTAATCTAATTTAATTTATTCTGTGACGATCTGTAATTTAAATCTAAAAGTAACCCATTCCCTAAGCGATGTATGATCTTTACAGGAGTCTAATCTAAGGTAAATCTAATCTAATCTAATCTGATGTAATCTAATGTAATATACTTTAACCTGATCTAATCTTTAATCTGATCTAATGTATGTATGTGTGCATGGTGCAGGCATCTCATTTAGAGTGTGTAAACTAAGAATACATTTTTTTGACCCTTTAAAGTTTTTAATTTATTTGACGTACTAAGCACAGACACCAAAATTAATACAACTTTAAAAAAAAGTGTTTATCTGGTTCCATCTAGTGGTTAAACCTTGTTATTGCAGCGTCAATAATCTGCCCCTCTCTCAGGTAACGTCACCTTGTAAAGTAATAGTAACCAATAATACTATTTATTTATTTATTTATTTGTTTATTTATTTATTTATATTGAATTTTTAAAATAAGAAGCAAAAAATGTTACCGCTCGAGTTCGAAGTCCTAAATTACGAAGCTAGCCACAGTAATCCATCTAAAACACTACCCATATAAAAGTCTCAAAATTTTAATAAATACTAGTAAATTCTCGATATGATTAAAATTCTATTTCCTACTAGATTAACAAAAAATTATTACATTATGACTGCTTTTATAGGTAAATTACATATACGTACTGCTATATGCTAAGTGTAATTTAAAAATAAAAATAATAAAAGCTTTTATATGTAGAGTATAAGATACAGTATATATGTATATAAACTACATATGCTTGCTTCTATTTGATAAGTGTAATTTTTACAATAAAAATAAAAAAACCCGTATTACGGGCATTGTTAGAACTTTTAATTTGAAGTTAGTTTATTGTTTTGATTCACACCTCGGTTCACGATTCAACACACGGAAGCTAAAAGGAAGGTAAGGTTTTTTCGGTACTGCAGAAGAATTTTTCAGCTCCGTATATAAATCTAATATTCGCAGTTTATGCCACAGTCTTTATTTTATTGTTATTGTTATTGTAAAGATTTTTTAAATTCCCTTATTAATACTTTAGCTTAGCTACCTGAAGTCTAGTGTTAATGTTTTCACTTAAAGTTTGCCTTTCTTTTATAAAGTTATTGTGATTTGGCTGGTCACGTGACAAGCGAATTAACCGTTATATTCGCAGGTCGTGATGTAAAAGCGTAAAAAATGGGAAAGAAACCGCATCATAACATTTTTTAAAAGGTGACGTTATATAAGAACCACAAAAAAAAAAACAACAACACAAAAATAGGAGTGTAAAGATTTATAAAATATTTGGGTTTGTTTATTTTCTAGTGACAGCACTTTTCCTGAGGAGTTACATTTCTGCTACACAACAGCGGTCCCCTTTATTACAAGCATTAAGGTAAAATGTATTTACAAACAATACGTCATACGTCATTGTCTGCAGGGGGCGACATAAATGACATGATCCGCTGTGACTCCCGAATTTATTGTTCATCTAAAATGATAACTGAAGTGTATTTATTTTGCCCCCCAAATGCCAGATTAGTTGATAATTTATAATAACACGTGGGACATCATTCGTCTGCTTTGGGTGAAATTTTCTTCATTCCAAATCAACTCTCTCTCTCTCTCTCTCTCCCTTCTATCTCTCTCTCTCTCCAATCATTATCACACTTTCGCTTTCCCAACATATTTCTCTATCTCTCTCTTTAACCTCTTCTCTATCTCTCTCTATCTCTCTCTCAATCTTTCTCTCTCTCTCTCTCTCTCTCTCTCTCTCTCTCTCTCTCTCTCTCTCTCTCTCTCTCTCTCTCTCGTTCTCTCTATCTCTCTCTCTCTCTCTCTTCTATCTCTGCTCTACTCTCTCTCTCTCTCTCTCTCTCGCTCTCTCTCATTCTGCTTTTTTCTTCCCCACTTCTCTCTTATTTATTTCTCTTTTCTTCCCCACTCTCTTCTCTTCTATTATTTCTCTTTCTTGTTTCTCTCTCTCTCTCTCCTCTCTCTCTATCTCTCTATCTCTCTCTCTCTCTCTCTCTCTTTCCCTCCCCTCTTATCTTTCTCTCCCTCTTCTCTCTCTCTCTCTCTCTCTCTCTCTCTCACTGTCTGTCTCTTTCTCTCGCTTTTTCTTCCCCACTGTCTCTCTCTCTTTATTTATTTCTCTTTCTCTGTTTCTCTCTCTCTCTTTCCCACCATCTCTCTCTCTCTCTCTCTCTCTTCTTTCTTTCTCTCTCTCACTGTCTGTCTCTTTCTCTTGCTTTTTCTTCCCCACTGTCTCTCTCTCTTTATTTATTTCTCTTTCTCTGTTTCTCTCTCTCTCCCACCATCTCTCTCTCTCTCTCTCTCTCTCTCTTTCTCGTCCTCTCTCTCTTCTCTTCTCTTTCTCATTTCTCTCTCTCTCTCTCTTTCCCACCATCTCTCTTTCTTTCTCTCTCTCTCTCTCTCTCTCTCTCTCTCTCTCTCACTGTCTGTCTCTTTCTCTCGCTTTTTCTTCCCCACTGTCTCTCTCTCTTTATTTATTTCTCTTTCTCGGTTTCTCTCTGTTTCTCTCTCTCTCTCCCACCATCATTTAAAATAATCGTAATTACTCTTCTATGCTTATGAAAAATCCTTACAAAATGCATTTTTTCGTTAAAATATAAAATCTGTCGTTTCTCTCAGTTTGACTCATCTTTGAAAAATCATTTTTTTCTTTCAGGTCTGACGTGAACGATGTCTGTTGTTAAAAATGAATCTTCTGCCACATCACCAGTCCTATTTATGAATATTAACGGAGAACCCATGCGCTTCTTTATAAGGCCTGGTCCCATCAAAGTACAGCTTCAGCCTTTAATATCAACCGGCGGCGGCGTCGTGTGCCGGACCCAGGAACCGAGCGCCATTTTGTTAGCGGACCCTAATGACATCACTGCTGGCGTAGAAGGAGCCATCCATTTTTACATCTCCACTCAGTACGTACACGACTGCGTGGCGCAGAACCAGCAGTTAGATATCGAACGTTACAGATTCAGTGATGTACAACCCATCCAGACCAGGGCCAGTTCACGGAAACGCGGCGGTACGGGACGCATGGGTTACTCGCTTGAAGATGACACGGCCATCCTAAATTTTATTGCCAACCACCGGAAAGAAGCAAAAGGCAACCGGATTTGGCAGCAAATGGAGCGGCAGAGAATCACCAGTCATAGCTGGCAGTCCATGAAGGACCGGTTTCTGAAGCACCTGCAGCATAAACTGGTACAGAAAACCCCTGAGAAAAAAAAGAAGCTCAGCGTGTTAAAAGAAAGCCTCTCTTCTGAGGATAATATCTCTCAGTCTACGCCACAGAAAACGCCCAAGAAGAAATCGAAGGTTGTTTCATCTCTGGATTCAGATACCACACAAATCAGCTGTGAGCAAGATGAAGGAACAGCAGAACAATCGAAGCGTCAAACTCCATCTGAAGAATCCAGCAGTCTTCAGGATCCCGCCTTAGAAAGGAGGCAGACGGATGAAATCAGGGACGAAACGAGGGAAGACTCTGATGGTGATGAGTCAGAGCAAGACTGTGATAGCGAGCAGGCTAGAAACTCACCCAAAAGAGCCAGAATGGACATGGACTCATCAGCGGAGGACACGCCACCTGGTAAAACCTTTAGTTTTATTAAGATCATAGGAAGAAAATATGAACTGCTTAGGAAGAAATTATAATCTGCTTGCAATTAATGCTTGTTGGTCTTTTTATTTAGTATTAAATGATCAGACGCGTCTTAAGGAGACGCAGAACAGTCACAACCCCACAAAACTGGGCGGAGCCTCTGGGAAGAAGCTCAGCATCCTTAGGAAAGCTGCCAGAGAATTCGACGATTCTCAGACGGTACAATCTTTTTTTTTTCTTTTTTTTACTACTTTTAAATTATAATGATGGAAGATTCCAGAAATTTGTAGTTGCGTAAAAAAATTATGGCACCCCATGCAATCTTTGTTGATGTTTACCATAAACACAACCGCTGCACCAAATGAAATCCACTATTAAATCAGACCTTCCGGGAGTTCGTTTGCGTGTCTGCTATTCCGACAATTGTTCGCAGAGTTTCAGAAACATCTTTACGAATAAGATTTTAAAAGGGGAATCATCTGCTTGTAATTTAACCAATTAAAATTGCACAAAAATGACCAGGAATATAAATAAAAGTTGAAAATTTTAACTATATATTTTTTTGGTTTAACAAAGAAATTGTAAAAATGTTAGAGGGAATGATAAAAAAAAATCTCCTTCAAATGTGAATATTTATTTAGATGAACATTAAAAATAAAAAATAAAAGAAGAATCATGGCCTGTGTAAAAGTTTTGACACCCTCATAAACAGGTGTAAAATAAACTAAATTGAACTAAACTCTGCGGGGCTTTTGCCCTCCAGGAACTGAGTTTAACACTCCTGCTCTAATCGAATTAATACTTTTGCATATATCAAACGGTAAATTATTTAGTAATAAACTGGTAATAATCACTCTTCCTTGCAGAATGTTTCTAAACTTGCCACAAAAATTTATAATTTTTTTTTTCAGATGGGTGGAAGTCAGGAAGACCTGCCTCTGAGTCAGACATCATCCAATAATGCCTCAGATACAGATGAGGTTCAAATCAGGGCAGCACGCGAAAGAGCTATAAAGGAACAAAAAGCGAATCCTGGGCCTCCTACTGACTCAGAAGACCCTGCACAAGCTAACCAAACCCACAGGAGCACTTCAAGTCCAATGGACGAAGACGCTGGTCCCAGCAGTGCCTCTCTACCCATCACGTCTAATGCTCACATGTTCCTTTTTCAGCAGGATTCCCAGGAAGAGCTCAGTCAGCCCTCTGAATCAGAGCAGCTCTCCCACAACCTGTTAGAGACAAAGCAACATGTAATTCAGTTGATGCAGGAATCAAAGAAAGACTTGGTTGAGGTAATGAAGGCCCTCTTAAAGGCCAGCGGTGACGTCGGTCTGGCTCTGTCGTATTTGCGCGACGGATACAATTCTGAAGTCCACGGGCCCATTTGGACACGGTACGATGACGAAATGCTTTTTTCGGCCGATTCTTTCGAGTCTGAGAGGCTTCTTGATAAATATGGAGCAGAGGAAGTGTCCAAGAGAGCAGCTTTTCTAAAAGCGGACTCCTAGCACGTCCTGTCAGTAATCTTCCATAGATTAGATTTTTTTAACCCATGTGATTAACTTCTGTATTGTACATTTCTTTCAAATCTCTGTAAGCAAATGTTTTTATGTCAACACATTGCGTTTTAGTGACTGTTCTAAGGGCAGAATAGTAAAATATATTTTATCATCCAAAGTATAGGCATCTTCATAGAAACTATGGATTAAAGTACATTTTATTTTCAGCATTGCTACTGTAAACACTGAAAATGAAAATAAAAGCAAAAAAAGCACTCAAAATCTACACACGGCCTAAGTTCTAATTTGATCTATCTATCTATCTATCTATCTATCTATCTATCTATCTATCTATCTATCTATCTATCTATCTATCTATCCATCCATCCATCCATCCATCCATCCATCCATCCATCCACCCACCCACCCACTATTTTAAGTGACATTAAGTAAGACTAAATAACAGAGATGTTCAAACAGTAGTGGAAATTCCAAAAAGCAAACCAGCCACATGAACAGCTGATATACAGTATTAATTACTACGGCATGGCCACTTTCTGTACTTTGCACTATTTATCATTATGCATATTTGCACCATCCATAACTATCTATTGTTACACCTCTATATTCTATCCATATACCTTCTGTACATTATTAACCCATCTCTGTAATTATCAACCTCATACCCTATTTATTACACTGCTATTTATTGTAAATAAGCCACTTATGCACTTCTGGTTAGATGCTAACTGCATTTCATTGGCTCTGTACATGTACCTTGCACAATGACAATAAAGTTGAATCTAATCTAAAGAATCTAATGATGAGCGTGATGATGCTGAATCTAGTGTTAGCATGAGAGGGAAATTCAGCTGCACCGATATCAGCATGAATTATGCAAGAAAGTTTAAGTTTAAACATTTAAACTAAAATTTAATAACATAAATCATTCCTGGAAGTCAGAAAATATGATATAAGAATTCTGAAATAAGTTGCTTAGGTCCTGGGTTCTATTCCCGAGCAGGGGCCTTTCTTTGTGGCGTTCTCCCTGCGCTTGTGTAGGTTTACTCCGGGTACTCCGGTTTCTTTCTACAGTCCAAAAAAACATGTATGTTAGGTTAATTGGTGATTATTAATTACCTATAGAAGTGAGTGTGTGTGTGTGTGGCCCTGTAATGGACTGGCGACCTGTCCAGGGTGTACCCGCCCTGCCTTACACCCTTTCCGAGACGGCTGAGATAGGCTCCAGCAGATCCCAGTGACCCCGAATTAGGGAATAAACGGATATAGAAGATGAATGAATGAAGATGCTTACAAAGGATATACAAGAATAAGACTTGTAGATGTAAACGCGTTTTTAAAATTCAACAATTCTAAGCGCGTCAGTAGTTTGGCCTTTTCGGCGCGCCGTAGTTTGGACTCGTTTATCCAGCAGTGAAAGCGACTGCCAAAATTTAAAGAGGGGGAGTCTTATAACCAAAACAGGTAGCGCAGGATTTAACTGGGGACAAATAACAACTCTGTCGGATAATTCAGAGCGACACTGAGTGTTATTCCAGCCTGAACTGGTTCGTCTCTTTATTTCTGTTTTCATATTTGGGTGTAATTTGACAGTAGCTTCCTAGCTGTCACTGTCAAATAATTCCAGCCCCATAAACATAATGCATGCACGAGCTCGAGGTCGCTCTTGTCGGTTAATTTGCTCACATTCGGGATAAACTGTCTGATTCGATGAGGTGCACAATCGCGCTACAGTAGCTGTTGATAAGCTAAAACACAAGAGCTGTAATAATTGCTTAAGCTTTACTGCCCGAGCTATGCTTTATGGGTTGTTTTCCCAATCGTTTTTAAGAAACTCCGCCTCCTGTGCTGTAATTGGCTATCGAAGCTTGTACTACGTTATTCTGACGCGTGTTCCACCTTTTTAGCCAATCAGAGCGCAGAGGGCGGGATATTTCTATCCAGTCATAGCGCATGTGTCGGAATGCGGGTAGCACAAATACAGAGAGTGTTGTCTGATAATGATTTGGCAACAAAACAGATTGTAAACATGTTTTTTTTGTGTAAAAGGTGACATTTTATAGGTATTTCTTTTATTTATATTAATATATTAAATATAGTGTTAATTATTTTTGGTAATGGCAACGTGGCTATATTTTATTGAAGTTATAAATAGAGTTATAAATGCTGGCAGATGTGTCACAGCTGTTTTGCACTACTAAGAAAGTGAGACTTCAGCTAAAAACAATAAAATGCACATCATCATATATGTGCGATTAAAATCGTTTTGGAAAATTACACACTTTATCATACAGTTTAAATTACACTCTTTAACAAGAATATTTCTACACAAGCTGTTTGTTTGAAATAAACTGTACAAGAAAGTGGGAAACAGCAGCAAAAGCTGTGCAACACATTTTTATCATATCTGGAAAATATCATAAGATCTGATATATTTTTTTTAATTGAGTCTAAAACAGCGTTAGAATTAAATGCACTTGACGTCGATCAGTCCTCCTGCATGAAAAGTAGCTACAGTTGATTTATGTGCTTTACGTGATTAGTGACTTATCGATTAATTAATAACAATATCAACTCCTTGGGTCAGCATTGGTGGCTGTGTAATACCGAGCATTGCAATGTTGTAACTATGTTATAAAATGTTATTATTTGCTTTGTAAATTGTGTGTGTGTGTGTGTGTGTGTGTGTGTGTGTGAGACAGAACCGACATTTATTTTAAAGCGGCAGTATGAGTTCAAAGGCGGGCGGCACAGCTTTGACCCGACGAAATTATCGCCTGACATCAGACACTGACAAACCCAAAGCCGCAGGTACGAACCATTCAGTCAAACTGTGAATTTTCCAGAGAACTCATCATTATCATGTACGATATGTCTGTTTGTCTCTTCCCCTCTCTCTCTCTCCAACTATTTCTTCTTTTTTATCCATCCATCAATTCCTACTCATCCATCCATCCATTCATCCATCCATACATTCATCCATCAATTATCAATCCACTCATTTTCTTTATTCCAAGCTTATCCATCCATCCATCCATCCATCCATCCATCTGTCTTTAGTTTATGTCAGATTGTTGCTTTTATTAATCATGCAAACATCATTGTGCATAAATTAATGTAGTTGTTTAAGCTGGCGCTCTCTATTGTTTTTTTTTTTTTATCATACTGACGACAGTTAACTTGCACTGTTTTTCTTTTCAGGTTTTGTAAATGAGAAGTTGCTGAGTGACTACCTGCACCACATCTTTCCTGCCTCTAGTAAACAGGTTCCAGCATCAGCAACCTACAGGTTAAAAAACTATTCCTTAGATCTACATTACACACTTCCTGTCCAGCCTGTTCTTTATAGTATAGTTTTGGGTAGTATAAATGAAATTCGACTTACTATCGTACATCCAGTGGACAGCTGATTGATGTTTGTTGACGTCGATGCACGGATGTTAAAAAAAATATCTGTGTTAGCAAAACATTTGTGAATCTGGTAAGATTTGGCATATGAAAAGTAAAAGAAGCATAAAACAAGCTTATCCTGCTTCATTTTTTCATTTGTTTCTGCATGGACTTAAGAATCCTCAAACCTCAGCTTTGCAGAGAAGTGACAGTTGCTTGTAGAATGTAATTAGTCTTCGTTCAGGGGTCTCGTTCAGGGTCCAGCGCAGGGCTCAGGTTACTGTTGCAGCTCTAAAGATAGAACGTGATGGAGAAAGATAACTGTTGGAAATAGACAGGGTTTAACTGTATGAGGTCAGTGCACCTGATTCAGCAACACAATTTTGCAGGTCAGTGATTAATTGGTGTGCATCAAAAATGTACCTTTTCTTTAAGTATATGTTAAAATAATAATAATTTAAAAACAGCTGTTTAAATACATAATTAAAGCAAACAAACTAATACATATAATCAATGTCACATGATAATATCATATCAATGTACTGGCCAGCTATGTTAGCAACAGATTATTATTTAATAGCTGTGGCGAATATAATGGCGGCTGAGTGTATGTGGAATCTTGACAACAATTTCTGGTCTGGGCAGGAAACCCTTGACGTTCCAGGAACTTGGCACTCACCTGGAGAAGCTGTTATCCGAAGACGATCCTGCTGAGGACAGCACAGGTCCGACCGAATCACTTAAAAATCTTACCAGAAATCTCATAATTGTGTTTTTACCTGAACTGTTGCCACAAAGTTAAAAAAGCACACACAGTTGTCTAGGACGTCTCTATACAGTATGTAGTAGTATGACTTCATTTCTTTATGAATTAAGAGACTCAAATGCTTCATGAAAACATAGTGTGTTATTGGATAAACTGGAACACCAGCTAGTTTCCAGGCCTCCATACCCAACATTAACATCCGATTACACTAATCATTTTGCCACAATCTAGTGAAAAGCTTTTTTAGCAACAGACGTTATTTTAGAAGTAAAAATAAGACTAAATCTGACATACGATGTTAAAAAACACACATGAATGTGATGCCAGTTGTCCAAAAACCTTTACCCTTTTCCATTTAGTGTATATTTCCTATATATTTACCCCTAGCGTGTTTAGGTTCTTATTTCCATTTAGGTTAATATAAGCATACATATATTTTTCCATCAAAAAAATAAGTCATCATGTTCTTCCAGGAGCTTCTTTGTTAATGAGTAAATAGACTTTATTGATGGATAAATAGTCAGTGGAAATAACACATTTATTGTAGCTTTGCCCGGGATGTAAATATTGCAGTTTATTCACCTTTATTTATATAGCGTTTTTAACAATAGAAATTAAAAGGCATCAAAGCAGTAGTAAAAATTAGCTATTTAACTAGCTTCGCAAAACCTAGCCTTAGCTAGCTTTACACCTGGTTTAAATGTATGCACATTTTTGAGATTTTTATATTTTTATATATATGATTTAAAAGTGAATATTGAAGAATAAAGACCGACAAGTTCTCTTCGATAATTTTGAAATGTTACTGCGGCTACCAATTTTTTTTTTTAAGTTACAAAAACACCAGAAATTCTAAATTGTATTAAAATACATTGCATCATTTCTCAACCCTTTCTAAATATTTTAAAGAATATTACAAAATGTGCTTTGTTGTATAGATTGGAAAAATGTTTATTCTATTATTATTACTAAATGCTTGGTGGTAAAATTCTTTTAAAGTAGAAAAGTTAGTTTTGTTCCTTTAGGTTGTGTGTCAGACGTTTTGTTGTGTATTATTTTAAGAATAAAGGCATTGTCAGACCTATTATTACAAAATAACATTTTTTGTATATAATGTTTTATTTGTAATTAAATACTTTGGTGCGATTCGACGCAGTACATACAGTACAGTACTGTATATACCATACACACTATCTGCATACAACATCGGTCACTTCTGGAACTAACGGACTTTGTTCGCTACACGCAGACGTATTGGTATTCCATTCGGACACTAACCTTTTTGTCTGTTAAATCTGATGTTCGTTAGTTCCAGGACTGTTAAATTTAAGTTTTTCTGTATATTTTCATTATGTTTCTGTTTACAGATCATACAGAAGGGCGACTCGGACCCTCTACAGTTGTCCTGGACCACACCAGTGGATTCGAGGGTCTCTTATTTGTAGATGATGATTTTTTAGGAGTAAGAATATATAATTTTTTTTACAATAATAACATTATATGTTTGTATAAAAAAACGTTAAAAAAATCTAAAAAAGGTGATATTTTATGAATACTAGTTTACCAATCTCTTGTTTTTTAACTTTAAGGTCATTGGCCATAGCAATTTCAGTTCAATAAGAGCTACAACCTGTGTATTCAAAGGTAATTCCAACTTATTATAACATATATCACATTTATATCACACTTATATCACATATTTCTGCCCCAACCTTGAACACACATTTGTTTCGGTAGTGAAGTAAAGTATACAGTATATTCTATTGCATATTTCATGTCTGCATACGTTTAAATCATCGTGAAATTATTCCACTTTCAGGGAAATGGATGTACGAGGTGTTGATCTCCTCACAAGGTTTGATGCAGATCGGATGGTGCACACTGAACTGCAGATTTAACCAGGAGGTGTGTGTGTGTGTGTGTGTGTGTGTGTGAGTGTGTGCGCTCTTTTAAAGTAGACCTACAAATGTGTACGTTTTTTTTTCATAATGAATTTGTACATTCGTTATTTGCAATGCACAGCGGCTTGTCAGTCTCTAAAATTGTATATGCTATATAATTGCTATGTAGAAATATCAATACAGCTAACCATGATGTTTTTTTCACTATAGTTATTCTAACCTGTAGTGACGTTATATTTCAAATGTAAGTTTTAAACTGATTTACGCTCACGTTAATATTTAATTAAAGCCGTCAGTACGTGTGAAACAACTTCCTCCTCCACTCCTGTAGTTGGCAGTCACAGAAGCGAGAATGCTGGAAAAATAAGGGAGCCTCCGGCTTTGTATTTGTTGTACTTTTAGCTATTTTCTATACATTTTTTTATTCTATACATTTAGTATTTTAACGTCAATTAATCTATTGTATTTTATCGCAATATATCGTGATATATCGTATCGTAACATCCTTTTACATTAAAATACAGATGACAGAAATGCAGAAAATCATGGATGCTTACAATTTTTTTCAGTTAATCTGTTAACAACCTCGGTACCAAGGAGCTCAACAATAACAACTTTTGGTTTTTGCTCATGTGACAAACTTGGCATTTCTATTTTATCCTTTTGATTAACCCAACAACAAGGATTCAGTGCTGCTGCGCTGCTCAATTTTAGCGCTACAGTTGTTTGCTTTACTTTATTAGATTAACCACTCTCAAAGTTACACGGAAGCGTCACACTGACTGTGATGAATTGCCACAAAACAAAACTGGGAATTTGTTTTAGCTCAGTGTAATAGCATAAACCTGTTTTTTGTTAGTTTTTTACTTTTGTTTGTTCAATTTTTTTAAGGTTGGGCAATACTAAATAAAAATTTGATACGTGCTAAACAATGCGATATTCGATATGCAATATATTTTTAAAAATTATATAACCAACACCTTTCTTTAAAAACATTTATTTTTGCGGAGAATAGCTGATACAAATAGTGCTTTTTTTGCAGTGGCTGTAAAAATTTTTTGTGTTTCCTCTGCTATATCAAAAAAATAGGAGAAAAAAAAATTTAATAAAGCATGTGCACACATATCCCAACTAACATCTAGATATTATACTATCCAGATCGAACTAAAAATTTGACCTTAGATTATCATTTGAAGTGTTAGACTACTTATTTATCGAACAAGCTGGTATTTATCGATATGCATATTTGCGATATTTTGATCATTTCAATATATCGTGCAGCCCTAATTTTTCTTAGTCTTTATTTTAAACAGAGAGTCATCTCATGTGCACTTCTACACTGTTTTTCTTTTTTAGGAGGGAGTTGGTGACACTCCGGATTCGTATGCGTATGATGGAAATCGAGTCCGAAAATGGAACGTGACTACCACCACTTACGGCAAAGTGAGAAACACATACTGCTTCATAGACGTAGCTGATAAGTTACACACTGTTTCTCTACAGAAATCTACTAGATAAAGTTTTTTTACTTAAATTTTTCTATTGACCAAGTTTATTAAAAAACATAACTATTAATGCCCCTTAAATGTTTCTTTTTCCTCCAGACATGGGCTGCAGGAGACATTGTTAGCTGCATGATAGACCTCGATGAAGGAACGATTGCTTTTTGTCTGTAAGTGAACCAATTCTGAGTTTTTTAAGTACGTTTGACGTATTATGCAAGTGAGTCTCAAGGAAAATGGGTGAAAACGAGAAGTGCAACATTCAATGTTTTAATGTGACACAAATATTAAATTAAGTTGAAAAAACTACAGATTAAATAGTATATTTTTTTCTATTTACTCAAAATAAGAATGAAAAAAAAAATGCGATAAAACTACTGTTGTGATTTTAGCTTTGCACATAATCATTTTAGTAATATTGTGGCTTTGATATTAAGTATCATAAATAAAATAACAATTTTATAAATAGTATTAATGTTGTTTTATTATTAGTGCTGCTAATTTATCGCTCATTTCTTGCAATTAATTGTGTACCAAAAAACTTTTGTAAAAAGTTTGTCATATTAGATATTTCAATTCTAAATGTAAATGAATGTAAAATTAACACAAAAAAATAAATTAAAATGTAAATACTTTTGTTTATTAGAATTATTCTCTTAATTTGGAACCACGATTCTTTCTTTTAAACAACATATTTTTTATACACAGTCAGGATTCTTCAAATTAACTAAAACATATTTTTTTACAGAAATAAAACAAAAAAACCCCATGTTATCAATTAAAAATAAATACAATCCCCATTGCTAGTTGTATCAAGAAGCAGCCCAAATTATATCAACCCACCCAGTTTAATCTGGCAACAGTGTTGGTTAAACTTGAGACAAGGGTACCAATAGCGCATGTCAAACACACGTTATCTCCCACAGGAAGTAAAAAAATTCAACTGTGTTGATTTCTTTAACCCGTTAAATATTTAAAATTAATTGCATGTGTTAACGCACTAATTTTGACAGCACTATTTATTTATAAACAAATTGATGATACGTTAATTTTTTTAGCATCCCTTAGAAAATCTTAGAAAGGGAAAACAATCTGTACTTTGGTATATAGATATTTTATTTATGTATTTATTTGTAATTACTGATTAATTACTTAAAATAAGGTTCAGCACTGTGGTTCAGAGCTCTTACTGTGTGGAGTTTGTGTGGGTTTACTCCGGGTTCTCCGGTTTCCTCCCACAGTCGAATAACATGCATGTTAGATTGATTAGTGATTCCTCTGCCTTTCACAGTGACAGCTGGGATAGACTCCGGCAGATCCTTGTGAGCCTAATTAGGAATAAGCGGGTATAGACAGAGGGTGGATGGATGTGTTTAAAAATTATTTACAATATTTTCGGGAATTATTTTGTTTCATCATTCATCATGACGTTGCTATTATATTTTTATACCACAAATAATCGCAATCATTTAAATAATTGAAATTATAATTTAAATACATTCCATATTCGATCCATGAGTCTGTATTTAGGTTTATGGGTTTTTTTTCCTCAGGAATGGACAGTCCCTCGGTACAGCCTTCAGTAATATCAAAATGGGCCCAGGGACCGCCTACTTCCCAGCTATCAGTCTCTCATTCAAAGAGTCTGTGGCCTTTAACTTTGGCAGCCGCCCACTCAGATATCCTTTTGCCTCTCACTCTTGGTTATCTGGTGTTATTATGTTGTAATATTAGACAAAGCTCTTTAAAACTCTTTTTCAAGTTCTTGTGCAAAGTCCTTTACCGTGATCTTTCTTAACTGTCTGCTGCTTTAAGTATCCTGTGGATGGCTATCATCCTCTTCAGGACCCTCCAACTGCTGACCTCATTAAAGCCAAAAGGCTGCTGGGATACATGAAGAACGTGATGTCCACTGGCATCAACACACAGGTAAAGCTTATTTTTATGCTTTTTTTTATTTACTTAGTTGTGTGCTATACTTTGTATCCCAGCTGTCTTCAAAAAAACAACAACCAAGAAATCCATGTCACATGGTGGCTTAGTGATGAGCACATTTGCCTCGTACCTTCGGGGCTGATGGGGCCCACCAACCGCAGAGATACCTTCACAGTGCTTCAGGAATTTTCCTCTATTTTTTACACCGTCTCCTGCCTTGTGCCCCCAATCTTCTAAGATAGACACAGAGTTTCCCGTTCTTTCTGTTTCTCTCTCTCTCTCTCTGTCTGTCTGTGGGATATATTGATGAATGGAACTGGAAGCCATATTCTTGTCAGGAAAAATAGGAATGTATTAACCATAATGGGAAGTTTTAAATTTACATTTCTGGCATTTGGTAGAAGCCCATTTTCAGACAGACTTACATTTTATTCTATTTTTTAATCACACTAAGCGGTAGGGGGTTAAGGGCCCTGCTCGGTGGCCCAACAGTGGCAGCTTGGTGGTGGAAGGAATTGAACCCCGGTCTTCTGATCAGCAATCTAAACACCTTAAACACCTGAGCCGCTACTTACACACATTTATAAGATGACCAAAACAAATAATAAATATATAACACCGGAAGACAAAGAGCAAAAAAAAACAAAATTAAAATGATATAATAAAATAATAAAAAAAATAGAATAATAATAAAATGTTTATAACAATATTTAATAAAATATTTAAATTAGCAGAATATGAAGTTACCCGTAACAGCATACTCTGTAAAGGTCTCATCTTTTTATATTAAACGATTTATTTATTTATTATTTTTTGTAAGGAGGAGAAGCTTATCGAGCGGGACATCGCATCCTGGCAGCTACAAGGAGAACCCACTGTCCTGGTCACACTCGCACATATCTTCAATTACTTTGCTCCTCTCATGGTTAGCATCTCTTACAATCTCTTAAAGTGAAATTACTTAGTATTTTTACCTCGATGGCTCAAACTGAGTGTATAAAGTGTGTGTAAACATCCTGCAGTGTAAAGTGTACCTGGTAGAAGACGTCCTGATGAGCTTCCTGCTGAGTATTTTAGAGGGCGGGGGCTCCGTGGACGAACATCCGCTAATCCAGCAGCTGCTCGATCTCTTCTGGCTGCTCATGGAGGTGACAAGGGTGTTTTGTGTCTCTACAGGAAGACCAGGAAGTCTGTAAACATGAATATCTGAATAATCATACTTATTTTTTTGTTGTTTCATTTTATTGCAGGACTTCGAGGTAAACGAATGCCTGAAGCAGCTGATGATGTCGTTGCTGAGAGCCTACCGATTTTCACCCATCATTCCTGACCTGGGCTTCCAGGTAAAACAGAAGTCATGTCAAGTCAGGAAGCTTTTATTGTCATTTCAACTATATGTAGCAGACACAGTATGCAGTGAAATAAACTAATGTCTCTCCAGGATCACAGTGCTGCATAAAACAACACAAAACTACCCAAAAACAACAAATAGCACATAAAACCTAAAAAAACACAGAAATAAAAACTCCAGAATAATTTTTTTGACGTAGCCACATAGGAACTAAGTGCATAGTGTGCAAACAGTGCAAAAAAGACACTCGTAGAGTTTACAGATACGTAAAACAGCGCCAACAAGAGTACAGAAGCTGTCATAGAAGCAGTACAGTGTAGAAAGTAAATATTTTTCTGTTCATTTTTAAATCATATTTTTATTTATTTTAGGCAGTTGACACATACTAAACAAATGGAAGTTTTAAAGAATATTCTAGGATATGCAAACATTTTTTCTTTACCTGTAGTTTAAAACCTTTTAGCATCCGTGTAAATTAGAAAGTTAACCCACAATATCCCGCGGGAGACCCAGTTGGACGTTAAGAGGTGACAGTTATGTATCAATAGCAAGCAAAAAGATAAACATTAAAAGAATTTATGAGTATGTATATAATAACATTTCATGCTGTTTTACTCGCTTTGCTTTTGTCTTGTTTGTTTTTTTGTAGTTGTTTTTTGCTTTTTTTCCCTTGCGTTGCTTCTAAACACAAAAATGCGTTGTCTTTTAAACATTTCATTAATGGAAACAAAAAGATTTGTCAAAAATATAGATCATTTTATTTAGCTCACATTATTTTAAATGTCAGTAATACCGCATTATAATGTATACCGCATTATATTCACACACATCACATCCAACAGCTTTATTTTGTATTTAACTTTCTACATATTATTCAATAAAAAAAAATAAAGCAAAGATAAAAGACAGTAAGATAAAAGAGATAAAAGAGTTGGATGAACTTAATTTTGAAATGATTTCCTGTGATTTTTTTTTTCTAGATCCACTATCTGCGCTTGACAAGTGCTATTTTACGCCATGAAAAGTCTAGAAAGTACCTCCTGAACAACGTCTTATATCCTTCCTGCATTCGAAAATGTAGTTTTAATATAAAAAGTCAGCTAATAGGTAAAGCTGATAGGGAAAATTGAAGAGAATGTAATATGTATAGATGTAGAATCCAATTTAGATCACAGTTTCCGAAACAGTAGATGCTAAAAACGTAGCTACAAAAATATCTTTGCCTTGAAAGAGCCTTCAATCCTAAAATAAAACACTTGGTGGTGCAACTATTGGAAAATTATTAGTGTTGGAACTGTTGATTGGTTTTATTCCTTTATAAAAGTTTTTCTCAAAATTACATTAATATACATTTTAGAAATTATGCCCATTTATCTTTACACAAGTAAATTAACTGCTACCATCAAACCAATCATGAGAACGAATAAAAATGAATAAAACATTAATATACACATGCCCCATCTATAGTGGATTAATCAACCTCTCTCAGCCAATCAAAAGTACTACTGGGCGGGGTATAGTACGAGCCAAGTCTATTTTACGGTAGGGATTACGTTAGAGAATGTTTAGATAACATTTAGGGGCGTTTAAATGCTGATATTGGACGCTAAAGAAGAGATATGATGTGATATAAGATGGGATATGCGAAAAATGCATTTCATTGGCTCTGTACATGTACCTTGCACAATGACAATGAATTGAATATACTATACTATACTATACTAAAGAAACAGATGTGTTAAGCGATTCTATGTGAACGTTTGCCAGATTTTTCCAAGACATTAATAGCACAACTAAACAAAAAAAGAAAGAAAAATGCTGCTAATTTAGCGTGAATTATCTTTTGGTATGGCTTTATTCCCCTTATATTTATTACCATTATACCCTATTGGTATATTTACAAGCTCAAGACTTGTTAATGTCTTTGTTCTTAAAGACCATTTCTTTTTTTTTTCATTTTAACAATGCAATAGGGTTTAAATGTTGATTAAATGCTGAGTAAATATTAGCATTTATGACAGAAAACAGAAAACAGTTTGTGTGCTTGGGGTGTTGGTTGGCGCATGATTAAAAGCTCCTTGACGTAGTTACATTCGACGTGCTGCGCTCCGTGGTGTTTTTCTACATCAAGACTCCTTTGAGGGTGAAGGAGGCCGGCTTGGAGGAGCTTATCCCCACCACATGGTGGCCAACACACTTCGACAAAGAGGTAAGGACTGACACATGGTCTTCACAGAGATTTTTGGTCTAATTAGTACAAAGCTCATCAGATAAAAGTTAAAGGCCTTGGATTATTTCCAACCTGAATTTACAATTTCCACAATGTAGATTTGTTGTTTTATGTGTGTATAAGAAAAATTATTGACTCCGTTTAGTTAAGATGTTGGTGTCCTGTAAGATTCCATCTGTTTGCAGGGTAAAGACGAGAAAGACCCGAGACAGGAGAGCTCAGAGGAGAGACTCAGGCGGCGAGCTTACGAGCGAGGTTGCCAGAGACTTAAAAAGAGAATCGAAGGTAGTGAACATACAGAGACTATACATAACATCCCTGCCAACTTTTATGGCTTTTTTAAAATTATGTATATAGGATTTTATAAAAATAATGATAACACAAATAATAATAATAATAATAAATAAAGCATAGACAGTGTTCAATAAAATAATCTAATAATATGTGAAAATATATGCATATATGTACAAAGTATATATGTTTAATTTTTCTCGTATATTATTAAATACTGTATATGCTTTTATTATTATTTTTTATTATTTTATGATATTTTTGCATTATTTTTAAATATTATTATTAGTATTGCCATTATTGTTATTATTATCATTAGTATTATTAATATTATTAACATTATTTGTAATGATTAATTTTTTTAATTTATCTAACTATGTATGTATTTACATTTAATGTTATTTAAAAGATTTTTTTACATTTTTTTTTTATTTTATAGCAGCAAAAACCTTACTGGTGTCACCTCTTTCTATGTGTGTGTGTGTGTGTGTGTGTTTGCAGTGGTGGAGGTCCTGCAGGTTCAGATCTTGCAGCTGATGCTAAATAACAAT
The DNA here is from genome assembly GCA_005784505.1 of Bagarius yarrelli. NCBI lineage: Eukaryota > Metazoa > Chordata > Actinopteri > Siluriformes > Sisoridae > Bagarius > Bagarius yarrelli. The sequence continues at coordinate 2,770,990 of VCAZ01000045.1, read as the reverse complement.
GACAAAGGAACGGTACGTGATCCCCAGCGGTCGTATTTACAACACTTCATTGACGTCAACGTTCACAGCTGTGTTTTTTTTTGATTGAGCAGCATCTTCGACCTTATTTAATCGTCCCCAAACTCTTTTAATCATCTCTGTCCTTGTTTACTAATCTTCCTCCTTGCTGACATGATTAAATCCAAATATTTTAATCACATCGATATATGACACATTTTCCATCTGTTTATTGGCTGTTGTGGTTGTTGATTATGTTGACATGTCTCCCCTGCAGGGCGAAGCCTCTCGTTACATTTTCCTCAACAAATTCCGCAAGTTCCTGCAGGAGAACGCAAGCAACCGAGGGGTAAAATCTCTGCACTGTATATCAAATCACACATTATTCTACTGAAACCCAGGCTGTCTTTTATTATTTGTTTAGTTTTATTTTTTCAAAATGTAAAGATACTTCTGCCATTATTAGGGTCAATTTAATCTAAAGAAATGGACTCATGGACTCCATGAGTCCATGTACATTTTTTGGGACACCCTGTACATGTTGAGGAAAACTTCTAGAACATTTTAAAACAGATGTGTACTGTAACTTATTACAGCCTTTCTTTTTTTCTGTTTTTTCTTCCCTCTTTTCCTCTCTTTTTCTTTTTTCTTTCTTTTTTCTCTTTCTTTCCATAACTTTTTCTTTCTTTCTATCTTTCTTTCTTTCTTTGCCTTTTTTGCTATTTCTTTCTTTCCTTCTTTCTTTTTCTTTTTTGCCTTTCTTTCTTTCTTTCTTTCTTTCTTTCTTTCTTTCTTTCTTTCTTTCTTTCTTTCTTTCTTTCTTTTCCCTTCCTTCCTTCCTTTCTTCCTTCCTTCCGTCCTTCCTTCCGTCCTTCCTTCCTTATTTACTTTCTTATCTATTTATTATTTCTTACTCCACTATACTTACTTTATTTGTTTTACTCTAATTGGTTTTACTTCCAAACAGATTACAAACCTGGAAAATTAATATTCCACTAAAACAATTTTTAATAGTTTTTTTTAACTAAATATATAGTACTATATATAAGTATATATAAGTATATATAAGTATATATATAAGTACTTACAGTTTTAGCCTCCTCCTGTGATAAAAAAAAGACACCACTGTTCTAGCCCGACTATTGGACTACTAGACTATTGAAAAGTTCGGGCCGCTCCTGTTCAGCTCTGTCAGAAAGGACCGTCTGTTGGAAAAGTAGTCAGACTCAGAAAAGTGGGTTCTGATAAGACCAAAAGATTACAAGCAATTTTTTCACTATGACATCTTTGTTATTACTTCCATTTCTGTGAAGAGCTCCTGTCCTGAGGTAACGTTTTATAGCTTTTTATACGACACCACAAAGAACCTGTCAGTCTGTGTAAAATGGCAGTGGTGAAGATTTTTTTTTTTTTTTTAACAACAATTAATTTTATACGGTTCTCAGGTGTGTTTGGGTCTTTTGGTAGATTATGTGTTCTGGTAAATTTTAAACATTGGTCTATTTTCACACTACAGATAATGACTGTAGTGTAGTTAATTGGCTTAACGAAAGAACTGTAGTGTCTAATGTTGTTTATCCATCCATCCATCCATCCATCCATCCATCCATCCATCCATCCATCCATCCATCCATTCATCCATTCATCTATTCATCCATCCATTCACCCACCTATCTGTATATCTATCCATAAATCCACCCGTCCATTCATTTATCTATCCATCCATTTATCCATCCATCTGTGCATCTATAAATCTGTCCATCCATTAATCGATCCATGAATCCGTATGTCTGCAATCTGTCTATCCATCCATCCAACCATCCATCCATCCATCCATCCATCCATCCATCCATCCATCCATCCATCCTTTCTTTCTTTACTTTTTACCTTCTTACTTACTTATCCAGGAGTACGTTTTTCTTTCCCCAAACATGCCATCCATCCAATATTCTTTTTCTCTTCTTTACCTTTCATTCTCTCCAGTCAACATCATTAACACTATAAAAACTGCTATTGTATCTCGATGAGAACTTCTGTCTTTGTCACTTACTGTGTTTAGCCCTGGAGTTATAGAACATGTGCAGGGATGTGTTGTGTGCAGCTGCAGGAAATAAATAATTCTTTATCTCTGATTAGAACCCGACAGTGTTGTGCCCTCCGGAGTACATGGTGTGCTTTATGCATCGTCTTATAACAGCAGTCAGGAGCTACTGGGATGAAGGAAAGCGTAAGTGGCCTGGAGCCATTAGCAGTGAAGGTGAACACATACATCACATCTTCTATCTGCATGCTTTCAGATCTCTGGCATTAGTTCTACCGCTCAACCGTAATGCTCGGGTTGGAAGCCAAATTCAGTTATGCAGCTGTTTTAGCACTGTAAAACACTGGAGAGCGGAAAGCAGAGATGTCGAGAGGAAGCTTCTATTTATTCGGTCAATACTACTCGACGCCTATTGAGGCTATATCTCCTGACCTCGCATCCTACCTTCCTGCCTTACTTATTTACGCTTTTACTTTGGTACTCATTTCTCACTCATGGTAAAACTGTAGGGATTCAGCAAACTTTGTTAAGAAGTGACTCAAATTTCGGTGAATTTAGGATCGGCACCATTATCCAATTGCAGAGAGGAAATTTTCGAATAAAATTTTGTTGTTTGTTTGTTTGTTCGCTTGATCGCTCGCTGCATCGCTTTTTCTTTCTTTCCTTTGCTTATTTGTTCAGTCATTCGATATTTCTTTTGCGCTTTCTTTTATTTTCCTTTCTTTCGTTCGTTTGTTTAATCAGTCGATCTTTCTTCTGCGGTTTCTTCATTTTTTTTTGCTGTTTCTTTATTTCTTCTATTTTTTCATTTTTTTTTGTTTGTTCTATTAGGATTTTTTTTCGTCGTGCTTTCTTTCTTTCTTTTATTCGTTTAGTCGTTTGTTCGTTCATTCTTTGTTACGCACACAAATATTATATAAGCTGTTTATTAACAAGAACAATAGCTATAATTCCACATGATTGGCTGCTTTTTTTTACCACAGTGATAAAATGCTGCAGTTTTAATGATAATAAAATGCTCTAAATCACAGGTTTTTTTTCACAGAGTAATAATCGACTTCAGCGTCATATCAGTGAAGAAGAGTCAAGACAAGAAATATAACTTGAATAAAAAACTATATATGAAAAATTGTCAGCGTTATCGATCAGTTGCAGGAGATTGCAAGTCTACAGTGTAATATATAATATACTGCACTCTTCTTTCATCTTTTAATAAAAGTCCACATTTAGTCCAAAAGATTCTTCTGTTCTGTATATTTTCATGCGTTTTGTCTTACGAATAATGTCTTCCTTTCTTTGTTCCTGTTAGAAGCCTACGTACCCCCGCAGCTGTTCTACAACGGGAAGGTGGACTACTTCGACCTGCAGCGGCTCGGGGGGCTGCTTTCTCATCTCAAAAAAACACTAAAAGGTTTGGACTTTATTTTTACTGTCATGCTTTATCATCATAGAAGGACAAAAATGTTTAAAGAATACAAAAAAATACAAAAAGGATGTTTCTCTATCTTTCACAACTGTGGATTATTGCTTAAGGAACCACTAGGGGGAGTTGAAGGTTAATTTGTGGAGTCACTGATGTTTATCAAGTCATTAAATGGCTTTTGACATTTTTCGAAGGATCATAATAAATCTGTTTGCTTTTTTTATTTGTAATTTAAAATATAAACGAATCAATGATCGATTATAGATAAATCAATAAAAGTAAATAAAATAATCACAAGAAAATGGCCCACCCCAAAAAAGAAAAAACCCCCCACAACTTTCATGCTAAATTGACCACTAACATTTTAAAAAACTCCATAGAAGAAGACATAAAACACTGTGCAGATTAGTAATCGTTTCCCAAATACTGCATCATTTATCGACAGATCTGGTAGAGTAACCGATTCACTTCGAAACCACTCAATGCTGCTGACGACAGTCAGATGGATAACCTGAAGAGATGAAGAAAGATTACTGTGGTTAGGAGCTCTTAGAAACAGTAGAGATGGCTTTAGTACTGCAGTTATTGTGATAGCTTTAGGACTGAAGTTAAAAAAATACCGTTAAGGCTATCTATCTATCTATCTATCTATCTATCTATCTATCTATCTATCTATCTATCTATCTATCTATCTATCTATCTATCTATCTATCTATCTATCTATCTATCTATCTATCTATCTATCTATCCATTCATCTACCCATCCATCTATCTATCTATCTATCTATACATTTAGCCTTTGTGTGCTTTCTTTCTTATCCAGTAATTTTTCTTCAGACAGTTCTATATCTATCTATCCATCCTTTTGCCTTCTTTCTTTCCCTCTCATCCACTCACCTCTTCTTTCTTTACTTCTTTGCTTCTTTTTCTTCCTTTACCTTCTTTGCTTATCTTTTCTTTTGTTCTTTCTTTCCTTCTTTTTTTCGTTCTTAGAAACCTTTAATCCTGACTTTAGTACTGCAATTGTTGGGATCGCTTTAACACTACAATTTCCACGAACAGTTCAGTTCTGACTTGTTAGGATAAATTAAAAAATTGTTTTTGCAAGGTTACTATAGCATATTCAGATTCGCTGATCAGGATTTATGTGATTATTAATATTTTTTTAATTCGCAGGGTGAAGTTCCTAGTACAATAATCTAAGTCTCTTTGGTAGATAACTAAAGAATAAGGATTTAATGATACATTTGTCAATAGTAAATACACTTTAATTAAAGAATGCTAAAGGTAACTAACACCGGGCAGGACCAAAAAACATTTACTTTCAATGGCTGATTAACAAGAATTTGCAAAAGGCCAAAATAAATACTGTTTAAACCTTTTAGGATGATTGAAACGCTGTAGTTTTACTAGAAATAACATGACTAAGGAATCTGGAGACCGAGAGCCAGAGTGTAAATCAAAGTTTATTGGTTTATTGATTTAAAAACACTTTTGTTTAGAGAAGTAAGTGCGAATGACCTGCTCATGACAAAGATTTTAATAATAATTTTAATAAATCTAAAAATACAACAACAAATACATGATAAAAAAATAGCAAACATTATAAAAAACCCCAAAAAGCATTCAAACCAATACTAAGAAACAGAGAACAAACAATGCATCAGAGGGAAACAAAACATTACAAACAAACCAAAAAAAAAAAACTCCACAAAAGCATTATAGAGGGAAAAAGATCAGCCAGAAACCAATAACATGGTTTAGTATATAATAAGATGAAAACATTACAGAGGAACAGGAAGAGACACCCATACATTACAATTAAAGAAAAGAAACACATTAACTGGATATTATATGATTAAGCAAATATTTACCCATCACATAATTGTGTAGTGTGAAAATAAAAGAATCTATTAAAACAATTCACAATATGAAAAATGTAAATCAGCTAATTACCATTTATATTTACATTTCTGACATTTGGCAGACGCCCCAATCCACAGCAACTAAGATTCAGGTTTTATTACATATTACACTTATTTTGTTTTGTACAAATAAGTTGTTAAGGGGTTAAGGTCCTTGCTCATGGGCCCAGCAGTGGCAGCCTGGTGGTGCTGAAAATGAAACCCATGATTTAATGATAATCAGCACCTTCAACCTCTATATTTAGATCTTTCACCCAACTACCTTGTATGTTTATTATCAAAATGGACACCTGGTCAATCCACATTATAACTGAGCCTGAAATGCTTTGAGCGAAACACTTTTACAAACACATTACATTCATTTTGTTTTAGAAAACTTTTGCAGCACTTATTGTCCTCTTCCTTATCGATCCTCTTGCTGCTTCTAGCGGACAAATGTGAATCGAAAAGCTGTCGATTCATTAGCAAATGGAGAGCGAGTGCATCACGTAATACCCACGATGGCTCGCCGCAGACCAAGTCTGGCCTTGTTTACCCGCCATCAGAAGGAATTGAGACTGCTCTGGTTTGATTTGTGACCTCATAAAAAATCACTAACTGATAGGGAAGAGATGGTGGGATGCATGTCAGCGTCAATTATGACTGCTCAGATGCAGACAGGTTTTGATTTGCCTGAAAGTACTGTACGCTGGAACAAATATAAAGAGGTCTGAAGATCAAGCTTAGAAGATTTTTATAATTTATTAAGTTTTATTGGGGGCAGGAAATGAGAGAACAGCCTGTAACTGGTATTTTCTGCTATTTTGTTTAGAACAAACGAACACATGTTAGATTTTTTGCAGCGATTATGGGCTGTTTATAGGGCACTTTATAGCCCCACCCTTTAATGACAAAGGAAGACTTGATGTCACTGGTTTATTGTTGCTTTTGACGTTGACTTTGAGATACCTAATTTGATGGCCATCCGTCAATACATCACTGAGATACTGTATTGTTTCCTTTCCTGCTTCAAGATCAAATTAGTTTGTGCATTAAACACAAACAATGGCTTTGACTTCAAAATGGCTGAATTTGCAAATTGCACGTTTATTCAGAGCAAAATTGGATAAATAATATACATATAATACAATAATATTTTTTACTAGATTATATTCCACCTGAGGGGTTAGGGGTCTTGCTTAGGGGCCAAGAAGTGGCTGGTGCTCGGAATTGAACCCGTGATCTTCCGATCAGCAGTCCAACATGTTTGCCACTGAGCTACCACTTAATTTGATTGGAAAAAGTTATATTTAAATTCTGGTGGTCTGTAGAGATTAATTTAGACAAATCAAATACAAAGTCTGGCCTGAATAGCTTGTTAGACGTTTCCAAGATATGCTATTGCTTCCTGTCTGGTGGCTTCACCCTCAAATGTATTTGTTTTTAACATTTTTTTTTTTTCCTCTGTACAATTTTATTGCAAGCTACGATTACTAACATTTATTAACATTGTTCTGTTGGTGGCAATAGAGAGCTTTTTACTGTGCAAATTTTTTCGAAATATCTGGCAAAGCATACTAGACTATCGTCTGGTGACGTGGTATCGCAATGGTTATAATTAGGGTTCGATTCCCAGCACCACCAAGCTGCCACTGTTGGGCCCCCTAAGCAAGGCCCTTAACCTATAATTGCTCAGATGTATAAGGAAGATAACTGTAAGTCGCTCTGGATCTAGGCATCTACCAAATGCCCTTGAATGTAAATGTAAATGTGGAAGTATTATAAAAATATGTAAACTTACTGGGACATGACACACACACCCACAAAATTGGTGGCAGTTTTTTTACAGGTAGGTAGTTAAACAGCTGCCTATTATATATTTCTTTTCTGAATACAATGTCTAATAATAATGTGTAAAAAAAAACCCAATAAATGAGCCAATTAGATTTGATCACATAGAAATCCTGTCCAGCCAATGAAGCAGAGAAATGTGAGAGCGACTAAACCAAAAAATGTTCAAAGTCGAGTAAAACTGTAAAAATAGTTGACATTTTTTTTACTCTTTTTTACATTTGCATAATAAAAACCCAAATAAAACGTGTATTAATGCATTTTAATCAACAAGGAATAAACGTTTTATTTTGTGTACTAGCCAACATAAAGTGTATATAAGCATGTCAACAATTGTTCATGGACCCTTTTTTGGCTCAATTTGCAAAATGACTTAATTTTATTCCAATTAATTCCAATTAATTAAACTTAATTCTTGATTATTCATATTATTTGTGATTTACATTTACAGCATTTAGCAGACGCTCTTGTCCAGAGTGACGTACAAAAGAGTCACATCATTGGACGGTTTAATACTGATACAATAGTTTTACAAATCAGTGTAACAACAACAAACTGTTGAAAGAGTAGCATGAAATTTATATATTTTTTTAATATAAAAAATCCACTCTCGTCTCCTGATTGAGTTCTTTCAGATGCCTGTGATTGTTTCTATTGTTTCCGGATGTAAATCCTGATTCTTGCTTGGAAAAGCTGATTGGATGCCTATTTGCATTCTGTTTAGATTTGGAGTTGGAGCTTCATTATTAAAATCAGTGCAATATTTCTCTATTTCCGATCTGTTTGTATTGCTGCTGTCCCACCGCACTTCTTTAATGCCGTATATATTGTTCTATTGTTATTGAAATGACTTTAGTGCTTTTATCTTTTCAATAATATATATTGAGTAATTTTGGTATTTTTCTATTGCTGCTGGTCTTATACCTACCAAACAAAGATAAAGCTCTCTTGCAACAATATAATATTGATTGCATCCTAAGATTTTCGTTTTTGCCCCTCCTCCCAAAAAACAAAGCCCTTTTTATTTTCCTCAATGACTAAAATGTTGCTTTTCTCATGTCGCGTCTTCTCGTAGTGATTTTCTCTGAAAGATTATAGACCAGCTTCGATTCTGTCATGACATCATCCTCTGTGCTATTTTTTCTGGTAATGGCTATCGATGGTTGCCTTCTTTGGCTGCATGCTCTGAACTCAATTGTTCTCATTTATATTATATTATATTTGATCGAGTTTTTAAGTTGGGCTTAAATGAAATGTAGCTCAGGTCCAAACACAATTTGAATCCGATCCAGCTCATGATTTCCTCATTTCTCTTAATTGTACTCAACCTGCCCTTGTTGTGAAATAACGCTAAGCCGTTCCTGCTCGAATCTCTGACGGCCGTGTTCCTTTGCTAACCTTTTTTACTTTCTTCATTGAGTTTAATGTCCTGTTCACCTGATCTGCCCCAGTGTAAATCACTTAATTTAATTTAGCTCCTCTCAGCCTGTAGGTGAACTATGGCTTAAACTCAAGATAAACTCCAGCCTTATGAGCGATTCTAGAGCTTCCAGATGAGCTAGGCACACGCAGCCGGCTTATTTCCTCTGTGTTGAATTTACAACCAAACAAGCCCTGTCATTTTTGGCAAACCAACCTAACAATAAAGAATACCTCCCTCTTCCGATTTATGACGCGTACACACAACCAAATTTATAGCCGTGTGTCATGGCAGAGGTATCTGAGAGGTCACCTGCTCAGGTTTTATGAACATTTTTACATGGTCCACCAGGTAAAGTTGATTAAACGTTACTCCTCAAATCACTCAGTTTAATTTTTTTCCACAGGCTTACAAATCATACCACAACAGCCGTGATAAAATATTATGCCCAAGGGTTAGTGATGGCTCAGGTGGGAAATATGTATTATAAGTATGAGTATTATGGTACAATATTGAAGAGAAAAATTAAGTGGGAAAGTTTTTAGAATAAAAATCACACCCTTTTTTTCTTTCTAATCCCCTGTTCTGTTGTCTGACATTCTGAGATTATACACCTCAGTGAATTTTATAGTGATTTCGGACTTAACTTAATAAAACTGTTATTACACAGTAATACATATTTATGTTCCTTTTTATTTTTTTTATTATTTTTTTTTTAGTAGTTGCACTTCAATTCAGAATTCAGATCCCACGACATATTTACTCAAAGTCATATTATCAATCAACCAATCAGGTTTTTTTTTTAGCGTTATGTTTTGGGGTGTAAAAAATCGATGTACAGTCAATGCATCTTAAATGAATGATTGATGATTGCAAGAAGGTTTTGCTAATTAGGAATCGACCACTGTTTATTTTATAGAAAGCGTTCCAGATACTGATTATTTGCATGATTATGTGACCGATAACCTATATGGAGAACTGATTTTTACATTTGTTTTTGGTACCATAATAAGAACAGTACTGAAATGACCAAGCATTATTATTTATAACACTGTCATTCCACTTTTTCTTTACAAATTAAACAAAACAACTGTTATTGCCACATAAATATAAAGAAAGGGGTCTGAAATTGAATGAAGGATACATTAAAAAAGTGCAGTTTACGTGTTTTTGTCATATAATTGAACAGCTGATAAATAAATAACGCATGTTACAAAAAGTATGTCAGTTATTATAGTGCCGTTTTTGACTCGTCTCCCCTCACAAAGCAGTGCCATAACAATAGTCTTGTGTGCAATTCTTAAAAATGGCTGCAGGACGATGCCATTTATCGGTGTCGCCAAAATAACAAAACTGATATGTGATAATACAAAATGTATTGGGGAAAATATCAGTCACACTGATTATCGGTCGGTCTCTAGTGCAAATTTATAAAGCTTTACTGTTTAAGGATTTGAAAAAAATGTAGCATTTAGCTAATCCGTATAAGTATAAGTAAGTATATTCAATTCATTGTGCAAGGTACGTGTACAGAGCCAATGAAATGCATTTTTCGCATATCCCATCTTAGTAAGTTGGGGTCAGAGCGCAGGGTCAGCTATGATACAGTGCCCCTGGAGCAGGAAGGTTTAAGGGTCTTGCTCAAGGACCCAACAGTGGTTGACTTGCCAGAGGTGGGGCTTGAACCCAGGTGTTTCTGGTCTTCAGATTAACAACTCAGCACCTTAACCATTTGAGCCACCCTGCCCCCTAAGCACTCATTAATGTCAGATTTTATCTTCCGTGTCCCCAAGTTTCTAAGTGGACTGTTAAAAAAGAATATGACAAACATTGTATAGTATTGTTATTAGATGTTATTGAATAGAAATAAACTGTTAAAGAATTGAAAGAAAAAAAGATTATTTTATTTTTATTCAATTTTACAATTTTTTTTATTGGTCCATCAACCTTTTCTTTTTTTTTATTATTCTTTCTTTGACACTGACACTGATTTTTTACATGTGCTACTTTCTCCGAAGTAACCCATTTTTATCTCCAGAGCAAAAACACTCCTAAACAAATCCCACATTTTTCAACAACTCTCTGATTAAAGGTTCTCATTATCAGTGTTCTCAGTAACATTTCCACATGTTTACCAGCACAGTTTTAATAGCCGTATAATTTTGTCCTAAATTTCATGATTGGCATTCAGTAGCAATTTCGCCATGATTGCATCATATCAATGTTACTCTCAAGCGTCTAGCTGCTGAAATGAATTTAGCAGGATTTGTGCGCGTTCCGACTTCGGCATGTATTACTCTTAATATACATTTTTAATGCTGGTTTCATGGCTGGACCTGTTGGATCAGCAAGACATCTCTGGAAAAAAATAGTACACAATTTTTCCCAGGGCTCTTGTCAAAATGCACTGATGCATGAAACACACAGCGCTGATTTAATTTTACACAAACAAACACAATAAATAATTCATTGTTGTTATATGTGTGTGTGTATTTACATCTTATTTTTATGTCATCTTATTTTCAGGTTCCCCGAAGGGACAGGATATAATGAATGTATAAAGTTGCACCTTCTGTTCATTGAGAAAATAATGTCTTCAGTAAAGCACTGGAAAGCTTGAACTGTGCGTGTGTGTGTGTGTGTGTGTGTGTGTGTGTTCTATTCAGATGACCTGGCAGCTAAAGCCAACATCATTATCGACCCTGCTGAGATCCAGGCTGCCTCGATGGATGACCTGGATGAGGATGATGAAAGTGGAGCTGCTCAGGTAAAGCTTCTGTCACCTCTCTGCGATAATGTGAATACATATGATAACAAAAAATGAACAAAAAAATGTTTCTGAAGACAATCACTTTTAAAACAATTTGTATATATATATCTATATAGATATATAGATATATATATATCTATATATCTATATATATATATATCTATATATCTATATATATATAGATATATATATATAGATATATATAGATATCTACAGTATATATATATATATATATATATATAGATCTATATATATATATATATATCTATATCGATATATCTATCTATCTATATATATATATATATATATATAGATATATATAGATATATATATGTCTATATATCTATATATATCTATATATAGATATATATATATATATATATATAGATAGATAGATATATCGATATATATATATATATATATATATATATATATATATATATATATATATATATAAAAGGGAGAGTGAGAATTTGTATATGTATATAAACTAGAAGATTAATAATCTATCTATCTATCTATCTATCTATCTATCTATCTATCTATCTATCTATCTATCTATCTATCTATCTATCTATCTATCAACATAAGCAGCTGGGCCCTCAGGCCTTAATTGTTTTTGTATAATGGTAATAGGTCTCTATACCAAGAAATCAGCTAAAGACTTTTCTGTTATAGAAAATCATCTTTTTCACTATGTTTGACTTCTTCCACCAAATTTACAATTACAAAATGTTAATTTCAAAATGATTATCTACATTATCCGCTCTAAATGATCATTTGGAAAAAAAACCTCTTGCGCGCTGGAGTCAGTAATTGAACACATGTACCGTTAATGCATGTAACCTTGAAGAAAGCTGATAGTTATGGGGTGGTTCTAGTGTGTGCACTGTACGTGTGTTTGTGTGTTCAGAGGCCATCTGGTGCAGCAGCGATGGGCGGAGCTTTGGCCAGACCGAGTTGGCTAAGTTCTCCCACTCTGGGCCGAGCCAATCGCTTCCTCAGTACGGCCGCAGTCAGCCTCATGACCCCACGGCGACCTTTGGCTCCACCTGAAAAGGTCAAAGTGCGCACTCTGACTGTGGAACAGAGGACCGAGGAGGACAGTGAGTTCCTTAAATGACTGAAGCTTTCTTGAATGAAGTAGACACACATGTGGAGGTCATTGTTCTTTGTCTGCATATAGTTGAGTTTTTTGCATGGAATTCCTGAGAGAGGTCTATTTCTATGAAATAGCATGGAATAGTAATGAAGGCGTAATGTCACTAGTGCTTACATTACTCCCCCTCCCCTTCTTGAGTCCCTATTGGGTATTACAAAGCCCTGTCCACCTCCAGCACGCTGCAATTTCCAGGCTTACAAAGGGAATCAGCGGGAAACCAATTAGCTAAGCTAGGATTGAAAAGAAAAAAAAAATATCACCTCCTCTGAGGAAAATGATGTTACTTTTTTCAACCTTGTTGGTGAATAATCTGTTTTTCTTTTTCAAAAACTCTTAACGCCTTTCCCCCTTCTCTCCTGTATACATTTATTCCTCCATCTCTAGTCGAGGGAAGCCATGGTAACGATGGGCTGTTGCTGGGGCGACCGTTGGAAGAGCCCGAGCAGCCAATCACAGAGAAGTCCCTCCTGGAGATCCTGGATGGGATTGTGATGATGTACAACCTAAGTGTTCATCAGCAGCTGGGCAAGGTGAGATCCACGAATCTCAGAGCGCTTCTGATTTTCCCTGGAGCACAACCAGGTGCACATGACAGTGTGGAGGAAATGTTGTATCATATTGTATGTTGATTTCATCGTTCTCTAGGCTCATTAGCTCACTTCATTGTTGATGTATAAATTGATTTGGTCTGCAAATTTTACAGTGGTGCTCAAGGCTGGACCAGATTTAATATCAGATACCAGAATCAGTAATAATCAGTAATACATTCTTAAATCCAGTTTTATTGTAAATGTTTGTCTTGTCTTTTGGACATATTGTGTGGCTTAGCTTACTTGCTATCTGGAAGACTTTTTACAAGTAAATGGTTACTTGGAGTAAGTTACCTTAAGTGTTGTTGATGAGGTATTCTGGAAGTGATACCTCAGTGAGGAAGTGTCTATAACCCAGGCTGCTGACAATCAGGAACCGGTCTGTCAGTGCCAAGATCAAAGCTCTAAATCGGCCCTAAAACCTTGCTGGTCTTAACATAGATGTCTTACCTGTGACATCACTGGGCGAAGTTTAAAGAGAGTCACTCCTAAAGACTTCAAATCAATTAACAATAATTTCATATGCCAATTTAGCAGTGGTTGAGGAAGAGACCAACGCTTCCCTCACCCAGGGGGCGCTGCTAGCAATTTTGGGTCCTATGAAAGAATATGAGGTTGGACCCCAGACAGTACACTAACAGTCTGTTACTACTAAAAAAAAACCGTGTGTGGGTCCTTAGTATTATGCTAACATTCCCCCCATTAGTGACGCCGCTTACCTAACCATTAGGTACATGAAGGAATTTTAAGACAAACTATATGAAAAAATAGAAGGGGAAAATGGTGACCGCAGGGTTTAAAGGATCTGCTGACCAAACAGTCAACAAGCTTTAATAGAAACAGTAATAATACCACTGGGATTAAAAAAGTACATAGGGACAAAGCTGCAGCTTTTGTAAGAAATAACGAGTTTCTGGTCACACGTTGGTGACTTAGATGGCTCTGCTCCCTGCCAGTGCAAACGCGAGCCGGTTCTGAACAAGTGCCACCGTAGGCTGGCTACAGGCTCCGGTGGAATAGCAGTGTAATTGAATCTTCCATCTCATCTCACTGTCTATAAAAATGGCAGTGAACTTCATTACACATACCTGGACAAGTAATTCCTTTTCTCTGAGTAAGAGTAGATTAGGATCTGAGAGCAGCTTGGAGATGTCCTCTGTGCAGACTTCTCTGACACGCTGCAGCAGAGTGGATTCAATACTATCTCATCGAAAAGTGCTTTGCTCTGCAACAACTCAGTCACTGTCAACATGGCAGAGCGTTATTTCACCCGAACAGGTTTCCTACTTCAGCGTATTTGTGCTGCATAAAACATTAAACAAGAAAAGGACATTTTCAAATTGAGTTGACGGATGTGTTTACACTCGATTTCCTTTCACATTTTTTAGAATCGACTTTCACTTTATGTGTGTATTTATTTAAATAACAACATGAGAGGTTTATTCCACTGCAAAGACTCGAAGGCGTTCACTTGTAATAAACCGAAACGTGTTATTAAAAAGGAAGACTGTGTGATGGATAACATTCACATGGCACATGACGTTAATATTATCTGTATCTAAAGGTTCTGTCATCCTTGGCAGATGTTCACAGCTGTTAAATCATATTGAGTCATACCACATAGCTTTTTCTGAAATCCCCTAACTCTGCCACATCAGTGTCACAGGATACTACAGAAAGCTTACAGATAAGTGCTTTACAGAGACTGAACGCCGGCCTTGCGATTACTTTACCAGCCGTGAACATCTTTCATCTGTTTTTCAAGTGTTTACAAAGCAGATAAGGCCGATGGGAAAATTAGTGTTATAACCGGATGATTTCTGAAACATTTTTTTAATGAAACCAATAAAAAATGTATGTAGTTCCTCAAAATACGAGAGTATTAATACGAGAGTCTTTCCCAATGCCCCTATGGTTTGGTAATGTTGGTGTGGATATACCCAAGTGTCCTGCACAGACCCTTGAATCTGACTCAACCCCACTGAATACCTTTGGGATGAACTAAAACACAGACCGAACCCCAGACCTCCTTACCCAATATCAGCAAGTCAAGAAGCTTCTATTGCTATTTCAATTACAGTATATACAACTTGTACACTATACAGTTAGATCAAACAGCAATCGTCCAGGACCATGTTGCTACTTGAAGCACAGAACTTTAGGAGACAATAACAACTAAGTATGCCACATATATTTAGACAGTATTGAAAAAAAAAATCATGTGTGAAAATGAGGCAGGGCAGTGCAGTGATGGACGAGGGATAGTGCAGCGCTAATAAGTACACAGTTTTGGATAGTAGGTGGGCCAACACACTTAAGACACAACTCCGTAACATAATTAGGAAATATTTTGTAAAAATCAACTAAAATAATCCTGGATTAATAAATCATTATGTCTTTGTAGTTAAGTTTAAACCTTTGCTGGAATTTAACGTTTCCTTATTGTGAGTTTTGAGCTGTCCGTGGTGCTGAAATCCCAGTGTGTGATTTTCAGTTCTTTTCATGGGATATGTAAGCCACGGTTTTGGAGAGCATAACATCAGGAACTATTCTAAGGAAATACTTCATTCAGACATGATTGAAAATCATATACTGAAAATATATGAAACTAAAATACTGAGCCAAGATGGCAGCTTTTATTTTCGTTTTATTTAGTGTTTAAATCAGTACCACTGTCATAATGACTAGACTGTCTAAAGCACAACGGTGCATCTGTTTACTATTACCATATTATTGTCTGACCAAACAATAATTCGTTTGGTGTTGCTTTCCATCTACTTCCTGTGAACTTTTTATTCAGCCACAATGGTTCATCTGGAGAACTGCTGCATGTTCTGCTAAGTTCTTGCTAATGATGACTTGACTTTTCACCGAAGGAATTTAAGAAATGTCAGGAATGTTTATCGGGTTTCCCCTACAGATGGTGGTTGTGTCGGATGACGTGCACGAGTACGCCGTCGCCCTGAAAGACACAGAAGAAAAGATAGCACGATGTCCAGCTAGAGTAAGACAATTTATACAATATTTCTTTTTATCTGTGACTTCATATCATAGGTAACAGGGAAAATATTATATTAAATATTTTACCATTTGAATGGAAGTGTTAATGTTAACAGTTTATGGGACATGGCACCATGCTGTGTGCAGAGAGACGACATTCTGGAAGAGCTGCAAAAGAGCCAGAAGGTGTTCGCTGAGAAGCTTAACCACCTGAGCCGCAGGTTGGCCTGGATCAATGCCACCATTTACTCTAAGGTACAGTTCTATACACAATGCCAAAGAGCGAGACATAGAGGAAACATTCTCCCGTTACTAAAATCTAGGACTAATTTTTACAGTAACTGATCAGCAGGCTCCTACTCCAACTAAACTTGTAGGTTAATATCATTGATGTTCTCTAAAAATTTATTTGCTGTGGTAGATGCTTTACACTCTTAAAGAATGGCAGACGTTTCAGGTGCAGATGAGTAATACCCCGGTCATGTCAGCACAGGTACCGGATGGTCGGCAGTCAGGGTGTGCGTGCAAATAGCCATGCATTAGAACAGAGATTTTTCGGGTAGGTGACTGAAAAAAAAAATAAAGGCTTTAAATAACAGGCCTTTAAATACTTTGTAGTTGGAAAGTAGTTAAATATTAGTGGTTTCTTTTTAAAAATGGTATTGCGGTTATATTTAAGATGAATTTTCTAAATATTTACACTGTTTAAGGTTCAATAAGATGCCAAATATACCAATATCTTGTAACTGATTGAACAACTTAGCACATGTAATTTTGGGTAAGTATTTCCCCTATCTAAAATGTTAATGTTATGTTATCGTTTGGAGTTTGTGTTTCTTGTTTATGCTCCTTGTGTTTTCTTGTCTTGTCATGTGATTACCCCGTCCTTGTGATGAACACAACGGAGTAGAATCCATGTTGTGCAGAATGGCTTTATTAGGAAAAAAAAACAGTTCAATAGCGTAGTCAGAGAATAAGCAAGGTCGCTACACGATAATCCAAACAATCCAGGCAGACAAATCTAAAACGTAGGACGAAAGAACAAAACCCAAAACTGTACAAATCGAAAACCATGAACATCAACAATGAGAAATCAGTAAGTCGCTAAAGCAAACAATAATTCGCAAAGATAAAGTCTCTAATTCTAAATTATGTAGTTTAGCCAAACAGGAAGTAGCCCCGGATACGTCATACGTCATTTATGTTGCCAAAAAAATTCACTATTTCTGCCTCTGTTCTAAATGGAAAATAAACCAAAGCCAATGAGTCTGAGGCTAAAACAATGACAAATCGCATAAAATCGCATAAAATCTGGTTCCACAGACCACAGAAAGTATAATTCTTATAATATCGTTGTGTTGTAGGAGAAAATGCTGGATGTCTACTGGCTTTTGCGTGTTTGCATCCGCACCATAGAGCACGCCGACAAGACAGGCTCTTTGTTTGCTTTCAACCCTGAGTTCTACCTCAACGTGGCCATGAACAGCTACAGTGCCCTTAAGAACTACTTCAGCCCTTCCAACAGCATGGAGGAACTTCCAGGTAACAATAGAACAATTGTAAATTGCGTAAGTAAATTGTGTAATCATGTCGTTTTTGTTATCTTCCCCGGCGAATTATTTCTTCCAAGCTGTATGAAAATCTTCAGGTTGTCGCCGGAGTATGTTTCTGTTTGGTGAGATCGTTTGACTTTACTTTTATTTAAGTGTGTGTTTGTAATACAGGTTACGAGGACACGCTCACTCAGCTTGCTGCTATCCTCGCTAAGCACTTTGCTGACCCGCGCATCGTGGGCACAGGTAATGCCGTAAAACTACAGCAGACTTTAGCTCAGACTTACAGCTCAAAGATTAGGATTTGACATCACACCTCCTCTTACCTAGTAGTAGGTGTGTGTGTGGGGTTGTATATTCCCTTGTGAAAGCCCTGCGTATTTCCTAACCTCAGTTTATAACATCATCACAGCCCACATCATTACAGCCCATTTATACTGCAAATATTGAATTAGGGTCTCAGCCTGTTTTCCCACACCAACTTCCTTTAGTACTTCTCATGATTTCTCTCTCTCTTTCTTTTTCTTTTTTCTCACCCAAAAATGTTCTGGTAATCTGTTAAAATGGGAATTCAAAAAAATCTAATAGTCTGTGCTTTTTCTGGATTATTTATACATGGATGAACTGGCAAAGGGATACTGTTGCGTGATAATCTGTAATTCTGTGACAGCCATTTGCTCTTTTGTAGTCAATCACATCAGCTCCAGAATTTGTATACTTCCATACTATATAGAAGGAAAAACGTTCTAGGATGACCTTCTGCTCGCGTCCAGATTTTAAAGTACGCATACTATGTACACTTTACTTTCCCATGTGGCTGCCGGAAAGGCGACTCGTCATATTCGAAAATAGCGGAAAGCGATGACGTGACACTTTTTAAAGTGCTTTAGTACTTTAAAAAACAACAACAAACTTTTTTTCCATGTAGTTAAATTACTCTGGTTTAACATCATTCAAGTTAAACAGTATCCAACTTTAAATTTACGTTGTTGTGACGTTGTATGTCATGTGACAATATCAAATTACAACATACAATATCAAGTACATTTGTATTTTATCCCTATACTCAAATGTAGTACATACCTACCATAATCGGTTGTGTTAGATTCAGGGTTCTGTGCCCGGAACTCCAGTTTTCCCCCTCCAGTCAGAACACAGCAGGTCTTTATAGAGCTAAACCAGTGTTCTTGGTCTTCTTCTTCTCCTTTCGGCTGTTCCCTTTTATAGGTTGCCACAGCGAATCATCGGTCTCCACCTAACCCTATTCGCTACATCCTCTTCACTCACACCCACTAACTTCATGTCCTCGTTTATCGCGTCCATATACCTCCTCTTTGGTCTTCCTCTTTGCCTTATCCCTCCTCTGTACATGTCCAAACCATCTCAATCTGGCTTTCCTCACTTTCTTCTCAAAACATCTAACGTGAGCCATCCCCCTGATAAACTTGGAATCTTGTCCAACCTTGTCACTCCCAAAGAAAACCTCAACATCTTCAGCTCTGCTAATTTTAGCAATGCCAGCTGTTTCTTCCTCAGCGCCACTGTCTCTAAACTATACATCATAGCTTGTTGTCTCACTCTAAAACCACTGTCTCTAAGCATCAGCATACATCATAGCTTGTCTCACCACTGTCTCTAAACCATACATCATAGCTGGTCTCACCACTGTCTCTAAACCATACATCATAGCTGGTCTCACCACTGTCTCTAAACCATACATCATAGCTGGTCTCACCACTGTCTCTAAACCGTACATCATAGCTGATCTCACCACTGTCTCTAAACTATACATCATAGCTGGTCGCACCACTGTCTCTAAACCATACATCATAGCTGGTCCCACCACTGTCTCTAAACCGTACATCATAGCTGGTCTCACCACTGTGCTGTACACCTTCCCTTTAATCCTAGCTGATATTCTCCTGTCACACATCACTCCTGACACTTTTCTCCACCCATTCCATCCTGCTGTCCTCTTTTACACATTTTTCATTTAAAAAAAACAGTGTTTATACAACACTAATCATATTCTACAGCGTTTTTTTTTTTCAATTTATTTGCGAAAGTTGTGAATGTATTGTATTGACTTCCTAATGTCTTTATAAATCTTTTTACAGGTCCACGTGGCAATTTGTCCACTTATCCAAACAATATCTGTCTTGTGCTAGTCAAGCTGTTTTCTAATTTTCACGTCTGATAAACAATCACCAATGAGCTTGACCGCTATTAGCCTGTGGGAGCAAATGAATCCCTGAAATTATTTGGCACGATGTGGTCGTGCCTGATCAGATAGGAATGTTAATAGATGTGGAATGAGATACCATAGAGCTTTTAAACTCGGCTCTCTGGATGTAATGTATTTTATGACATGCCCATTATCGATGCTATCGATTTCATTTCCTGTCCTTTTTTATGCTCTCATTGGTCAATCAAGTCCATTCTTACATCCCAAAGTGCAACATGCTCGTGAGTTAATCAGTTCAGACTCTCAGGATTGGACATAATTATTTTGACTTGATGTGATCACGCCACTGTTCTCTAGGGTGACCATAATTTAGTTTTCAGGGTTGAGGGGCGGGTTTAATATTTAGAGTAACACATTTGTTTCTTTCTTCTTTTAGTCATCTTCAATACACAATAGATTGTAAAACTAATTTAAAAAAAAAATGTTGCCATTAAAAATCCGGTTTCACAAGATTATTTTATATTAATTCTCTCCTTTGGTTAAACTATTGTGTTTCGTAAAGCTAATGCAAGCTATCAGTTTGCTAGCACCTTTATTCACTACTGATGTCTACATGCCGCTTTACAGGTCAGGCGTTCCGCTTCACAGGGATTCCAACCGAGACAAACACACCTGACATTTTTCTGTCAATCATCTGTTTGTGTTTGAGGCTTTTTACGTTATTCGGGAACCATGTCAATGTAAATGTTTATTTTATTTACGTAGCATGACTTGAAACACAACTAAGGCGCCGGCACATTTGTATGGTGCTGTTGTGCCTTGGACGACCCAGGTACAATTTTGGTTTCTGGCTTCTCCGGTCCCTCACCCTCTCTCACTCTCCCAGTTTCCCCCTCTATCCTATCAGTAAAGGCTATAAAATAACTTTTAAAAGAAAAAAAACAGCAGTGGCATTTAAAGATTGTCCTTATTTCAGATTTTGGAACATTATAGTGAAGATTATATAGATTATATAGTAAGAGTATCATTAAAAATGTATGGTTTTTTTTGCTTTCTTACTTTATCTTACTTTATTTCTTTCTATCCATTTTTTTCAGATATCAAAGATTCACTGATGCAGGCTCTGGCCAGCTACGTGTGCTACCCACATTCACTCCGAGCTGTGGAAAGGATCCCTGAGGAGCAGTGAGTACATTACCCATCATCCCCCATTCAGAGACACACACACTGCTCACCTGCAGATGCTATTAGCACCAACATGGTGCTAGCTGCTTTCCATGTGATTCTGCTGAGGATTTTAAATGAATAAAGTTCAAGAAGAGAATTCTCGTTAGGGAAAAGTCTTTTATGTCTTCATGTCTTGCTGGTTATTTATTAAGCTCCGACAATAAGATCGACCTGGATGATGGCGCAAATTAGCATGTTGCCTGGATACTATCGTATGCTAACTCTTGAAGGGGTTGTGAACTAGCTGAGTTTTTGTACTGTTCTCTGAGATCCTCTAATGTTATCAAGATTTTACATCAAAAAGACCATAATTTAAAAGTATTTGTCTAGTTTCTGTCCTGTTTTTGCCCCCCCTCATAAAAACTTTTAGTTTGAAGAGGCATGGCTGATTGTTGTCTTGGAAGGAAACGCCCACTGCTATGCTTGGCTAACAGTGTTGCACATAAAGAAATAGTTATAACGTTACAATATTAAAACAATTACTTACGCTTAGAGTCAAATCCAATCTAGTCGTCAGACTCGGCAGAGCGTCCTAATATAATTTCAGTCTTTTGAAAAAATCCAGCGTCGAATTGTGCCTTGTTTAAAAACCATTCAATCGTAAAATGTAAGAAAACAAATAACCAACAGGCTGGAATGTAAAATAAAGCGAATTCACAGAAGGTTCAAAGAATCGGGTCTTGTGTTTGTTCACAATTTGGAACTGCGCATCAGTGGGCGGGGCCAAACAGACACACTGATGTCGAAGCAGGCATTGATCTTTTCAGCGAAGGCGGGGCTTATCGATACTATTATGTCATCAAGCAGAACATCCCAAAACCCGTCACTTTTGGCCAACTGTGTTCTGAAACTTACAGGATGTTTTTATAGCACAACAATCTCTTATATGCCAAAAGAACTAAATGTTAATTACTCAGTTTGTGATCCTATTAAAATACTATTAATCAAAAAAGGAATAAAATACCGTATTGATGGAAAAATAGAGACAATATTCCGTGACTATATTATTCAGCTATGCATTCGGAAATTAGCGGCGTGTTGTAGCGTAGTGGTTAAGGTGTTGGACTGCTAATTGAAAAGAACAGTGTTTGATTCCCAGCATCACCGAGTCGCCACTGCTGGGCCCCTCAGCAAGACCCTTAACCCCCAATCGCTCAGATGTATAAAGGGGATAAATTCAACTCTGGATAAGTGCGTCTGATTTTTTTGACTAAGGCGCTGCTTTTCCAGCCCACCATTTTGTGTAGGCTGAAAAGTGCATAGAATCATGAAAATATGCAGGACAGTGAGGAATAAGTGTAAACTTTCATTAAAGTAAGCTGAAGGCAGCATAAAAAAACCAACGTTTGAGTTAAAAAAGGAAGGAATATGTGAAGTTTTAGATTCAGATCCAACAAAACGATGAGGGAAAAATCTAATGATTAAAATCTTCCCAGAAATAATACATTTTGCATAATTTCGACATATGACCTTTGTTCAGGCGGGTGGCCATGATGAGGAACCTGTTGGCGCCGTATGAACAGCGACCGTGGGCTCAGACTAACTGGATCCTCGTCCGTTTGTGGAGGGTGAGATCCCTTTCTTATTATCCTTCCCTTATTATCCCTCATTTCTAATCCTACTTCCTGACAACTCTTCCTCATCCCTCTTTTTCCATCACCTTATTTTTATATTTATTTCTACCTCTTCTAAATTACTGACATATTTTTTTATTTCTCATCTCATCTCGATTTTCATCGCACATTTATCATTCCTCTTTCAGTATCCCTCTTTCCTTTTCTCATTCATTTCCCTTTCACCTCCTCTCTTTTTCCTTCTCATCCCCTCTCTATCTTTTCTCACTTCTTCTTCCTTGTTCCTTTTCCCAATCGCTCTTTCTTTATCTTCATTCTCATCCCGCTTTTTCATCATTTCACCTTTACTCTTCTTCTAATTCTTCAAGCTGACCAATTATTCGACCTCTATTTCCATCCCACCTTCCACATTTTTTGTTATATCTCCCCTTTTTCTTCCTTATTTCTTGCCAATTTTTTGGTATTAACCGTTTTAGCTGCAACCAGGAATATTCTCCATAAATATGTTTTGTTTTATTTCTTATGTGTTATAATCCAGATGTTTCGTTAAGGGATTTAGGTGACTAATCACGCTTTTATTTTGGTTAACAGGGTTGTGGGCTTGGATACAGGTACACCCGGCTGCCTCACCTGCTCAAAACCAAACCCGAGGATGCCAACCTGCCCAGCCTTCAGAGTGAGTTACATAATTTAAACCTATTTTTCTTTTTCCAGCTAATTCTGTGTCTTCTTTCCTGCTTTTACTGTTTTTCCTATTTTTACCTACCTCCACTCACCCGGTATATTAATTTAAATATTCTTGAAATCAGGTACAGATGTTACAGCAGGTCAGTGGTGCAGTCGGTGTTCCAGTTCGTCCCAGTTGTTCCAATCTATTTTTATCTGCATAAAGCGAAAGGAAATTGTAAAGAAAAAAAAAAAAAAAGGTGAACTAAGGTGAAAGAGAAGTGCAGGCAGTGCAGACATGGTGTGTTCTTGAGTGGGTGACATGCTTGGGTCTGTGCAAAGGTGAAACGGTGCTCAGTGAACGGGCCAAGTGCCACGAGAAACTCCTGCTGATTGTATAAAAGACTGCTCACGCTCTGATTGGCTGCCCTGCATTTGCTGCGATCTTGCCAACCTGCCCTGCTGTGTGTTCTAGTGCTGTCCAAAACAACCGTGCTGAATGGTGCTGTCATGACAGCAACGTCAAGGTAATAGTGCGAGGATGTATGCTAATATATAATTATATATTTGGTCTCCATAGCCACTAGGGGCCCGTAGCCACCAGGGCGCCCCCAAGCGGACATAAAGTGACAGATTTTTTGTGTTTGTTTGTTTGTTTATAGATATATTACATTAATAGACAATGGTTTTTAATATGGTTTTAATATTATTATTGCAAAGAAGGATAAAAACTTTGGTCAATTTTGGCAACACAGCTACAACAAAAAAATAGGTGAGCTAGACTTTTAGTGTGTAAACAATCAGGGATTGTCAATTATTTTTGGCACAGAGGGCCTCCCAAATAAAATTCTGCTTAAGGACCCTGCTAAAGGCCTAGGCTGGTTCTGCAAAGTAACCATGTATGACATCAGAACAAGATATTAGAATAGTTTTTATTGGCTTATATACTCTAAAGTATATATATTTTATTGGATTATATACTCTGAGGGGAAAATCTGTTTGTTTGAGGTGCCCAGAGATGATTCAGTGTTTATTTTTCCACAAGTTCACATCCTCGAGTTAGTTTTTAAGTCCACATTCTATAGTTAGTTTTCAAGTCCACTTCCTCAAGTTAATTTTCAAGACCACATACTAGAGTTAGTTTTCAAGTCCACTTCCCCAAGTTAGTTTTCAAGTCCACTTCCTATAGTTAGTTTTCAAGTCCACATTCTATAGTTAGTTTTCAAGTCCACTTCCTAAAGTTAGTTTTCAAGTCCACATTCTATAGTTAGTTTTCAAGTCCACATCCTTAAGTTACGATGAAAATACTACAAAAGTTGGCAAAAAATACGATACGATACAAATGGGTGATGTGCTTTCTTCTTCTTTCTGTTTTCAGTAGGATTGTTAATTGCTAAAAAAACCCATTATACTGCTTAAATGACTGTCTTCCACATTAATACCATAAGACATTACATGACCCTTCAACATCTCAGCTTCTCATTCATGTCTGCTCTCTTTTACTTGGGTTTGAATTCTGCACACTTTACTTCCATTGTTCCTCTGGCCTTTTTTGTATGCTAATAACATCCAATTTTCTTGCTCTCATTTGCATGACTTCCAGGAGATTTGTCAATTGCTAGTTTCCGAAGTAAGTTTAACTCACATGTTTTTCCCTTTTTTTCTTCTTCTTTTATCTGCTTAGTGAAACTGTTAGCTCCCTTCTTCTTTTAAGATATTTTAAGACAGACAGAGATTCAGGAAAGAACCCGATGTTCATGTGGGTGCTGGCGCCATGGTGTAGTGGGGTAAGGGGCCGGGTGTAGTGTGGTAAGGGTGCTCTCCACCCTTTCCTAGGCCAGCAACCTTCTACCTAGCAGTGTAGCTTGGCTCGGCTCGGTTAATTAACCCTGAACCCTCTTGTAGATGTTATACGACTCGCTTCGCAGGGAAAGCTGATGCACAGCTGAATACGGTCATTGTTTTCACCAGGATACTGGCAGTAAAATTAGTAATGAAGGCAGCTTCTTTTTAAAGTACTTAAACATTTTATAAATATTTTTCCTTTTGCAAACATTTATGCGACACGAAGTTATTTAAATACAGCAGTCATTTAACTGATTAATTTGTATTTATTTGTTTATATTTATTTAGTAATTTGTAATTTAGTTAGTTGCTAAGTTAGTTATTGGTTTACATTACTAATTTTAAATTTCTTTTTTTTTATTTACAAAAACACACCCATTACTGTTGGTGTTGAAAAAGTTTTTTTAGTTGAATTTGTTTAGATTGTTTAATATTAATGCTGTGGTTTACTTAAATTATTGTTTGTTACACTTTATTTTGCTTTTTTGCATTATTTGCTCTTCGCTTCTCTCGTGTGTTTTGGTGTTTGGCAGTTTGCGGAGCAGCCAGAAATGAAGTCATGCAGTGTGTAACCGATTTATCATGCAATGTAAACACAGCAGCAACTAAATGTTACCGGTGATCCGAGTGTGAACTTCCTATTAGTGCACTAAATCCATGCTTAAACACTATTTAGGTCTAAACCACAAAACAAATTTACATATTCTAAAAAAATGCAGCTGATTTCTTTCAGATTAAGCGATTAGCACCATTTTCTATGTTTGGCTGCATGGAGGCTGACTGTTTCATGATTATTAGCACTTCCTGTAAGAAAAACTGGCTTATATACAGTAATAACACTATTTTATCTACTTGAAATATATCTAATTTAATTCCTTTTTAATTGGAACTTTTTCAAGACTACCAACTCGAGGACCCGGGTTCGATTCCTAGCCCCACCAAGCCACCACCGCTGGGCCCCTGAGCAAGGCCCTTAACCCCCAATTGCTCAGTTGTATAACAAGGAATATTGTAAGTCGCTCTGGATAAGGGCGTCCGCCAAATGCTGCAAATGTAAATGTAAATGTGACCTCCAGAGAAGCAGACAAAGCCAATCTACTCAGGCTCGTATTGTCTAATCTAATAACAAACATCAAGAAGTTGACTTTGGAACAGCGGGTTCTGCAAAAACGCAAACAAACACATTTCAGTGAAGGTTCTCCGGGAGCTCTTGTCGAAAAATTAACGCTTTTCTCATTTCCATGCACTTAATGGTTTGTAATTAGGAATTACTCATGCTTTTCATGTCGTCAGCACTGAATCCCAGGAGGGGGAAATAGGGGGGAAGGTGTTTATTTGATTCCATCCGTCAAGCAGTAAATGCACCGCCGAGCATGTACGCGTGTGCCAGCATTCTTTAAATCTATTAAAGACTGCAGATATGCCTTTGTGTTGTTAATGAAATCTTTGTAATAGATCTATAGGGTTAGTGGAGGTGGGGTGGGAGGGGGAGTAGTGCGATGTTGACCGTATCAGACTACAGAATGGGGAAAATGTTAAGTGGTTAAGTTGCTGGAATGCTGACTGGTAGGTTCAAATCCCAGCACCACCAAGCTGCTACTGCATGTACCCTTAAGTTACCCCTAAAATAGCTTAGGTGGGTAAATATAACTAAATATATCTCTGTATGAAGTCATCTTTCAAAAATGTGAACGTAAACTTCAATTCAAAACCAATATTAACTTATTCAGTCCTGTATGTCTCAAACACAGACCTGATCTAGTCCCAGGTCACCACTAAGAATTTTATTTCATAACACACATACGACACAATACAAGGATTGTAATATGTTTATTAGATGCCAAAAAATGGAATCTGTGGATGCTTTGGGTGTATTGTTAAAGTAAGTAAACAGATAGCTCATTCTGATTAGTACTGTGTTGGGTTGGACGGAAAAGTCAAGATCCCACTCGAATCAGACAGAAAAAATATCAGACATCTCTTACATGGATAAAAAAAAAAAAAATACAGTTGCTGCCTAATTCACTACAGAAGTTATATAGAAACTGTTCATAAAAGGTAGCTTAGTCGTTAAGCCATTGGACTGCTCCTCATATGACTGGGAATTCCAAGCTACCAAGCTACCACTGTCGGGTCTCTAAGCAAGACCCTGCACCCATTACTGCAGAGCTGTCCAAATGCTGGTGGTCCTAGGGTTATAAGACAGCAGTACATCAAGACTTTTTTTGGTTCTGGCATTGAGGTGGGTAAATTAACTTCCCCTTGATGTCCGAACAGATCTCCTGCGATCTTCTGAAATATGTGAACTAGTCTTCTCAACATGGATTCAGAATAATATTATTACATTTCTAGTAGCGAACCTGTATCTGTGTATTAAGTGAGTATCTGTGTATTAAAATAAGGGCATCTAAAAAATGCAGCGATTGTTAATAGAGCAAGTGGTAGCTCATTGGTTAAGGTGTTGAACTGCTAATTGGGCACCTCAGGACAACCAAACTGCGACTACTGCCCCTTGACTCTAAACTGCTCAGTTGGTAATAAATGAAATATCAGCATAAAAGGTGATGTAACTAAAGTTTATAAATGCCCTGAAATGAAAACTTGCTTTAGGTTATATTCTCGATTTAACATCAGACCTTCAAATATATTAATATCCAAAATATTTAAATACCCTTGAACTTTTTTCTCTGATCATCACAGGCTCCTTCTGGCCCATAAGCTCTTTTATAGTGCCATGGTAGTGTGAATAATTCTGTCCTCGAGGCATCTTCATGGGGCAGAAGTGACAGAGAATTTGCCCATCCATTATATAGAGGAGCGTAAAATCGTCCGAGTCTGTGCTTCCTGTTTTATTTTTAAATTAATCTCTCCCTCCACAAATTAACGATATGCCTTGTCCTCACATCCTCTTCTCGGTGTCTTTCTCTTGTAATCTTTTGCTCGCTGTTTTGTCCTTTCTTTTGCCCTTTGTAGGCAGTGAGCAGTATAAAGGGACTCACTCAATCTAATTAAACACAAAGGTTATTTTTGTGTTAATGGACCACATCAGCTGATTAGCTTCATTCAATCTCTCATTTAATGTGTTTGCTTCACCCTTTACTTTGTGCTTTTTTACTATGGGAAGTGTAAAATTACCCAGAATTCTTTGTAGCGCCCTTTTTCTGCACATAAAGCCGTCAAATTGTAAGAAGGCGGATGTACTATTTATTTTATTTATTCAGGATTGGGGAATGTACATGCTGTGACACCAGAGTCTAACTATTCAAATGATATCATAAACACTGATGCTCCGTTTACACATACTCACAGCGACAAAGCGACCAAAGATCAAACTGTGTGTTTGCAGTGAAAGCTGATGCAGCCCTTTAACCATTGGCCACTACTATGCAACCAAGTGTGAAAAAAAAGGTTACATTTTTTTTGCAAATATGGTGCGACTTGTTGACCCTACCAACATGAAGTCTGATCATGTGATCTGTCGAAAAAACACCACATCTCATATGATATGATGCTTTTATACACAAACAGCAAATCTCCATGCAGAATGTTTTCTATTAGCTACAGAAGTAAAAAAAATCACCTCTTCGTGATGAACGTTATTACTATGACAACCAGTAGTAGGAACTTTTAAAGTTTATGGTACAGAAAATGATTGGATCCCCTGCTGATTTGTATGTTTGCCCACTGACAAAGAAATGATCAAAGTAGGTTTATTCAGACAGTACGAGACAAAATAGCAACAAAAACATCCAGAAAATCTCATTTAATAAAGTATTTGACTCTTTTGCAAAACTTGGCAATCACAGAGGTCAGGCGTTCCTTGGAGATGGCCACCAGGTTTGCACACATCGCATGAGGGATTTTTGTCCCTTTCCTCTTTGCAGATCCACTCCAAGTCATTATAGGCTGTTTGGCAACTCAAACCTCCCTTTACAGATTATCTATAGGATTAAGATCTGGAGACTGGCTAGGCCACTCATGAACCCTGATGTGCTTTTTCTTGAGTCAACCCTTTGTTGCCTCTGCTTGTGTTTTGGGTCATTGTAATGCTGGAAAAACCATCCACGACCCATGCCTTGGTTGAGGGGAGGAGGTTCTCACCCAGGATTTGACGGTACATTGACTCGTACGTTGTACCATTGATGCGGCAAAGTCGTCCTGTCGCCTTAGATGCGAAACACCCCAAAGGTGTTCTTGGGGTCATAGGTAGTATTCTTCCTCATCCGAACACAGCGAGTTGAGTTGATGCAAAAGAGCTCGATTTTGATCTCATCTGACTACAAAATTTTTACCCAGTTCTCCTCTAAATCATTCAGATGTTCATTGGCAAGCTTGGGACAGGCATGTCTGGGGATCCTGCAGGCGCTGCAGGATTTTGGTCCCTTGTGGTATAGTGTGCTACTAATAATTTTTTGGTGACTATAGTCCCAGCTGTCTTGTAATCCTCCGGTGTAGTTTTGGGCTAATTCTTCACCATTCTCATGATCATTGACAGTTTTTTTTGTGTTTCTTCCCTGTTGTTACCTTCTCACCAAGATGCTCAGCAATGGTCTTGTAGCTTATTTCAGCCTTGTTTAGGTCTCTGACATCCTTTGACAGCAATTTGGTCCTGGCCATGGTGGAGAGATCAGGAGTACTTCTCCTCAAGAGAGTCCCTTCAAGAGCGTGGTCGTAATCTCAGCACGTTATCTGACTTTCTGGAAAATTGCAGTTGAGCCATTCTCAGGACGCACACGACAATTCCATATAAATAAAAAAAACTTGTGCAGATGATAGCTCATCCTCTCCTTACAATTGCCAAGCTTTTCAAGGTTTCCTCACCAATTTTAAAGTTTCCGATGCACTTAAACCCAGTTTCACAAAATGTTACCACATGTTACCACTTCTCGAGCAAAGAATTTCCTTCCCTTTACTTTCTGGACACGCTTCTAGGGATCAGGTGTAGTGTCCTGCTGTATTATACTACATTGCATACTGCTGGGCCCCAAAACAAAACCCTTAAACAGAATGCCATAATCATGCCATGCCTTGAAAGAGAAGTGAGAAATAGAACATTGTGTAAATGTAAGTTTATTAAAATTAAAGAAACCTGCTCAATGCTACAAAACCATTTTAAGCCCACTATTTTAGCATTCAGCTATTGTTGCTTTATAAGGTGTATTGATCAAAAAATGTGTTCTTTTCTGATTGGTTGCAGAGCCATGTCCATCACTTCTGCTCCAAAGGCATATGGCGGAGCTCCTGAATCAGGACAAAGAGATGGCTGCTAGCTTCCTCAACAGCGTCCTTAACCAACTCAACTGGGCCTTTTCAGAGTTCATTGGCATGATCCAGGAGGTAAGAGCAGGGAAGAGTAACCCATGATCATTAAGTTCATTTGTTCCACTTGTTTTTCAGATATTCATAGCCTAAACATATCTGATCACCTGATTCAGGTGTGTTCAGTCAATCAGAAGCTAAAAGATACCATTTCAGATGAGGGTGGTATAAGCGGGAAGACCTGTTAATTTGGGATCACCCATCCTCTGATTGACTGAGCACACCTGAAACAGGTAATCAGCAGTGGGTAGGGCGGGAGTAGCTGGGAAAACAAATTAACCTGGTTAAGACAGTGTCAATCATATCCACCGGCTCTGTCGTCTGGCATTAGCCGTAATATTCAACAGCTAC
This sequence comes from Bagarius yarrelli, assembly GCA_005784505.1. Taxonomy (NCBI): domain Eukaryota; kingdom Metazoa; phylum Chordata; class Actinopteri; order Siluriformes; family Sisoridae; genus Bagarius; species Bagarius yarrelli. Next base: position 2,740,112 of record VCAZ01000045.1, on the reverse strand, counting down.
ATTAGCACTTTGTTGGTGCACTTTGAAGCTGGTAGCTGTTAATGCGCAGGAAAGCAAATCTATTGAGCGAAAGGCCTTGTCACGGTGGAGATGAATGAAATATTACAGCTGTCTGCTGGCTTGAACTGCTCGAAACATTTTAAATTATTCATAACCGGAATGTTCAATAGTATTGTCATTACTGTCACCACTTGGTGTCGTGGATTCGTCTTTTTCGTCATTTTAAGCAATACAATTTACATACAGATGAATAAGTTTGTTTTCTCCTGCTTTTTGTGATCAAGCAGTTTGTATTCTCAGCTAAGCCGAAACAGTGCTTTGTGTTTTTGATGGTGGTGTACATGCTATTACTCGCTCTGTTTTATATGAACGGCTAGCCACAGATTTACTTCTTATTAAAAAAAAAAATTAAAAAATGAAATTTTACTCAATTTAGGCTTAAAATGATTGTTGCCGTGCCGCCAGATCTTTTTTTTCTTAAAAATAAGATCGATCGGTATTAAACACAAAGGATTAATTACAGGACAATAGAATACTTGAACATACAAAAAGAGACAGGTCATTTTATTTCTTTTATTTAACACACACAGTATCAAAAGTCAACTTTACTATAAAATGACTTCACTGGTCATGCGATCTTGTGAAACATTTAAAAAAAAAACTAAGCAATTAACATCCAGCCCCGTCTTCCTCTCCAATTTGATTTCATGATAGTAGAACTACGCCCATAAAGACTAATTTCGGAAATGAAAATACAGTGTCGTTATGGGATATTGTGGGAAGGAACAGAACTCCCTAGTCTGTCTGGCAGCGCATTAGGCTCCAGCAGGGGAGCTGGAAAAAGCACTCTGCTCAGTCGGAAGCATCTCTTCACACAACAGTGTTTGTGGCAGGCCTGCATTCACTGATTGGACTTTGATGATCAGACTTCATGGTTAGCTCTCGCAGGGTGACTTTTATCTCTGATGAGCTCTAATTTAAAAGGTAGCAATCTTTAGAGAGACATACTTGTTTGGAAGCTATCTAGAGTGGAGGAACGAAAGAGCTGGAGCAGTGGACTGATGAAAAATTATGTCTTTACTTTTGTAGAAGAATAGCCATGTTCTTTTGGGGCTCAGCAACAATTTTAGGTATCATTTGGTCGTGTTATGCTGAGTGTAACAACAAACAGCAGGAATAGTTTCATTCAAAATATTACTGGGAGAATCACAATACTATTTTAATCAAATGTTTTTTTTTCCTCTATTTCGATGGATGATCTTTATAGACTACCAAATAGAAAATACGATGGAGCAATTTTAATGAAAATGTTAAAAAGAAAGTTTTAGCATAGCATAGAAAGCATAGCATAGATAGCATAGATATAAAGTAAGTTTATAGAAACCCGGCCAATAGAAACCTATTGGTTGAAACCTATAGCAACAAACAACTTTTAACTAGTGTTTGTGTTGTAGTTATACAGAATATATAGATATATATATATATATATATATATATATATATATATATATATATATATATATATATATATATAAAATTGGTAGTTTGGTAGACCTGGATCAGGATTTGTAGGTTAGTATATTTCCCAGGGTTGGTTAAGATGGCAGAGCTTCCAGAATTATTAGGTTGCTAAAGCGCCAATGATTGGTAGCTTGATTGAGCTTCCGGGGTTGGTAGATCTTCTCTGATTGGTAGACCTGTTTTGCATTATTTAAAACTTTTATATACATGGAAGCCTATTTATTCACAGGTTGTAGATGTAGAATAGGATTGGTAAACTTTGGTAAACATGGTAAAGCAGGACTGATGAATCCTCATTAAAAGCTGAATAACTTCATAAAAAATATATGAATGAAACAAAGTTGTGACGAATCATTTTGTAACAGATCCAGCAGGCAGCGGAGCGTCCAGAGCGGAACTTTGTGGACACAAGGCAGCTGAAAGTGTGTGCCACATGCTTCGACCTGTCTGTCAGTCTGCTGCGTGTGCTGGAAATGACCGTCACCCTGGTACCCGAGATATTCCTGGATTGGAGCCGGCCCTCAGCTGAGCTACTGCTCCGTCGATTGGCTCAGGTAGGAATAAGCAATTGATTGATGGGCTTGATCACTTCAGAGAGCTTTAGCATAACAGTGCACTTGATAACTTAATGGTTAAGATTCTGGGGTTCCACCTTTCAAAGGACATAAAGGACATTCAGCTACAATAGTATTAGTGAGATCAGACACTAATGTTGGGTGAGGAGGTCAGTGTTCTCATTTATCACAGAGGCTTTCAGTGAGATGTGTGTTCAATTTACTGTGCAGAGCAGTCAAGTTTTCCAATCCAATCCAATCCAAACACATCATGTCTTCATGGATCTCTGGGGTTTTGTGCACAGGGGCATTGTCATACCGGAACATGTCTTTTATTTCCAGTGAAGGAATAATAAAATGGTACAAAAACATTTTAGTCAACTGTGTGCTTCCAAATTTGTAGCATCATTTTTGGAGAGAAACCACATATGGATCTGATGGTGAGATGTTCACAAACTTTTTTATCCAGATTGACTTATGTTTATCTCACTTACACAACTGAGAAATTAGGCTCAGGCAAATTCTTGCTCAGGGGACCAACAGTGGCAATTTCATGGTGCTGGGAATCAAACCCCGATCTTCCAATTATCAGTCCAACACCTTAACTACTGCGCTACCACTTCCACTTATTCTATAATTACATGATTTATGCATTTACACTCTAGAGTGAGGAACAACTAATTGTATTTTAATTGTAACCTTAGTGTATAAACAACGCTGCAGTGTGTGCAACCCAAACCTTTGTCCGCTCATGGGATTTTATTGTTTGCTTGTTTGTTTTGCACTCTTTTTAACACTTTCTTTGTGCGCATGTGTGTGTGTGTGTGTGTGTGCACGTGTTTTCCTGTTTGTTTTAAAAATAAAATGAAAGTGCAAGGTACGACCTACCTACACATCCCGTCTTTGTAGGTGTGTGTTTATGTATGTGCGAGTGTGATTTTTATTCCTCATAGAGGCTTTTACAAAAAAGGTTGTTTTTCCCTCTAATTCTCATCTTTACTTGCTTCTATTTCTCTCTTTTTTTTTTTTTGTTTTCTTTCTTTATTATTATTTTTTTTCTTCTTGAAATTGAAATTCAGGGCTGTCTCCATTCACTTGAACAGCTTTTCTGAGAGCTTTTCACACCTGCACTCCAGCGAGCGTGTGACGCGTAAATAGCTAGAGTACTTCGGTACGTGTGCTGTTTGGCTAATGACAGGTTTTTGTATATCTGTCCTTCCAGCTCCTGAACCAGGTTCTAAATCGAGTGACGGCTGAAAGAAACCTTTTCGACCGCGTAGTCAACCTTCGTCTTCCAGGTAACTTTTGCACTTACTCCGAATTCCTATTTATACTTGTAGGACCACCATAAATAGGACTGACCTTCTTATGATTCTGGTCAGGTGTACGATTTCTCAGTATTATTAATCGCAGATGTGAGTAAGAGTTACGTTTATAGTCAGTATTTAGCTAGGATTTAAAACGAATACTTATTATTAATTTGACTTGAATAAAACCGTAATACTGTATTATTAGTACATGTAAGTATTAGTATTCAAAGCTCTGATGTATTATGAGGTTTTTCAACAAATAAATCATACTAAAACGTTTTTTAGAAAAAATAAACAGCACATAGATTAATTTATGTTCTTGCATATACATTTTACAGCTTGTTTTTAATTCGGGTGGTGTAGAATTATATATTTATAATAGTGTGTTAATGATAAATTCGAGTCACAATACAATTTAATTCAGGATTTATTATACATTTGGCTCTCAAAAATGATTACATTGCCAAAAGGTATGTGGTTCCACTCCAAAATGTTGCTACAAATTTCTCTAGAATGTCTTTGTATGTTGCAGCATTACATTATTCCTTCACGGTTCCAGCATGATAAAACCTCTGTGCACAAACCCCCTGAGCTCCATTAAGTCACACTGTCTTCGACTTTAACATCAATGAACACTTATGGGATGAACTGGGAACAGGGGAAATGGAAGTGCAGTGGTTAAGGTGTTAAACTGCTATCTAGAAGATCAGGGTTTAATTCTCAGCACCACCAAGTTACCACTGTTAGGCACCCGAGCACAGCCCTTCATCCCCAAATGTAAGTCGATCTGGATAAGGGTGTCTGCCAAATGCTGTAAATGTAAATGCTGCAAATGCTTGTAATTGAACACCGATTGAACACTGACCGCACAACGGACCTCCATTAGTGTCCGATCTCACTGATACTCCTGTAGCTGAATGGACACATGTCTCACATAGAAAAGTGGAGATTAATCTTACAGTAAAATAGTTGTTTAAAATCACGTATGTTTGTTATGGTCAGGTGTCCACAAACTTTTGCCGGTATAATATATATTTAACAAAAAAATAATGACCAACCACCTTTTTTATTTATTATCTAAATTATTAAAATGGTAGAAAACTGAAAACTATTTAATAGGTTTATGTCTATGTTTAATAAACATTGCATTTGACTCAAGGACAATAATTAATGAAAAACCTAGAGACGTCCCAGTGTTGGCTTAAATGGCCGTTCTTTGCTGCAAATTTCTTGGGGATCGTAGATCATGTTGGCTTGTAGCTGGTCAGTTAAAATTTACTGAGACTCTCTTTTTATAAATGTTATAATATTAGGCCCATTGTGTGATTATTATATTTGAACTCTACTGGTTGCATATAATGCGATGTTTAGATAATATCCTTGCATTAGACGCATTATTATTATTACAAAGCCGATTTTCACAATGTGAATCTCAAGACAAACACTGTCAATTTTTTTTTTTTTTTTTTTTGCATTGCGCCACATTGCCACACCTTCCTAATCCTAATTTATCTATAAATATCAATCTTGGCTAAAGCTACTTCTCGACCTGACTGTCTTTTATTATATCCATCACCTCAGTCCAAATCCTGCTGATTTAAAAGTCGTCAGAGGAAGAGACGGTATACCGTAACGCAATTTCGCCAAAGGATATTGAACTTCTCCCTTTGCCCCGAGTGCTAATTTATCAGTGGTGACACGGTAGAATGACAGTATTCATAATGTTTGAAGTCAGGGTCACCCTGCTGGTGCTAAGCGCCATGAGCGCCAATATTTGAGGACGTCTTCGACAAGGTGAGCTGGATATGGATCAGATTTTAGCTAGAATTGAACGGGTTCACATGGGACATTATTAAAGGGCAATCTTTATAAAAAGTAAAATGTTAATATTCTTGAAGGAAATTCGTGGGAGATTGGATTCAGGTAGCTCAAACAGTAGTCTGGTTTACCGACTGAAATCAATTTTATTCAAATATTCTTGCTTTAAGTCGGAATACTAAGTGCACAGCTCATCTGTTTCGCCGTGAATTTTATTATTTCCTGTGTTTTTCATCCCGTAAAGATGAGCTGCGTCGGTTAATCGCGCTAATTACAGACATTGTGTTGCTCTTAAGTGTGTTAGCATGCGAGTAGCTAGCTGCCGAAATCTTTAATTAAAAAAAAAACGGATTGTAAGAAGCGAAGCTTTTTCTATAGCAGTGCTTTACCACAAGACACCGATTTCCTGCCTCTCCCCCCTCGAAAAAGCCAAAAGTGTTCGGAAGTATAGCATCCTGGAATAAAAACAAAACTTTCCTGTGACACACCAGTCATTTCCTGGGAAATTGCTCTTCTTAAACATAAGTAAAATAACTGAACAAATTTACAGCGTTTGGCAGACGCCCTTATCCAGAACCATAAGCCACCACTTCCCACATTTCTTACAATATGATGTCAAGACCAATCATATAAGTAAGGATGTACACTCAGAGTAACCAGAATAAGTCTTTGTGTCTTATTTCAATATTGTTACGGTTTGTCTTCAAATGTCTAGTCCGTACTGGACGATTTTCACCTTTAATGTAGGCTCCATGATATGGTGATGTAATAGGCAGTGCACATGTAAGAGCTCAGTGTGAATAGGTGTACATGTATATTTCAGTTTCAAAGTCGTTTAGAAATGGCACATGGTTCACGTTGTAGAAAATTGCACAAAAGCGATTTAGAAATTCAATTATCAGATAAATATCATCCGGTATCTTGAATGACTTGAGCCCAATTTGCATTGAGGACATGATTGACAAGTTTCTGACGTCTTTACACGATTGCTGCTCAGTGTTCAGGAATGTACTGCTCTGCAAGTTGCTTTAGTGGCACCGCTGCAGGAATCCGCAGTGATTTTCTCTGTAAATTCTGAAATAAATTGCAATACCGATGAGGTTTATCCAGGCTACATGAGCAGGAGGAAAAAAACTTTTTGGTTTTCTCCAATATGGCCTGGTTTAGATTTCTTTTTAACATTTTTTGAGGGTTTTTTAACAACCTATATGTTTGTTTTATGTTACTGAAGAATTTTTTTAGGCATATTTGATTTGCTGGGATTTTTGCTGTCTGACATGGCAGAAAAGAGAACAATAACACTTTGTTTCATGTTTGAAAATGCTTTTTAGAGCACGTAGAAACTAAAATAAAACAAAAATAGATACTACACTGTAAATTTTTTTTTTACCTGTAAACCTAATCTATCAATCGATCATTTGTTCTATCTATCTGTCTGTCTGTCTGTCTGTCTGTCTGTCTGCCCATCCGTCTGTCCATCCATCTGTCCGTCCGTCTGTCTGTTCGTCTGTGTCAGTGTGTCTATCTATCTATCTATCTATCTATCTATCTATCTATCTATTGTTCGTTTGTTCGTTCGTTTGTTTGTTCGTTTGTTTTATCTACCTACCTGTCTGTGTCCATCCGTCTGTCTGTTCGTCTGTCAGTCTATCTATCTATCTATCTATCTATCTATCTATCTATCTATCTATCGTTCGTTTGCCCGTTCATTCGTTTTATCTACCTACCTGTCTGTGTCCATCTATAAGCATAGATCAAAAACAGTTAATAAAAAAATGCAGTTTTTAATAATAACAATTCTATTTAAATAATTACTATGTGAATAACAGTTTTTTATAATAGATAATTGTTATAAATAATTATATTTTAATAATAAAAATGAATTTGTCAAATATAAAATTGCAAATTCTTTTAAAACCAAATATTTCAAGTTTGGTTTGTTTTGCTTGTTGTAGTTTTGTTCAATTTTTTTACAGTTTAATATATTAATAGCTATTATATTAACTAATAATAATGAAGCTGATCGGATTATTGTGGGTTTAATTCCCACCACCAACAAGCTGACAATGTTGGGCCCCTAAGCAATGCCCTTAACCCTCAACTTTTCAATAAAATAAAAAATAAGATAAAGGGAAGTGGAAGCGCAGTGGTTGAGGTGTTGAACTGCTAATTAGAAGATCGGGGTTTAATTCCCAGCACCACCACCGGACACTGTTGGGCCCCTAAGCAAGGCCCTTAACCACTAATTGCTCAGTTGTGTAAGAAATAAATGTAAGTCGCACTGGATAAGTGCATCCTCCAAAACTGTCCTTAACAAGGGTGCCAAAATGTTTCCTTAATATGTTTAACATTTGTATGTGTGTGTTTGTGTGTGTGTTTACAGGGCTGGAGAGTGTGGATCATTACCCCATTTTGGTTGCAGTTACTGGAATTTTGGTGCAAATCCTGGTCGACTCTGGTAGACAGGGGTGAGTCCTTGGTTTGCCTTATTAAAGAATTAATACAAAAGCCATTTTGAGCTTTGAAAGGCTGCATTTAATGTTGAAAAGTAGAAAAAAAGCAACCTTACAGAAGTAAAAGAACCTTTTAACGCTCAGTTACCACTGAGCCAAAGTGCCCTGATTTACTGGACGGCCGATTTTTGGTGTCACGACTTTCCCGCAAGCCTCAGACACCGCCGTTTTTTTTTAAGGACCTCGGTAGCTCAGATAAACAGAAGCAATGGCACACTCGTGCTTGCCTGTACGTGTCCTAGTGAGTAAGCGAGGGAGTGTGTGTGTGTGTGTGTGTTAGTGTGTTAGTGTGTTTAAGTGTGTATACATGCCCTCACCATTTTCTAAGAGCGTCTAACACTAATTGCCTGCTCTGATTCCTGCAGCGCTGTCTGACACCTACTGTGTCCCAGTGTCATACATGCATCTCCAGACTTGTTGGTAAAGATTAGGAGCAGCGTCCCTCCTGTGGACAATCTGTTTTGCTTCTGACCTATTTTTAAGCTTTGACCTACAAATGAGGTTGGAGTGGTGATAAATGTATTGTCCTGTGTAAATATTCCAGCGGTTGGTAGGGAAAATATAATTTGAGAGGCGATGCCATCTGTCGGGCTACGTAATGTCTAAGACTCATCAAAACCTGGTGTTTGGTGTTGCTGTTTACAGCTTCACATGTTTGGTCAGTAGGTGTTGAATCATCTACAGCAACAGCAGCCTCAAACGTAGTGCCGGGCAAAATATATTATTATCATAATATGCTGAAACAAATACATTATATTCTCCACAAGCACCTCTTAACTGGTCCCACCAGCCACCAAGATGCAAGGTAGGTCTGTCTCAGGAAAGTTTTTCTCTTTTCTGGTACCAAGATGGTAAAATGAACTTCACATTAATGTCAGTACAGCCTAATCACTTGCTGTCCATGAGTTGGACTGCTAACTGCACGATCGGGGTTCGATTCCCAGCACCACCAAGTTGCCACTACTGGGCCCCTGAGCAAGGCCCTTAACTCCCCAGTTGCTTAGTTGTATAAAAGAGATAAATGTAATTCGCTCGGGATGAGGACGTCTGCCAAATGCAGTGAATTTAAAATGTAAATGTCTTCAAGAGACGGTTAAAGACCTACCTCTTTACCTTTTTCTATGTTTCCCTTTTTTATTAACGGGGTGGTTTTGGGTTGTTACACTTTGTTTTGTGATCTAGCGTACCAATGATCTGATCTGTTCAATGCTGAGACTGAAAGTACTTTTGTACGTCTCTTTGGATAATGATGCCTGAAAAATGATATAAATGTAATTGTTTTCTATAGTAACAGGGACCGTTATAGTAATTATCACAGGGGCGTCTCCAATTATCCAATCTGATAATGCCATCAAGTCATAACTACGAGTGGGATATATTCTCTTTAAGCGTCGAGTTGTGGGCGTGTCAGTTAGAAAGCTACATAGAATCGATGGATACAACATCTGTCCTCACAAGCTGATTTTTGTTTAGAATTAAACGATATAATTGCATTGTACAGTTACCCTATTCCAGATTTAGAATTAATCCTACGATTAACCTCCTCACTTCTTTTAGAGTTTGCTTATTTAGCCGCAACAATATTAGTGAGATAAGAAACACTAATGTGGAGGTGAGGAGGTCTGGGGTGCAGTCAGTGTTCCAGTTCATCCCAAAGATGTTCAATGGGGTTGAGTCAGAGTCAGGGTTTTCTGCAGGACACTCGAGTTCTTCCACTTAAACCAAAACACAGTATGTCTCCATGGAGCTCAGGAATTTTTGTGCACAGGGACATTGTCATAATGAGGCAGTGTTTGAGTCTATTAGTTTATTTTAAGTACATTTTAAGCATCGGTTCTTTTGTGCGCTTAAAAACATGATTTTTTTTTTTACTAATGCTGAATAAGTGTTAACTAAGTATTATTTTATTAATACTATAAATTGAATAATTAAATAATAATTATTTTATTATTAATTCAGGTTTTTGTTAGTTATTGCTAAAAATCTTTTAGTACTGAACTAAAAATATTTTTACTGTTGTTATTTACACTATTGTTACTGTTGTTATTGACAAAAAAGTATTTATTTACATACTAAATTATTTTTCAATAAATTCCAGTTTTTCATAACATTGTTTTTTATAAGGTATTGATTTTTTCCCTGGCTTGCTAGCATTGACTGTATAGATTTTAGCCTTTTTATTAGTACTGGTTGAATAGTGTTAATTTTAATACAAGGTCTTATGTAAAGCATTAAGTATTACGCATGCCATGAGAAAACTGATGCCAGTGAACCTGTTTGAAGGAGCAAACAAATTAGCTTTATCGGTGTGTGGAAACAGCCAACTAGCAGTGTGATTTCAAACCTAGACAATATCATTCACCAAGCCAGTTCTAACAATTTGTCAGGATCGACCTGGAGCTTGGAACCCAACATGTGCCGTCAAACCCAAACAAGTTTACTCTGTGATGTTGTTTTCAGTCGTCTTATCTAAGCCTAGGATTGGAAGAGTTTATCGTATTTGCCAGAAGGTAATGCAAAAATCAGATGTTGTTGTTTATTTATTTATTTATTTTTTTGGTCATACTATTGTTTTACCTGAGGTATTTTGCAAAAACAGAGTCAGAGCCAGTGAGACCTTGTCAGAGTTTGAAAAATGCAATGTAATTCTGGCTAAAGATAGTCCCACCAAGAGGGCACAGAATCAGAAAAACACAACAGTCGCTCAAGGCAGACGGTTCCAGTCCTTGTGATGTATTTTTGTCCTATTGTGTGGAATATTGTGACATCCTATCCAAGTTATTATTCACAAAATATCTGGGCCAGAAAAGAGGCTTCGAGGACAGGCATGATCTGACTTACTTGGTATGCTAGACCTGAACTCAGGAATTCAGCCTGCCCTCTTCCATTTGGTGATTTTGCTCAAAAAAGACATTTGTATACATCATCCAGGCTGTGCATCCAGGCTTGACCGAACAGAATGCTAAACATTTGATCTTGCTCTTTTCTTTCTCTTCGTATTTTTTTTTTCCCATCCTGCACTTGCTTATCCCTCTAGCGTTCTCAGATAAGACATGGCCTTTTCATCTTAATGTCAGCCAGCTTACGCTCGAGGTGTCTCTGTTTTACAGGCTTTCATCTTGTCTACCCTCTTCCCATAGTGCTGATAGACTAACTCACTCATGGTTTTTTTTCAGCTTCAAAAGATGACCTTTCTTGACAAAAATAAGGTGACTGTATTGGTCTTTTGGTTAGAAGGCACAAAAAAAAAGAACGGCTTTGGACAAAATGTAATTTTTTTTCTGTGGGCTTGCCAGGGCTGGCTCAAGCCTTTAGGGGGCACTAAGCAAAATTTTACTAATGTTTAATTATTATATACATATATACATACAAATATATATAAAACGATCTGTCATTTCATGTACTCTTGGGAGCCACTACTTGCCAAAGGGGCTTTAGACAGCCGCCGCTTAGTTCACTTATGCCTTGAGCTGCCTGTAGGACCAGATAAAGACAGAATTACTGATGAATACTACAAAGTCTTCTTTTCATATGCGCTAATAAACACCACTGTGGAGTGCAAAAAAAATACAAAGAAATCCAATTCTGAACACTGTAAAATAACTGACACTTAAAATAGATTTATTCCTGGTTGACTGTGTATTCATGCATTGGTTAGACTGAAAAGTGGGTGAAGTAAATTTGTCATCGAAAACAACAACAAATGCCACTAAACAGCGTGATCCCATTATTATTTTCCACAGTGTAAAATAAAAATAGCACCAGAAACACCTTTTCTATTTTAAGCAAAAGTGAAAAAAAAAGTGCCGCTGTACTTGGCATGTCACACCCAGAGCCAAAGCCTTAATGAGGAAAGCACTGGTGTGACATGAGGCACCTTCTGTCATGCCAAATCCCTGCTGAGGTCTATGCTTGTACAGTGTCTGCTGGTTTACTCCTCCATAATCATTCTTTAAACATCGAATAACGTCACTGATTATTATAAACAAACCTTTCTTTAATTCAATATATGCACTGCATATCTAGTAATCAAGCACTCATTTTCCAACACTTTGTAATTATAATCGTTTACTTGAGAATGAACAAAGCAAGATATGCATTAACATGATAATTAGCTAGATTTAAAATAGGTATTCGTTGCATAAGATCCCTTTAGAAGATTTTCTCGACCCATTCTGTTTTTGTAGATTTCTGCAACACTATAATTCTGATATGTTGTTAGTTTGAGGCACGCCGCTGCTTCAGATGTGGGCTTTTTCTGGTTGATATGAGAGAACAGCATGTGGGAAAGAGGGTGTAATTCTAGAGTGTGCTTTTCCACCTGGGGAAAGCCACACCCACTCGCACCTCATTTTAAACCTGCATCAGTAACTCTTCATGGAATGAGTCAGGCATATAAATGTCCAGTTAGAGCAGCAAAACCCACAGGTTCATTTGATGGAACAAACTTTGAAAATATGTTTCTATGTACTAGATTTATTTCGAGCTCAGACACGCACAAGCTGTTTGTGCCTTGCCTGGGTCCAGAGGACCCTGTTTGATGACAACAGCCGTATGCATAGCATTCATGGCTCAGGCCCTGCTGCAGCTAAGGTGCAGTGGGGCTCGCAGCTTAAGCTAGCAGAGGATTTAGAGATGTCCGGAGACTCTGCCTTCAGAACAAGGGACTGGTTGGCCCTAAAAACAGCAAGGGCCAAACTGTCCTGAGTCATCAGAGTGCATACGGCGAAAAAATCCATGGCCACCTTCAGAACAGCAAATACACCTGGCGAATGTGTCAGGGCATCGGGACGATCACTAAATACAAGACCACCTCACCTGCTTGTGACAGTGGCACCTCTATCCCAGAGGTGCTGAACGACTTTTAGGTGCAGAACTCGATTTGAGGTGCAGAACAATGTAGCAGCGTGGAGGACCATCCTTCCTCTCAGCGACCAGGTGCTCTGTCTAACCACAGCTCCTTATGTAAGTCTGTTAAACCGGACAACATCCCTGGCAGATTTTTGAGAAATTACACAGGCCAACTAGCAGATGTCTTTGCTGACATTTTTAAGACCACTAATGTTGAACAATATTAGACATGTCCAGGAAATGGGATGTATTCCCAGTGTCAGACCACAACTGAACCAGAGACAACAATATAAGCGGCTTAGCTGGATTAAGGGCGAAGGAGAACTGAAGCATTTTTTTCAGTGGTCCGAAGTCTTCCTTTTTAGATGAAAATAAATTTTGTATTTCATTTGGAAATCAAGTTCCCAGAGTCTTAAGAAAGAGAGGGAAGGCACAGAATCCAAGCTGCTTGAAGTCCAGTTAGAGTGTCTACACTCAGTGATGATTTATGGGGGCATGTCATGTGCTGGTGTTGGTCCGCTGTGTTTTATTAAGTCCTAAGTCAATGCAACAGTCGACCAGGAGATTTTAAAGCACAACATGTTTCTATCTGCTGGCAAGCTTTATAGAGATGCTGCATTTCCTTTTCAGCAGGACTTGTTTCTTTCCTCCAGTGCCAAGAAGACTCAGAACTGGATTGCTGACTGTGGTATAACTGTGCTTGACTGGTCGGCCAACTCACTCGACCTGAACCCTGTAGAAAACCTATAGAGTATTGTAAAGAGGAAGAAGAGAGACACCAGCACCTACAATACAGAAGAGCTAAAGATCACTATCAAAGCAACCTTTTGTACAAGACAAACAGACAGACAGACAGACAGATAGACAGATAGATAGATAGATAGATAGATGATAATAAACAATCATATTTGCTAATTAAAACTTCTTTCTGTCTTTTATTAACCGATGGTGTTAAAGTGAGTGTGAAAGCGTTATTTCGCTCTCACCAGTCTAATCTATCTTCACTGTCTATTTTCCAAATGCAATCGAATTAGCGGAAAACAGGAAAATTTATTTTCCAGCGTTACCCATTGTTATTCATTGTAAGTGATGATGGTTGTAATACAGAAAGTGCTGGAGGAGTAAAGCAGAGTTCAGCTAAAGACCACACAGAGCAGCTGACAGTAAATTTACAGGCTTACAAACCCTGACTGGCTTTAGTTTATCTAACATGAGATTAAAGTGAGCAATTTTTTTTTATCTTTTGTGAGCCACAGATCCAATAAGTCATCTCCTGGCAACACGTCGTGACTTCAGACTTCTTGTTTCCTGCTGCTATCTCCTTGCCGGTGTTTTTTTTGGCCTATCCTGACACCAATGTAAATGGTTCTTGCTTTCTTTTAATAGTTTTTTGGAAGGTATGAGTAAGATGGAAGTCGGGGTGGCAAAAAGGTTGCCATGGAGATGACTGGTGAATGCAGGTGAAAATAAAATAGTGTTTTCACCTCGGATCTGGAGGAGGCAGAAAATCTCAAGAGTACAGCATGGAATTGGAATAACTGCATAAGCAAAAACTGGGAAAGGTAGAATTTACTACTGGACATCACAATTTATTTTGCTTCTTTTAAAATTTGATTGCTGCTTTTATCCAAAGTGATTCATAAGCAAGCAAAAAAATTCATCGAAGACTGTTAAAGGAATTACATGAAATTGATTGCATTATTTAAAAACAAGTTCAGAGGAGTTGGAGGATAAACAGATAATCTTTCTTCTGACTATGGAACTGCTAAATTCTGCATAAGCAAACTAAGCGGCCACCTAAGGCCCCTATGGCCACCAGGGGGCCCCCAGGAGTACATGAAATAACAGATCTTTTTTTTTTAAAATTACGTAAATGGACAATGGTAATTATAAAAAATTAAATATTCAATTAAAAAAAATCAATAATATTATGTTAACAGGAAAACGTATGCATAGGAGGGTAAAAACATTGCTATGATGTAAGCAACACTCTACAACAAATAAAATGATAATGGAAATGTTAGATTTATAATGTGCAAATAATCAAGAATTAATTAATTAGTCATATTAGCGGCATAGAAGGGCCCCTAAATTCAACATAGGACCATGTAAAGGCTTGGGTAGTCCCTGACCGTAATACTCAAAGAAGCTTTTTTTTTAATGTCTCCGTGGAGACTAGCCACATGATGAATTATAGTATTTGAGTAGGTCCTATTTGTCGGTGGTTTGCATATTAGATATTACTAAAGACCTTGGAGTTTGTGCTAGTCTTCAGAAATTAGATTATTACCATAGTGTTTGATTCAATTGGCCGAACTGCTGAAAAATTAATCAATGAAATCGTTTTTTTATTCTATAAATCATTAGACATTAGGATCCTGGAGAGCGGCCAAGATCTCTAGATCGCTTTCCTTTCAATCCCTTCCCTTCCCTTTCCTTTTCTCCCTTCCCTCCCCTTTCAATCTCCTCCCTCTCCTTTCATTCCCCTCCTTTTTTTTGTAAAATATGAATTATATATAGATAGAATTACTAATTTATGTATAAATATGTGTTTATTGTATTTTACAAAACAGATTCATAAATTTACATGTGGAGGTTTAAAGAAAAGATCATTATGTCTGCAATACAACCTGACTGTCCAAAATGCAACCTTGGGTTTTGCTTTCCTCCTGCACCATGTCACATCCTACTTGTCCACCTTTTTGTACAAGGTCAGCTTTCTGTGCTCCGGTAGCCTGGGGAGCTAAGCTCATCTCCAATTATCCCTTCACTTCTCCTCTTTTTTTTTCTCCCAAAGCATCTATAATTATTGGGGAGAGCCAAAAAGCTTTGCAGGAATCGTGCCAACACGGTTGGGTCTGATTGCTCCAGCATTACGTCTCTTTTTATTACTTTCTTTATTTCTTGCTGTTTTTTTTCTCCGAATAAGAGCTAAAGTGGGCCCAACCTCGAGCCATGCACCACAGGGGCAATACGATTCTCAGGCAATTTCAGCAATATTCCGTCTTGTGTGCTTAGTCTGCATGACGCATTGCCTTAGTTTAAAGCTCTCATTATTCACTTTCAGTTTTCTGCTGAGTGGTGGAATCGTGACAAATGAGCTATGATGTGTGACTGTATCATAAATGTGGGCAAAAACTTCTACAGTTTTTACATTTACAGCATTTGGCAGACGTCCTTATCCAGAGCGACTTACATTTATCTCATTTATACAACTGAGCAATTGGAGGTAAAGGGCCTTGCTCAGGGGCCCAGCAGTGGTGGCTTGTTGGAGCTGGGAATTGAACCCACAATCTTTGGGTTGGTAGTCCAACACCTTAACCATGAGCCACCACTTCCCATCACATAAGTTTATGGCAAAAAAGATTCTGTGGTTGCGAGGTAAAAAAAAGGACAAGATCCCATTATTCAATATAGTTTACAATTTTTGTTTTGCATAACTTAGCAGTTGAGGGGAAACTGGTAGCGCAGTAGTTAGGGGTTGGCCTGCTGATCGGAAGATTGTGGGTTCAATTCTCAGCTGCATCTTAGCAGCAGCGATGCTGGGCCCCTGAGCAAGGCTTTAACCTTTTTCTACTCAGTGAGATAAATGTAAATAGCTCTGGATGAAGGTGTTTGCCAAATACTGTACATGTAAATGTGAAAATGCTCCTAAGTAAAGTTTTTTATTAGGGAAAGTGGTGGCTTAGTGGTTACGGTGTTGGACTGATACCAGAAGACCGGGGTTTGATTCCCAGCACTACCAAGCCACCACCATGGGTCCCTGAGCCCCAATTGCTCACTTGTATAAAAAAAGTCGATTTGATTAAGGGCGTCTGCCAAATGCTTTAAATGTAAATGTATTATAAATAAAGGTGGAAGTAATTTTATACAGATGCCGATCTTAAACCAAGGACACTGGAGAAATATTATGGCTAAACAATTCGCAGCTTATCATTTATAAAACCTGACTTTATGCTAGCCAGTTTTCCAATATTTTCAACATATATTGATTAATTAGACGCTTCTGATTCTACCAGCAAACTAGCTACAAAACATAAAAGGAGGAAAGTGGTAGCACAGTGGTTAAGGTGTTAGACTGCTAAGTAGAAGATTGGCGTTTGAAGATTGGCACCACTGATTTGCCAACGCTGGGCCCCTGAGCAAGACCCTTTACCCCTTAATTGCTCAGTTGTATAAAAGAGAAATGTAAGTTTGCTGCTATATGTCAACCTTCTGCTTATGCTACCTCTTCAAGCAGAGTGATACCCTTAGTAAAACACTAACTGCACTCTCTTGCATACATGAGCTGGAAACTACGATTGGCTTGTCTTACTTTGATTGACAGAAGACAATTGGTACCCCATTTTCCTGTTTTGGTTTTCTGGTCCCTGATGAGTGTGACATCGTCAGGATTTATGCTTTGGATTAACCAATGGGTTTTGTTCAATATGTTGGTTGGTAAATGTTATTAGAATTCAACACCAGGTGTTCTTCTGGTGGTAAAGTGGTGACAGAAATACGATTCTGTTTATCTGTCGTTTTTTATGATTGACTATTGATTGAAATTAACTTATCTTAATATATTTATATCTCTTTATGTTTTGCTGGTTGATCATTGGTGCAGCTCTCTCTGTAAATTCCTTACACACCATTTGGATTGCTGGTTCCCCTGTGGCCATGTGCCTGTGTGATAGTTACAGCCAATTCAGAAATTGATAAAAATTCATGGTTTGTCATACTTTCTGTGCCAGGATTTTCCCGTTTCACACACACATTATAACCACACATTATCCGTTGGCATGGCTTGATGAAATTCTGCCAAAAGTGTGTCTGTGTATAACGTTTTCATTAGCATTACCTCCCTCCTACTCACAGTCACAAAGCCTACGAGTGATACATTGGTAGCTTAAGCCTCCATTAACAAAACCAGGGTTGGTTGTTGGTCTTTCTGCACATCAGCGAATGGATTTATTGTCTTATTCCTGTAGTGATGTTCCTTATTTAGTTTTCTATTTTTTCTGCTGTGGAAACATCATTTCTGTCAGTGAACCTGCTTAAAACAAGATTAAGCACACACGAGAATGAAGGTCATCTTGGCCTAATCAAGAGTTTGTTGTTTGCCACCGTGCAGGCAAATATTCTATACAGTATGCTGGCGAATGTAGGAAATAGGTGCCTTTTGAGAGAACTGGAGTATATGGGTTCAGTGATGGAGTATAGGAACGAGCGACGGAGTATTTGGGTTTAAGAAAACTGTCCAATCACCACTTCTTTTGTACTGAAGGTTAAGCCTTGGATGAAAAATGAACTGGTGTATC
Source organism: Bagarius yarrelli (assembly GCA_005784505.1). Lineage (NCBI taxonomy): Eukaryota > Metazoa > Chordata > Actinopteri > Siluriformes > Sisoridae > Bagarius > Bagarius yarrelli. Next base: position 2,722,245 of record VCAZ01000045.1, on the reverse strand, counting down.
CAGCCCTGGCAAGAAATCATGACATTTTGGATGATTGTTATAGTTGGCTAAAAAACTTTCTGCTCACTTTATGGTGCCACAGTAATTAGATTGTGATGAGGAGTAATTGGGTTAGCAGTTTAAGTGGAAATGGAAGGGTTTAGGGTGGAGATGATGCTACAAATCACCATTAACATTCATCCTTGGTTTTCATAATATGTTGGTACTAATTGTCAATATTTTTTTAGGAACGTCATTTTTTGGTGCAGAAATTGGCAATTTATTAGTTCAGTGGTTGTTTCATAACTAATTATATTCTTATAATTAGATTCATGTAGATCATTTGTAGAGGTGAGTAGAGTATCAAAAATCTGTACGCAAGTAAAAGTGCTTAAGTAAATGTAAAAGTTATAATCTTAATAGTTACTCAAGTAAAAGTGAAAAAGTATCTGATGAAAAACTACCCAAGGAGTTTGTTACTAATTACTTCTGAAATTTTTAATGCTGAAAAATGCTGTAATTCTTGTATGCTGCGATGTCAGTTTGTTTTGTTGCACACAGCATGCATCGCATTATGAAACTATTGCTTTGGAAGTCTTCGAGTGAAAATATGGACTGAACTTGAGGTCACTGGTAGGGATCTGCCTCTGATAACCACACACACACCTCTTCTTCGGCTGTATCTTCCAACTATACACACGCTAAACTTAAGCGGGAGACTTGTAGCCTCTACAAAGTCTTACGGGACTTGCAAAACAATTCATACAAACTACTTATTTTAAAAAAAAAAAAAAAAAACCTTATAGTATCAGAGGAATGCTGCCAAATTTAGCGAAATTAAAAACGTTTTTTTTTTTTTTCCATAAAAAATGAACTTCAGTAGGAGTATGCATCTTTAAATATACTCCAAAAGTAAAAGTCACCCAAACATAGACTCAAGTAACTGTAATGAAGTAAATGTAATTGGTTACTACCCACACCTGATCATTTGTAAAGTCATATCGAGTTCCTATAATAAATATGTTCTAGTAAAATTCTGAAATCATGTGTCGCAAATAGCGTAGAATGCGTAGCCACCCTACAGCGTTTTCCAGCTAATTACTACTCTACTACAGCAAGTTTTAACCCTTATATATATATATTTCAGACTTGTGATGTTGAGTAGTGCTTTTTTACATTGAGGCTCATTTCAAAAGATTGATTAATTTGGACCTTGGAGCTTCTTTTCATCATCCAACGTTTTCATCAATGTATTAAAAAGACTGTTTTTCTCTTGCTGGTTATTATTGACTTGCTTTCGGCTTAGAAAACGAGGTTGTATTAATGCTTATGTACCTGGCTTTTCTGCTGTAGTTGGAGAATTGTGTTTTTCTCTCTATAGGAAAAAGTAAATAATCTAAAGGAAAAAAGTCTGATGAAGGTTTCTGTGCAAATAACTGTGATTATAATGATGGAGGTAAACAATGGTAGCTTAAAGGTTACTGCTGTTGATTTCTTAGCATTTCCAGAAGTTTCTGTTTGTCTTTCTTCAGAAGACAGGAAGAAAAACAGATATAAGTCACAGTATTGATGTATTTGTTATGTCCCATATAAAAATGCTATAGTATTAGAGAGTAACTTTACTACAGAACATGCAGGAAAATGTTCTGTGGTAAATACTGGGGTGGTATAATTTCCTGTAGTAAATACTGGAGTGGTATAATTTCCTGTGGTAAATACTGGAGTGGTATAATTTCCTGTGGTAAATACTGGAGTGGTATAATTTACCTGGTATAATTTTACCATGGTAAATACCGTGGTAAATACTGGAGGTGGTATAATTTTCCAGGTGGTAAATCTGGAGTGGTATAATTTTGGTACCATAAATACTGGAGTGGTATAATTTTACCGTGGTAAATACTGGAGTGGTATAATTTTACCTGTGGTAAATACTGGAGTGGTATAATTTTTCTGTGGTAAATACTGGAGTGGTATAATTTTACTGTGGTAAATACTGGAGTGGTAATTTGTCTGGTGGTATACTGGAGTGGTATAATTTACCATAAAAACCGTGGTAAATACGGAGTGGTATATTTTTCTGTGGTAATACTGGAGTTGGTTATATTTTGGGTGGTAAATACTGTGGTCGGTGTTTATAAAATACGTAGTGGATAATTGGTTACCGTGTGGTAAATACTGGGTAAATTGGTATAATTTTTCTGTGTGTAAATACTGGAGTGGTATAATAAATTTTAATTTCCGTGGTCAAATACTGTGGTAAATACTGGAGTGGATAATTTTATAAAAAATTTGGTATAAACCTGTGGTAAATACTGGAGTGGTATAATTTTTCTGTGGTAAATACTGGAGTGGTATAATTTTTACTGGTAATATGGATGTTAAATACTGGTGAGTGGTATATGGATATAATTTCCTGTGGTAAATACTGGAGTGGTATATTTTATTGTAAATACTGTGGGTAAATACTGGTATAATTTACATTGTTTCTGTGGTTATAATTTTACTGTGGTAAATACTGGAGTGGTATAATTTTACTGTGGTAAATACTGGAGTGGTATAATTTTACTGTGGTAAATACTGGAGTGGTATAATTTTACTGTGGTAAATACTGGAGTGGGTAAGTGGTAAATAATGTGGTTTACTGTGGTAAATACTGGAGTGGTATAATTTTTCTTTATTAAATATGGAGTGGTATAATTTCCTGTGGTAAATACTGGAGTGGTATTAATTTTCGAAGTGGATATTTTACTGTGGTAAATACTGGTATTTAGTAAATACTGGGTATAATTTCCTGTGGTAAATACTGGAGTGGTATAATTTTACTGTGGTAAATACTGGAGTGGTATAATTTTACTGTGGTAAATACTGGAGTGGTATAATTTCCTGTGGTAAATACTGGAGTGGTATAATTTTACTGTGGTAAATACTGGAGTGGTATAATTTTACTGTGGTAAATACTGGAGTGTTTTAAATAGGTTATAAAATGGTTGTTATGGAATTGTTATAACTCATTTTAAGCTAGTTGAGGAAATGCATTAATATTAATTCAATTCTAATGAACATTTTATTAGTTACATATACAATCACATACAATACAACATGCAGTAATTTTTTTGACAGCTGTCGGGTTATAAAAAACAAGTCAAATATGAAGGTATGGAAACGAAATAGTTTTAGAAAAGTTTTAGAAAAAATTATTGAGACAGTATAATAAAAAATACACATATGAAAACTAAAAGTTAAATAAAAATGATTATTATCCTCTTAAAATTTTCTGATGTAAAATATTGTTTTTCAGTGACGGCTTCATGTAACAGTTTTGTAGATTTTACTCCTTTATATGAATCCACAATATTAAGATTTTAATATTGTTCTTACTTTACTTTACTTTATAGGATTTGGCTATAGACTCCTTTATCCAGAGCTACTTACATTTATCTTATTTATACGACTGAGCAACTGGGGGTTAAGGGCCTTGCTCAGGGGCCCAACGGTGGTAACTTGGTGGTGACTTGTGGGAATCGAATCCACAATCTTTCATTTAGCAATCCAACACCTTGAACAGTGAGCCACTACTTTCCCCTTAATTTAATAACATCCTAATATTTGGCATTACATTTTTTTTTTAGATCTGGCTCCAATCCAGGCCTTTTTGAGACCTTTACCTTTCTGTATACTAAAGCTGTTAAAATGCAGTTGAAATTGCTGACGCTGTGGTGTGTTGTTTCTTGAGTTTGTATGGCTGCCCTGTTGATTGATGAGCAGTAAACTGTGGACACTCTTTTACAGATTGAGCTCCGCTGTTGGAAAATACATCATCTTTGATTTGTGTTCTGTTGAAATCGTATGACCGGCTTTGGCAACCGCTAAAGCGAGATTTATGTGATAGACATTGCTAGCTATTGTGCTTGTTCTGCAATTTCTTTTCCTGATCATTTCTTCTCTCGGTCATCTAAGATAATGTGTTTAATGTAATCAGTGACATTTCAATTTTAGCTAAACCTGTTTCCTACAAAATGTTATTCTTGTGACATCAGTAAAGTCAATCATACTACAAAAACCACATCCCATTCACACACATTGTATTAGTGTTAAACTTTATTCACATCCATGTGTCATTCTCAACATTATTCAGATCCTGCTGTCAATCCTTACACGGCTATGACACGCGCCTGGCAACAGCTGGACTATGTTATCTTATTGCTCAAATCTGGAGCAAAGGCGTCTGTCGTGAACCGTGATGGCGTCAACTGGTATCGCCATCTCCAGTATCACTAGTCTTCTTTCGTCACACCGTTTGCCAGTGAATGCAGCGTGGGCAGAATCCTGTTCCAGGATTCCATCTGTTGTGTCTGAAACTGTGTCCCGTTAATTCATTGTTTTCTCAGCAAGGAATTAACAGAACCAAGGACAGACTTGTCTCGAATTTTCTGGCCTTGCTGTTACGGGTACGTGCTCCTCTCACATGTTACTGTGGAGTCGAAAGAGTGATCCATATGTCAGGAGTCATAGAGTGTTTGCCAGATGAGCGAGAGAAATGATGCACCTGGAGAGGAGAAAGATATCAAAAGTGGAGGAAAACACAGAACGAAAAATCAGTTGACACTACAGTGATAGCTTTGGTTCCTTTTGTAATGTTTCCTTGTAGTTAAAATTGTTACCTTTAAAGGTACACTGGTCAATCCTTTTAGGACATACCATTACATTTACATTTTACATTTATAGCATTTGACAATTGCCCTTATCCAGGACCTGGGGGTTAAAGGCATTCCTTGTTTTGGGGCCCAGCAGTGCTAACTTGGTGGTGCTGGGAATCAAACCCTGATTTCCCAATTAGCAGTCCAAAATTAACGTGTAATTACATGTACTGACTTGGTAATACAGCATGGAAGCCAAAATAAAGGTTACGCTGTGTGAATTTGGCCATGATTTGGTCGCCTAAGACAAATTTTAAAATCATAAAGGATTCCTATAATTCTTCGCTAAAATCTCTGGTCGCTAGTTTAACTTATTTATTATCAGCCGATTAATGGCCATTGTGATCATTTTTTTCCACCGATAAACTAAAAGATTTAAGACACTTTTTTTCAGTCGGACTTAAAACCGAGTAACCAATAGGAGCACCGGACCTGATGATGCAATTAGCACGACAACTACAAACCACCTTGGTCTACTAATTAAAAAAAAACAACAACAGTGATTAGTTTAATGTGTCATTAGTACACACTGGCTATAAATAAATAAATCCAGCAAATCACTATTTTTGTATATAATTCTTGGAAATTCTGCAAGTTAGAACTTGGATAAAGACAGTCACCATGGTCCTGGGTATGAAGGAGGGGCAAAAGATTAAAAAGCTAGTTTAATCAAACACTATTTTGCATTTTAAAGTTCCTCTATGTTCTTTGGCACACTTGTAGATTAGTATTGCTAACCATCTGAGCAGCTCTGTCACTTTCTAAGAGTGACAGCTTTGCTCTTTCTATGTTACCGTTAATGAAGTGACTGTCCTTTTAGGTGATAGGGAAGTGTTAGAGTCAGCATGATTTAAGAAACCACTACATTCCGTTGCTCCAGTGTGCGTGTTTAGTAATGGTATCGAAAGCCAGTAGAAACTTACTGTGGCTAATTGCAATCCTGTGTCCTGGTTGCGGAAGAAAAATGGCATGTTAGGGATTGTTTTTTTATGATTACCCCAATTTTGTTGTAAGGAAAAGTTTGCAATATGTTTTTCAGACAGTAAACACTTTCACATTTGTGTCTTAAGGTAAACTTACTTCAGATGCTTTATTTTCGAAACCAGCAACTTTGACGGTAATAATTGTTAGCTGTTTTACAAAATAATTTACATAATAAAAGTAAATCTTTATAAATGTCTGTTTCATTAGTTTTATTAATTACTACTTGTGTTACATTAAATAAAAGCCTCTTACTATTTTAGTATAGGGAAATTGCCCTTTATCACAATATGTACTATAATGTTAATATAATATTAACAGAACATTATTATATTTTAGGATTTTAGGTCTATTTGTCACATAAACTCTACAGCACAGTGAAATTTTTCTTAACATACCCCATCTAAGAAAGTTGGGGTCGGAGCGCAGGGTCAGGTATAATACAGCGCCCCTGAAGCAGGAAGGGTTGAGGGTCTTGCTCAAGGACCCCACAGTGGCAGACTGGCTTCAATCCAGGTCTTCCTGGCATTCCAATCAACAACTTAACGCCTTAACCATTTGAGCCACCTCTGCCCCCCTTCCCTATTTATATTTACATTTACAGTATTGGCGTTCAGTAGAAGCCTTTATCCAAAGTGACTTACAGTATGTTTATCACACTTTTTACCCAACTGAGAAGTTGAAGGTTAAGAGCCTTGTTGGAGGTCCCACCAGTGGCAGTTTGGGTGTCCCTGGAATTTAGCTAACAACCTTCCGATTAGCAGTCCAACATCTATTACCTTTTCCACTTCTTATTTCATTCGAGAGTTGTTTGTTAGGTTAAGGTCAGAGCTCTGTTACTCCAAACTTCATGTCTTCATCAATCCTGCATTGTGTACTGCATGTTGTCTTTCTAGAAGAGGTTTTGGTTTAACCCCTAGCACCAGTGATATGAAAAATGAATTGCTACAGCATACAAAGACATTGGAGGAAGTGGAAGCTCAGTGGTTAAGGTGTTGGACTGCCAACCGCAAGATTGGGATTCAATTCCCAGCACCACCAAGTTGACAGTCATGTGTTCAAATTTTGGTCGTATCGTGGGCATCAGGCCTGTGTTTGGACACGGAATAATAGCTGGTGTTATTTCCCCAGCCGTCTACTGTTTTGAACAGATATCAATAGCGGCCATTATCAGCGTGGGCTAATGGTAGAAAGCGATATTGTATTGTGTTGACACTCTCCTGCCGAGACGCTAATGCTTTATTTACTTTAGGACTATTGTTTGGTGCTGGCTTTCATCTTCTTCGTAAATTAAATATTGTCAAGCCTCCGCTCGTGAAATTTTCGCTCTCCTGTTTAAGAGAATTTAAACGCACAGTCGGTGCATGGGATCTTTTCGTACACCCTGCTGTCCTGTCATCTGTAAAGACTCGTTTCTACTGTTTAAACTTAGCCATGCTATTGGATCCATTTATCTTTAACAGGGTACATCCCGCTCCAGAAGTTGGCCTGGTTCATTTATCTCTTTTAGCTGAGCTCACAGTAGACCAACCGACCAAATGTTTGGAACTGGAAACATCTAAATATTTTGTCACCACTGAGATTTATATTAATATTTTCCAAAGAAGAGCTTATAAGGCAATGGCCTTGGTACATGAGATAAGCAGGATTATTGGTGGTTTTTCTTTTTCTTTTTTTTTTTTTATTGTTGTTCTGGATTTTTATTCGTAATGTGAGATGACTAACTTAAGCCTACATCAGTCTCTAGCTTCATGTCTAAACATCCTGTTTGGCTACATTTCATTTCGGTGTGAGAGTACAGACACACACTTGGAGAAAAATCCTCAAGGAGTTCCAAGTGATGCACAGTGTTAAGCAGCAAATACAGAAGCGCAAAAAAATGCCTTCGGTCAGTAGCGAATTGCATTTCCAACAAGTTGTTTAAGCGGCTGACGGTGGTATTGGTAACCTATAGTGAATAAACCATAAATAAAACATGAAAAGCATAATGGAGTGGAAACAGCTGGTTAGTCACATGGGTTCATGTCAAAAAACCACCTCAATCGAGCGTAAAAACATTTTTTCCCCTGGAATTCGCCGTTTTCATCACTCGTTTCTGATGCAATACTTGCTAACACAGAGTGATGAAAACATAGCAAGTGATGAAGGTATTCACAAGGACTGGAAATCACTATGGTCATTTGTAAAGATGTTGTCCAAAAATAGCAGCCTTTTGTGAGTCGGTATAATGGAATCCGTGTGGAGCAAAGTATAAATTGTCTGAATAAATGATGAAGATGACTGATGAATTCAGGTTTAGATGAAAAGGTGGATCTTCATTTGCTTCTCTCAGGACAGCCTAATTGTGATTTATCCAAACAGATGGCAACGTCTACTATCGTAAAATTACCTGGTTTGCCTAAACTATTGCTCCAATACGGCGCACGGATATCGGTTGTGCTGCTTTATCTATTGGGAAGTAAAGTTCAGAGGATTTGATGAATTCTTAATGGCGGCAGCCCTCAGGCTTTCACTAGGGAAAAGCATTCATTATGGAGAGTATTCTCTCAACATATAAGCTTTCTCTCTCTCCCAAGAACGTTAGAGCCCTGGCTAGAACACGCACAGCCAATTGGAGTCATTCAGCATCAGCTTTTTTAATTAAGAGATAAGATTAACGTTCGCACTTTTTTAGTTCTGCTGCGTGTGTCAATTTAATTAGCATCAACTTTAAAGGCTGTAAAGGTAAACCAGAGACAGTGATGATTATATATCTTGTGTGGAATTCATAGCCAAACACCACCAGGTGGTATTTGTGGGGTCACTAATTGTAATGTAATTGTAAACTAGCAATAAATTAAAGGATTACATAAAAAACAGAGACGTTGCATGTTTAATGTTGTGGATGAAGCACAAGAGGATTTATACATCTGTCTAGAAATACTCCATATCTCTTTTTATCTATCTATCTATCTATCTATCTATCTATCTATCTATCTATCTATCTATCCATTTTCCTTTTTTTTCCATTCATCCATCCATTAGTCTATCCGCTGTCTATCCATCAATTAGTTCGTCTGTCTATTTATACTTCATATCTGTTTTTTTATCCATCCATCCATCCATCCATCCATCCATCTGTCATGTTTCTTGTTGATCTTAATCAGACAATCTAGTTTAGGTATTTTAGAAACTGCCTATTTTTCACACACATCGGTCTCTAAGGTTTACACAGATTGATTAAAAAAAACAGCTCGAATAACAGTTTATCTGTTTCCACCGGCTTGTATTTTGCTAACAGACTCTTGCTGGACACATGCTAGTGGAAATTAAACGTTATCTATACGATGCTGCTAAAATTAATGACGTCCATATAAGTATTTTTATAATCGCAAAATTGGGAGTCCCTAAAATCTTTATATTACATTCCTTAATCTATAAGATATTCCTGTTTGAATTAGTTAATCAAGTTGACATCATCCACATGGTTTGCCTTCTTTTTACCCTTTACAACCCATTACACACTCTGGGCTAGCCAATAAACACAAGCAAATCAATTGCACATTTGCCTGTTCACGGTCACGGACTGTTAGGCAAATCTAATTGGATTTCTTCAGTAGAGTGTCTTAAGGGTGGAAAGCTCACTGAAACTTTAGAAGATGGAAAAGCAAACCCATTTTAGCACATTAAGCGAGACGGAGTCACCCTGTTAGTTGATTTTTCATTTTAGTTACATCTATAGCCTCCTGTTACTCAGATTGTTTTTCTGCATATGAAGATCTGTCGATCCTCAGAGAATAGGTGGAAACCCCTTGGTTTTTTTTTTATTTTATTTTGTAGCATTAAATTAGTTATAAAATGGAAACCTGGGGACATATAGGAAAGCCATGCTGCTTTCTGGAGCAAAACTAACGGCTGCTGTATATATAATAAATCCATATGTGGTGAAGAAAATCTTGATTTCTAAAGCTCACAGAGACCCTGATGACGGTTCTATTGTGTCTTTCTATCCATTTAAAAGACTATATACACTTATATGTAAAAAGATCTTTCTATTGATTTAAGAGTCGTGCCGATAAGTTAAAGGGAATATTGATATTCTTTTTGTGGGTGTATGTGTGTATTCCTTTCCTTTTGGTCCTGAAATCAGCCTTTTTTTCCAGACACACAGATGGCAGAGTCCCTCAAAGGCACAGACATTATGCAAATGAATCAGAGCTTAACATGTTCAACTGGCTGGCATGGCTTCCTTGGGCTGTTATGGCTGCCATGGCTAATTGGGAGATATTGAACCTTTTTAAACTCAGGAGCATGCGTGCACATACACACTCAACCACACACACGCTCCCTTATTACTTTCTATTGACATAATTATTAATGCAGCCAGTACTCCAGTAATTAAAACCTCTTTAACATCTTGCCACGTGGGGACCTGATAAATGTCCCACCAAGGTCAAAACAGTAACATTTGTCTCCAAGAAGACCTATAGAAACACTCTCATACATACAGAAACACTCACTGCAGGTCTGGTGACTGTATCCAGAATGACTTGTATTTGTGCGGTATAGCGGCATTGAAAAAATACCAGAATTTTTTCTGAATTTTAAATGCTGATCCGAAAATCACCTGTAGGCGGCAGTTCTTTCCAAACCGCCGTTATTATGAAGCAGCTGTCTAAGCGAGAGGTTTATATTTAATGCTCTTTTACTGGCTATCTGAGTCTGAAATCTAAGAGAGAAACGGAGAGAAATAATAACATGATTTTAAATAATAATTTGACTTTTAAAATAAAATAAAATAAAATAAAATAAAATAAAATAAAACAACACTTAAAAAAAAAAGTTAAAATTTAATGCATTATATTATGCATTAAATTTAAATATATTATCTTATTTTTATGACAGCTTGACATTATTGTCTTGCACGTTTACAGTTCACCTCTGCTCCCTGTATCACAGGTGAGCACACTACAACGGACAATGTACAGATCAGATAATTGTTTAGTTATTATATTGATAGCTGGCATTAAACAACGAAAACAGATAATTATTTATGAATGATAAATTTACTAATACACATTAATTATGTTAACATTACTTTATGCATAAAACAACATTAACCAATCACATCTTCACAACATTAACAAAATCACATCTTGAGGTAGCCAGCCTACTATTTCATAAGTACTATTAGCAACGAGAAAATGTGATTATTTGTCACTTATAATATCGATTCGAACCCTAGTCTGGTTTCTCTTGATTAAATGGGAACCCTGGTGCATTCGCGTTAATTTTAAATGTTATAAATGTGCATTGCGCAACTCAATGTATTTTGGCGCTGTCATACACAGTAATGCATTCCAATACTTTTGTGCCTAATAATATTTCCCTGCTACTCACAGTACATATGTAGTAATAAAATCTAATGATGTCATCCTCTGGTAAACCCCATGAAAGGGTAACTTAATTTCCTGAACCTGTATGGATATAAGTACAACATGGGTATAAGTAGATAAATCACCCCACACAGGGAGTCGTGGATTCATCGCTTCCTGGTCCACGTGATCACTTTTACATGACTTATTTTTCATGCATCGTTGCTTTGCCAGTTTAAAAGCCCTGTCTGTCTTTCTCCCTTGATACTAGTTGCAATGGATAGACCATATGCATCCATGTGAGTAACTATAACAACCTTTAATAATTAAATCCGAAATTTCTCCCGAGCCTTTTGACAGGTTTAGTCTGTACAATGATGAATGAAGTAATCAGGCCAGCCTCACAGACTTACATGCTGCTCACAGATATGGATTGGCTTTAAGCCCTCACCTGCCTCAAGAGTTGCGTACAATCCCCCATATTTGAATTACTCCTTATAAAATGGGCTAATAAAAAAAGAAAAAAAAAAAGAAATTCCGTTATGTTAGTAAACACTGTGACAAACAGTAATGATGATAATGATAATGATGGTGATTATGATGGTCTCGTTATTATAGATGTTGATAATGTTTTTCATGCATTTAGTGCATACATAAACAGATGAAGAGAAGGATTCAGTATGCAGTTAATCAGGAGGGGGTGGGGGTGGGGCTTCGGCACTAGGGTAACGTTCCGTAGTAGATATATTTACTTTAAGAGCACTTAGGAGGCAGTGTCTTTTAGCCAGAGCAATTTACCTTTGTGTTTTGTGATGTGGCTTTACTATAATTTTCATTTTAAAAAATAATTCAGACCAGCCTTGGTTCTTGTGCTTTGACCAAAAAAGATTTGTTTATTATACATAGGTACTTTCTCAAACTTCAGTTTAATCAGTCTTTGTAACGTGAACAACCTTTTACCTTAAAGCACTTGTACTTTTGTACATAAGTGTTGCAGACATAGAAAAAAAAACAAGTAAACCATAAAAAACCTAAGCTGTCATCCTAATTTTTTTACCAATAATGAGTAAGAAATTTACCTCTGGAGTCGAAGCACAATGGTTTATTAGTAGACTGATAAAGAAGGCATTTGTCTGGGGTAGGAAATGGGGAAGGGTTGTGGAATGTTAAGGGGTATATACCAATACACCATTTGTTTCCTTTAATCCAATGTATGGTCTGCGTATGTTGTAAGGTTTTTATCCAGATGATAGGTACTGACTGCATTACTAAGTGTCTATAACATTCATAATAAACAGATCGACCAAAAACATTTACAATATGTAAATGACTTCCTTTAGCCTTTTCCACATAGTCACATAATGCCTAATGCTTTTATAATTTAGACTTAAAAATTCATTTCTACCACATTCCATCCTCTATAATAGTTGTGCTATTTTGTAGAATAATAGGTTACAGTACAAAGCAGAGGCATAGATATTTATATATATAATCTCTAAACAAGGCGTTTACTGTACAGCTGTTATTCCTTCAAGGCTCAAGCAGGGTTAAAGGGTATCCAAAGCCTCATGCATACTTTCCTTGTACCACAGTAGCACATTTCCATCTACAGCATGATGTATACTTTCAGGGCAGTGTTTGGCTACATCTATTTTCTTACCTGTCCTGTGCCATTTTTACTTTTTACTTTTTGTTTTCCTTGGTTTGCTATGTTCCCTGCCTTGTCTGTTGGCTTTTTAAGCCCTCTTTCTGCTCTGTCCTAAAAGGCAGCAGAACTTGCAGTCTGCCACACTGAAAGACCCACTAGTTTAGTGGAATGAAGGTTTGGGGATAAAGGCAACCCCCACGCTATGCCACAATAGTGGTGTCTGAAAAGACTGAGTTGAAAGAGTCAGCATTGTTTCGTAGTATGTGCACCTTTGGATTCTCGGAGACCAGTGCCTCCTTGGGCCTCCCATTCTGTACCTCCTTGATGGGCTCCAGAAAGACCACATGCTTGTTGTTACTGACCTTGCGGCCGGGACCCTCCGTTGTGGCAGGTGGCGTAGGTGTCAAGATTGAAGACTGGGCACTGCATTCGTTTGCTGGACTGGATGTTGCAGGTAGTGGCTGTTTACGGCACCAGCAGCGGCAGGGCGTCAGATAAAGATATATAAGAACCAGTACTAGGCTAACCACACATCCCAACAGAGTGGTGAAGCCAGTGTTAAATGGTTCAGACTCGTGGAGATGCATCGTCACAGTGATGTTTACCTCCCATGTCTCATTCCGTGAATGTTGGCGGTCCAGTGCCATGCACCAGTACACGCCAGAGTCCTCCACTCGCACAGCAGTAATCTCTAGGCTTCCATTTGCATACATTCGCATTGCATCATTGTTGCCTGGTGGGACGATATATTCCTTGTGAGGAGATACCCAATGGTAGGTGAGCTGTTGTCCCTTAAGCGAAGTCTTACATTCCAGCAACACTGAGTCTCCTGCATCTACTTTCAGGAAATTTTCGGTGTCCCCAAACTGGTTTTGTCTCTTTACAGTGCAGTTTTCAAAGAAGCGAGTGTGTTCAAGAAACACCGAGGCACGAGGTTCCCCATATACTAAGCACGTATGCTCCACTTTGTAATCCCTGACTGAAATAAAGTTTTTCTGCTCCCATTGTTTAAACATGCTATACATTGCACATTCACAGATCAGACTGTTGTTGTGCAAGAATAGTCCACCTTGAACTAAAACCGGCAGAGCTACAATGTCCTCAACAGGTAGCTTAGGCATACGGTTAGAGCTTAGGTCCAGCGTGGCAAGAAAAGGATAGGTCCAGCTCCGAAAAGAGAAGAAGGGAAGTGGCAAGAAAAGGATGGCTGATAGAGGAAAGGGAAGAAAGGAAAGAAAAGAAAAGGATGGCTGTGCTCCTGAATAGAGAAGAAGGGAAAGTCTGTCAGACGATTATGGCTAAGGTAGACCTTGCGCAGGTTGCTCAGGCTGATTAATGCTTGGCTTTCCACTCTAAAAATATAATTATTAAAAAGAAGTAACTCAAAAAAAGAAGTAGAAAAGAAGTAACCGACTTCATCCTCATCCCACAAGCTCTTGAAAGTAATAATTATCCACCTTGGTCAGCTGGTTGGAGGAAAGGTCAAGGTGGCGCAGACTGCTTGCATTTCGAAAGGTTCCAGGGGAAAGGTTGCTCAGGTGATTGTGGGCCAGCCGCAGGGTTACAAGATGGGGAAGTCCTGCAAAACTGCCTTCCTCTAGCTTAGTCAAATGATTGTGATTGAAATCCAGTGTGGCTGCCGGTACCGGTAACTCTTTTGGTATCCACTTCAGTCCAAGATTGCTGCAGCTTAGAATGTCTGATACTTTAAGACATCCAGCAGGTAGGCTAGCCCTGGTCAAGTGCAACAGGAGCGAGCCGAGCATCAGATGGGCGGCCACACCCTGAGCACACAGCATTGTGCCGTCAGGATGCTGCTGGAGGTTGGCAGAGCAGCCAGAGTGCTACAGGGGTAGATGCCCAAACATTAGGAACACAGTGATTCAGATGGGATGGCAAGATGGGGTCTAAAAAAAAGGAATTGTAAGTAAATAGATTTTAAACACCGGTTCAACTAATCTAAATAGCCAACTGGAGGAAACTGTCAAGATGTTCTTGAACTAACAGCAACATTATTATTTAATTAATGAATAAAGCAAATATTTTTTACACCTACCAAAAATCTGATTTTAATCCAAACATCCCAGTAGTTCCACCATTGACACTTTGTTGTCAATATCTTTGGTTTTTTCAAGCTTATGGGTTATTAAAACTGCTCTAATTTGTGGTAGCGCTTAGAGCTCGGTAGCTTCTGCCCCATGCCCGAGACAGATATCACTGCTTTTGGTGCTTCCAATTCTTAAAAGTCTGCGTTGTCTTCTAGTTGTGGCATTTAAATGATGCCCTGAGAATGTTACAATATGATTTTACTGTTTTCTTTAGACTGGGATAAGATCTTTAAAAACATAAGCATTCTGTCCAGCTTGATTAAAATAAGTAGGAGCCGAGTGGCGCACTCGTGGCAGTTCAGAGAAGCAAGCTGTTAGCTTTACGCAAAGGATTTATGAGTCATTACTTACAAGCAGTATCATGTTGTTGTTTTTTGAAGAAAGCAACAGCATCTCTTTATTTTAAAAGTAAGAAAAACATCCTCAAATTATTTTCCTCAGTTCCAAACCAGTTTGACCGACTTTTCCAGTCCTTTATTTCCACACTTTCTTATATCCACGTGGCATCAAGAGGACCGATGTTTATCACACAAAGCATCCACCCTTTTCTCCTCTTCTGGGGCTTTTGCTTGATTTCAGAACGTATCCTTCTCCTTTTTCAGTCCTGTGTATTTCTTTTATCTTTTATTCCTTTCTTTTTGCTCCCTATGCTTTTCTTTTTGCTCGTGCTCTCCCACTCTCAGGCGGTCTCATACAGAGCATGTGTGTACACTACACTGTCGCTCTCTCTCTCTCGTGCTTTCTCTCGCTCCACTCTTACAGTTTCACGGCCCTAGAGGAGGGGCATTAAGGAGTTTCTTCGCAGCACTGATTGGTTGGTGCTAGGATCTATAAAAAAAAGAACTGTGCAATGTTTTGTTTACTCTTTGTGTCCTTCCTATTATGTACTTCTTTACTTTTTTTTTCTTGAATATATTTCTTTTTGATTAGGTCTGAAGGACTCACTGCTTTTGCTAGTGCTTATTCGATGTAGCTTTAATTAGTCTGAATAAATGATGTCAGGGGAGGAAATAACTCTCAGCCGTGCACTTTTAGCAGTAATTAAATTTTAAGCTGCAGATTTTTAAATAATGGTAATATAAGGTTTTAAAATATTATAGCGTAGTTAACCTTCTGAGTTTTAATATCCAGAAGCGAAAGAAAGCGAAAAAAAAATTTTTCTGCAAAAAAAAAAAAAAAAAAAATAAAATAAAAAAAAGTTAATTTTGTTAAGGGAGAAATCCAGAAGCGAAAGACCTAATTTCTTTATGCATGAATAAAAAAAAAAATAAAAAAATATTAAATTTCTTTTAAAATAAAAAGGATTTGTATTAGCATTTTTGTTGGAAAAAAAAAAAAATTAAATATTATTAAGGTACATGGTGTAAAATCTAAGCAGCATTGTTAGAATCTGCTTTTGGTGAAGTTTGCTTGCAGTTTATGAGCAAAGAATTCTTTGGATTAGGAAAAATGCATGTTTCTGCAATGTATAAAATTCGCACTGCATGCGAAAAAAACAGTTGTTTAAATAAAAAAGGAATTAATTTTTTACATTTTTAATCGTTTACTATTTAAACACGTCGCTGTGTAATGTGTTGCTGCTTAATCCTTTTGGTCTGCTTGTGTGTGTATCAGTTGACCAGGAGTTTTTCCTTTGCCTTTAAGCCATAATTGTACACACAGTGTCGGCTGTCATAGTTCATTACACTCAGTGTACCCGCAGCTTTACTGCACTCCTACACACAGAAACAAGGTCTTGCCGACTTTCTTCGCCGTAACCGCTTCTCTGCTGGATCTTATTTAAAATGTTATGCCGGTGATGATGAAACGAGGTGGGTTTTGCAGGTTATCTTGTAAGATCATCTCTGCTCAGCTGACATAATAACTTCATTTCAGCGTGTTATGTAAGGACTGACCATTCGGACGGTTTAGAGATTATTTAGTGAAGGAGAAAAAAACCTTACGGCTTTAAAATGGTGGGAACTTTGGCCTGGTCATTTTGTCCAAACGATATGATTTCATTTAGTAGGTATGGAGGTCAGAACAACGACCTTGAGATAAATCGCTTGGAGCTGCGTCTGTGTCCTTCATGACAAGTAGTAATTTGACAATGAAGGCTCTTTACCTTCACGGCTAAATTTTTTTCATGTCAGGGACGTCCATAGAGCTTCAAACATCCCTTTATTGCTGCTCAAGGTTTAATACAACTTTCTGCTTGGGGAATTGTTATATAATTGTTATAACATTGTTATAATATTTAATTTGGTGCAATTCGATCTGTATTCATTGTTAATAAGCAGCTTTTACAAAAAAGATATTTGCTAAGTTTGCTGATCTAAAGAAGAACCTGAAGAGGAACCAGACTGTTACGAATAAGAGATTTGAATGATTTTTGACAGGCATAATGATCACAGCAGCGGCCTACTTCTGTCGCGTAGAAGTCGAGTAAAGGAGTGTCAGAAAGAATGGGGCTAGAAGTGCCTTGCTCATGATTACCCTACCCGATGTTTAAAATAAAATAATCTCTAAAACACACTAAATCAGAGTCACCTAAATCCCAAATCAGGATGGGTTCCGCTTTTTTTGAGTCTGGTTCTTTCTTAAGGTTTCTTCTTTATTGTATCCTTGCCACAGTCGCCCCAGGCTTGCTCACTAGCAAGGATTTTTTTAACATTAGTCGTGGAATGTTGTATTGTTACTTATGTTCTGTAAAGCTAATGTCCATTGTTTAAAACACAATATAAATAAAACTTAATTGAATTCAATTGAAAATGAACTTTGATTCATTGGTCAGCAATTAAAAAAAGATCACAATTCAAATAAAATTATGCACACAATTAGTCATCTGCTTAATTTCTAGTATGAGGTACGGTAATTAATTACGGTAATTAAAAATAAACCATATAAATTTTTTTGTCTAATAATCAAGCAGACCGATCTTTTTGTAACCGCTGTATGTTTTAATTATACTTATTGCCCGTTTGTGATTTTTCTGAGACATTAAATCAGAGATCAGAAAATGGAAAAACACAGCAATCTTTTCCAAAGTCTTAGGGCAGAACATTGACTCACTCGACAGACAAAAGGATTCCTGAGGGGTTCTCTCAGCTGTTGTTGTCACGCATTAAACTTACAATGGTAATTATTCTGACTGACTTTGGCTTACAAATCAATCTTCCTTTGTTGCGCTTTGAAGAATCTGTAGAAAAAAATTAAGGCTTTCCGCTGAGCTGACACAAGCTACAGAAAAGCCCAGAGAGACGTTTAGCATCTCGCGGTAGGGAACATGCACTGAAAGGTCTACCTGAACAACCTGTTCGCAAATGCATCATAAGGTTTTTTTTTTTTTTTTTTCCTTTTTTTTTTTTTTTTTTTTTTCTAAGTAAAAGGTTTCAACTACTGTATAATCCACCCAAGTTTAAATGAAAAAACTCTAAGCTTTTAAAAATAGAGTCTATAGAGTATAAAAGGTTTGCTTTTTTAAGCCAGAACTTGCAAATCAAGAAGAAAGATCAAGAAGAAAGTGCAAATAAGAAGAAATGAAGGAAATGATTTGGATTTGATTCAGTAAGTAAATATATTTTTAACAAGTTTAAATGATAGAAATAATAATGCACATGGAATGGAAAACTGTTGGGGTTACAGACAACACCAGACAGGACAGTACAATTACACTAAAATGATGCATTATATTTGCTTTTTTGTAATAGTTAGTATCGAGTCTAGCATTAACACTGAGGTTTAAGACCAGACAATGACTATGTGTGGGACTATGCAGGAGGAGACTAAGAAGACTAAGAAGAGTAAGTGACAAAGATGGGTGTTAATAAATAAATAAATATATATATGTGTGTGTGTGTGTATATATGTGTATATATGTGTATGTATATATATACATATATAGTCTTAGTAACACCCATCTTTTCACCTAATTCTCCCACTGCACAATTAATGACACCTGTCACTCAATATCCCCAATCACTCCACACACACACACACACTTACTCCCGTATACGCTGCACACATAGTCATTGTCTAAAACCTCAGTGTTAATGCTAGACTCGATACTAACTATTACGAACCTTCTCCTTCATAGTTACCTGTTTCTGGGCTCCTGTCCCCGACTATCTTTCGCCCCTTCACTTCTGGCTCTGTGGACTTCCTCCTGCTCTCTGACATTCCACAATATCCTCCGGCTCACCGTGCCATCCTTCGTTATCACCTGTTTCTTTCATCATCAACAAACATGCCCATCTGGGTTTTTACTAATCTGTGTCACTGCCTGGCATTTCGTAACACACACGCACACGCACACACACACACACACAGACGTTTATATATAAACCGCTTTTTTAAACTTTTTTTTAATTTTTTTTTTTTTTTTTTTTTTTTTCTCTTTACAGAAAATATGTTTTATTAGATACCTCAGTTTCCTGAAATCTTAACAGGAGCCCGCTTGTTGTGTATATTGTGTATATATATGTGCATTATATTTGTATATTTGTGTGTATATTTATGCATTTAGTATGGACAGGGTAACCTATTTTAAGTTACTTTGTTCTACTTGTTTTATCAGCTACCCCTGCCCTACACACTGCTGATTACCTGGTTCAGGTGTGTTCAGTCAATCAGAGGGTTGGACTCTCTCCACCCTCATCTGAAATGGTATATTCCAGCTTCTGATTGACTGAACACACCTGAACCAGGTAATCAGCAGGGTGTAGAGCAGGTGTAACCTGGAAAATAAGTGGAACAATGTATTCGACAACAGTGTACAGTTAAAGACTATGATTATCCCTTAGGTGTTTTGTTTATTTTGTGTGTTTTTATCCACTAATGTTACTGATGTTACGCAATGCATGCTAACGGTATCTTGATTCCTTGTTTATCCACTCATCGTCCTAAAGGTGCTTCCTTTGTGAAAATAGAATTGCTGCCAAAACTGCTGTTCTAGAAAAGTCATCACATTCTGTCCAATCAGAACATCGTCCTCACTTCTGTATGCTCTCTGGGATTAACCTTTATTTAACCACCATATTCATGCTCGGTTGTCTTCCTAATTAGCAAAACCACATGCTACCACGTGTTCTGCTTTTGCACATGTAAAGTGTCTCCCTTGAGAATTGCCTGGTGTGAACATACCTGGTGAGAGGGGACATGTGTGCATGACATGTTGAAGCGCATTTAGCTGTTAATATGTTCTCAGGATGGTGTTTGTGTTTCTTTCTCTTTCTGTGTTTGTTTTTTTTTTTAATTCACAAATCAGACCACTGCTTTCGAAAAACTGGTCGTTTCTTGTCATCACTGATTTCAAGAATATTTTATCGACTCGAACGTTAACGAGAGTTGGACATGTGGTTTTGGTTTTGGGTGTGTGTGTGTGTGTGTGTGTGTATTTTAGTGCCAGTGGTAAGAGATGAGTGGGTAGAAAATGGCTTACTCCGACGGCTGTAGAGTAAGAAGCGATGTGTGTGTGTGTGTGTGTGTGTGTGTGTAGAGTAAATGGATTTTGAAAAACACCTTCCAGCTACATTCTGCCTCTTCCAGTTGATCAGTAGGACAGCTGCCAGTTAGGTGTGTTAATGTGTCAGACAGTGTGTGTTATTTTTCTCGAACCCATGTGGTCATTTATTTGCTTTCGTTGTTTATCTGGGTTACTTGCCCACTCCTGTGGATTTCATTAATCATGCCAGTGTTTGCATGTCAGACTCGGTGTGTTTACTTATGTCAGATTTCTCTGAAAGGAGCATTGATGCATCTAATGTTTGCTTTTTAATTTCTGTGATTAATCTCAAAATGCTCAATACCCTCTCACCGTTGCTTTTGCCTAACAACATCGGATGACTAGTTATTTTTAGAAATGGGACTCTCTTCCAATCCATTAGTGACATGGAGCTCTTGCTACCATCACTGCTGACCCCATGTTGGTCCCTTGTTCCATAAATGTATGAGGAAAATGGGTTGGGAAACAACAGATGGAATACAACCGGTAGATATAAAGAGGTGCCTGAATACCACGCCTACATTCCATGCATTCCATTTTGAGTTTACAAAAAAAAAAACACCCTTCAGCAAAGACTTTCCACTGTGGATATTTGCTCTTTCAGCCACTAGAACGTCAGGCACCGATGTTGAGTTTGGAGACTGTGCAGTCTGTGTTCTAGTTCATCCCAAAGGTGTTCAGAGGCAGGGCTCTGTGCAGGACACTTGAGCTCCTAAACATCAAGCAGAACATACAATGTCTTCATGGAGCTCAGGAGCTTTGTGCACAGGAGCAGTTTTTTTTGTGCCTTCAAATATTTGGCAACATGTTGTATAAGGTGTTGGAATGCTGACTGGAAAATCAGGGGTTCGATTCCCAGCACCACCAAGCTGCCACTGCTGGGCACCTGAGCAAGGCCCTTAACCTCTAATTGCTTAGTTGTATAAAAGAGATAAATGTAAGTTGCTTTGGATAAGGGCGTCTGCCAAAATGCCGTTAATGTGAATAGTCAGTTCTTCATAACATTTTGGTAATATAGTCACCTATATGCACTGTATTACCAAAAGTTTGTGGACACCTAAACATCAAAAACATATGTGGATTTTAAAGATCTCATTCCAGATTTACTCCAAGTTTTGCTGGTAGATTAGGCTTCACTCTTCTAGTAGAACTTTCCACTACAATTTGGAGATGAAATATGAGATTGGTGTTTATTTAGCTACAGTAGTATTAGTAAAATCGGACACGTACTCCATGTGAGGAGGTCTGTGGTGCAATCGTCGTTCCAATTCATCACAAAGGTGTTTGCCGGTGTTCAGTTCAGGCCTTTGTGCAGACCGCTCGAGTTTTTCCACTTCAATCAGAACGCATCTTAACCAAATATTTCAGTCTGTTAGTTCCAGTGAAGGAATAATAGAATGCTACAACATATAAAGACCTTCCAGACAACTGTGTGCTTCCAAATTTGTAGCAACATTTTGAACCACATATGATCGGGAGGTGTCCACAAAAAAAAAAAAACACACACACACACACACACACACACACACACACACACATATATATATTACATATTACACTCCTATATTTGATTATCCTGTGGTTTACCGGTTTCCTGAACCATCACCGCCTTCATCACTGGCAATGTGTTGGTGATAAAGAGATATGATTCATTACAGCTATTATCCAATCGATTTACCAAACAGATAAATTTACCAAAAAGCATAAATCATTGCACTGCGATTCATTACTGCAAGTAATGAAAACGTTTATCACATGACCAGCTCGCATCGTAAACTTCTTGTGTGAGTAGGTGTGGAAAAAATGTACAACCAAAGACAAGGTAAAAGATAGTGAACGGGTGTAGCACCCAGCAGTAAACCTTGATGTAGCGTCTTCAGACTAAACTGTAAGCATCGGGACTTGCTTGTTTTTTTTCCTCCTATCTTTGAAGCATGTTGACGCTCAGTGTGTATCAGTATTGGCCGAGAAACAACAACGGAGGGTCTATTTTTAGACGCGTGTTTGTTTTTTACTGAGGTGTTGTGTCTGTGTGCTGTCAGAACAAGTGTGCTGCTGGTGTTGACCTTCATCATGTCTAAGCAGTGGATGACAGGCTGTGTGTTTGTTTTTCCCTCTCGCGCTCTCTCTCTCTTTCTCTCTCTCTCTCTCTCTCTCTCTTTTACGCTTTTTCTCTCAGATTTCTTTTCGAAAACATAGAAAAGTCTTATTTTTTAAAGAATTTTTGTGTATACCAAATTCTGTTCCCGTGGATGGTAATGATGCACTTGGTTGCATTGTGTCCGCAGGTCTTAATACCAATGCCTTATTCTGGATCCTTAACTGTGTTTATATCACTAAAATCAGACCGGGTTGTGTGTTACAGGATCGCTCAGGCTGCCTCGGTGCTGCTGTCAGACCCGTGTTTCCAGCTTCACTCAATCCAGCACCTGCTGGGACGTGGAGATACCAATGCCGGAGCAGATAACAAGAACTTCTCACTGCACTCTTGTGAGTTTATTCATACAACTTTATGATTTATACTAACTAGACTCCATCTGTAGCATTCAGCTAGTCTTTACCTGAGGACTGTCTTAGACCAAAAAAATATTTTTTTCTTTTGAAAAATATTTTTAAAAGTCGAAACCAGCAAAAAAAAAAAAAAAAGTCAATATGTGACTTTCCACCAGGGCTGTGTATTGGCAAGGGCCTCCCGATGCGATACATATCATAATTGATTGGACGCGATACAATATATCACAAGATATTGTGAAACAAATAAAAATACATTGAAATATTAAAAAAAAAATAAAAAGTGTTAACAAAGAGCTAAAAAATACAAAGCCAGAGGCCTCTTATTTTTTCCGGCATGTTATAGTTATACTGACACTGGTAGTTATAGAGTTTGATGGCCACTGGTAGTTATAGAGTTTGATGGCCACTGGTAGTTATAGAGTTTGATGGCCACTGGTAGTTATAGAGTTTGATGGCCACTGGTAGTTATAGAGTTTGATGGCCACTGGTAGTTATAGAGTTTGATGGCCACTGGTAGTTATAGAGTTTGATGGCCACTGGTAGTTATAGAGTTTGATGGCCACTGGTAGTAGTTTAGAGTTTTATGGCCACTGGTAGTTTAGAGTTGATGGCCACTGAGTTTGAGTTTTGATAGCCACTGATAGTTGTAGAGTTTGATGGCCACTGGTAGTTGTAGAGTTTGATGGCCACTGGTAGTTAAGATATGGCCAGTAGTATAGTTTGATGGCCACTGGTAGTTATAGAGTTTGATGGCCACTGGTAGTTATAGAGTTTGATGGTCACTGGTAGTTATAGAGTTTGATGGCCACTGGTAGTTATAGAGTTTGATGGTCACTGGTAGTTATAGAGTTTGTTGGTCACTGGTAGTTATAGAGTTTGTTGGTCACTGGTAGTTATAGAGTTTGATAGCCACTGATAGTTGTAGAGTTTGATGGCCACTGTTGTAGTTATAGACTGGTAGTTTGATGGCCACTGGTTAGTTATAGAGTTTGATGGCCACTGGTAGAGTTATAGAGTTTATATTGGAGTTTGATGGCCACTGGTAGTTATAGAGTTTGAGTTTGATTGCCATAGTTGATGGCCACTGGTAGTTATAGAGTTTAGAGTTGATGGCCACTGGTAGTTATAGAGTTTGATGGCACATGGCCACTGGTAGTTATAGAGTTTGATGGCCACTGGTTAGTTTGTAGAGTTTGATGGACTGGTAGTTATAGAGTTTGATGGCCTGGTATTTATAGAGGTGTATGGTAGTTTGAGGGTTATGGGTAGTAGTTTGATGGCCACTGAGGTAGTTATAGAGTTTGATGGCCATTGGTAGTTTGTTAGAGTTTGATGGGCCACTGGTAGTTGTAGAGTTGATGGCCACTGGTAGTTATAGAGTTTGTTGGTCACTGGTAGTTATAGAGTTTGATGGTCACTGGTAGTTATAGAGTTTGATGGTCACTGGTAGTTATAGAGTTTGATGGTCACTGGTAGTTATAGAGTTTGATGGTCACTGGTAGTTATAGAGTTTGATGGTCACTGGTAGTTATAGAGTTTGTTGGTCACTGGTAGTTATAGAGTTTGATGGCCACTGGTAGTTATAGAGTTTGATGGTCACTGGTAGTTATAGAGTTTGATGGTTACTGGTAGTTATAGAGTTTGTTGGTCACTGGTAGTTGATAGAGTTTGATGGCCACTGGTAGTTGTAGAGTTTGATGGTTACTGGTAGTTGTAGAGTTTGATGGTTACTGGTAGTTATAGAGTTTGATGGCCATTCGTAGTTGTATGGTAGTTGATAGAGTTGTGGCCACTAGTTATGGTGAGTTTGATGGCCATTCGTAGTTGTAGAGTTTGTTGGTCACTGGTAGTTATAGTGTGTAATGGCCACTGGTAGTTATAGAGTTTTAGGCTACCACAGAGTGGGAAACATCTGCAGCGTGGTTCTCCTGAGGAGTCTTTAGAGAAAGTACAGGCGACTTTGACCTTTCTTTCGAAGGTTGTATTATACTTTGATAAACGTTCACAAAACACAAGACTTCATCTCCAATTTTTTTTTCTTTTGTACTTGAACAAAGTCGTCTGACAGACACATAGCGTTTGCCCTGATTGAAGTGTTGATTAGGAGTTTTTTTCAATGAACATTCCAGAATAAAACTTAGCGCTAAGTGCTTTTTATACTCACAAAAAGCAGTTTATAATCATGGTCTTAGCACAGACAGAAAAATTACAGAGATCTCCTTGCTCGCAGTCAGCTTTTCTGTACGTCTCACTACAAGAGGTGAAAAGACTATAATCATCATCATCATCATCATCATCATTATCATAAAGTATGAATCATTTGCAGGCATTTTAAAGCATTTCTGCTCAGCCTTATTTCATATCGAATCATTTAAAGTAATTAGGGACCAACATTTTTCCTATGTAGTCTATAAATTCTGTAGTCTGCACCTTTTGGACTTTTGTTCAGAATCAATGGAGTGAAATGAAAAAAACGTGGATTGATTTATAATGAATTTTTTTTATGTAATAAAAAAAAACAAAAAAAACACAGCAAGCTTAGAAATATCGATCTCTTTATACAGCATATACAGCCATTTCGTTGAAACCTATTGTTGAATTATAACTTAAAAACAGTTAAATTTAATCAATTAACATTTTTTCAGAACACATATTTCGGCTGAATTCTTTCGGGAAGTAATCAGTCAGTCGTGCTTCAAAAAATTAGGCTTTTAATCTGTAAAACCCTCAAAAATAATACAAATGCAATTTCATGGTTTTGGGTTTCGTGCATACCAACTTGTACTTTCTACAATCAGATAATAATGTTTAATAATAATAAAGGGAAAGTGGTGTATTAGCTTTTGTGCTTTTGTGCTTTTTGTGGACTGCTGATCAGTAGAAGATTATTGGTTAATTTTTTTGGGACCACCAATTTGCTACTGCTGGGCCCCTGAGTAAGGCCCTTTCCTTAACTGTTTACTCAGATAAGTTCTTTTTCAAAATGTGAGAAATATCATATATGTATTTGCAAGTATTCATAATCTCTACAATGTTCTATTATTGTATGTTTTTTTTTTAAGTTTATGGTTTGGGGTGATTTCTGGGGTAAATTCACACAGTTATCACATTGCTACAGACGTGGTAAAAGTGACTAAAGGTAAAAAAAATCCAAACATTTGAAAAGGTAATCCATCATCTGCATAATGCAGCATAATAAAAACGCAGTCAGTGTGATGGGAACAATTAATTACCCCTTTAGCAAATTCAGCCAGTTGTATAAATAATTAGGCTTTGCTTTCTGAATGCTTTGATGAATAGAAGCCGTGTTATTGTGATAGAATAATGCATAATACATTAACGAGACGGTCTGCCTTAAAACTAATAAAAAGGTTTGTTTTTATCTTAAGCTTTAAAAAAAAAAAAAAAAATCAATGTCAACACAATTTGGAATCATTTTAATTGTCTAAGTGAACCTGATGCTCTCACCTGTGTGCACGTCTATTTTTTAAAAAATGAAAGGATAATTGACATTGTCCATATTTGTCCCAGCCTGCACTGCAGTGCCATTGATTGTTTTCACTCTTGCTTAGTTGGTCTGCTTTCTGACCACTTTACAGACTGTACAGCTGCATAGTGCCTTCATAAATTATTTACTCTAAATGGAGTTGATGAATCTGCACTACATGAAACAGGTTCAGCTTAAGAGACATGAATGGAGAAGAGGTCTTTTAGAGATTCCCGAATCAAGCAGGTTGGGCTTGAGTGCTACTTCAAACCTTAGCGTTCAGCTAGCATCATGACCATCTTCAACTAATGATTAGTTTTCATTATTCTAAAAAGTTTTAACTATACATGTTTCTATACCGAGCAACACCTCCCAATATATATATATATATATTTTTATTTAGGAACCAAAACTTTAATCATAAGACTTACAACAAGCTTGGCAAATAACACAGACAATAAAGGTGACCACGATTTAGTACAGTGTTTCTCTTCATTCAATATTAAGTCTGATTTGTCAGAATTCTACAAGTATTCGCCAGTTTGTCAAATGACATTAATTTTTAACTAACCAGGGGGCCTGTGTTTCTTGGCCTCTTACCGAGCTGTCCTCCAGTTGGATAAGGACATGCCTTAGGCTGTCTGGTTCCCATGGGGACTGGAGGGTCTCCATGGACACCATGGCCAGTTGCCACTGACTCCCTCCCCTCATTTCTCTTCTAGCCCCTTCATTTTCTCCCCTTGTTTTGCATCCTATAACCGGCTTATTGAATGTTGGAGGCAATTTCTGTGTACCACCAGAGGTTTATCTGAAGCTTTGCTTTTACATTTACAGTTGCTCGTTTGCTTTTGTTCGGCGAGACTCGAAAATTGAGGTCAAATCCAAACAGAGCTGAAAAATGGCTGCTTATTACGTATTATGAAAAATAAATATACTTAAAAAGTGTTTTAGACAATTTGTAGGTATGTATAATTATTATTTTTCTAAAGTATTAAAGCATCCCTAGCCTTTGGTGTGTGAGACCAGAAATTTTACTGCTTGAAAAAATTTACACTTTTCACAATAAACCCACAAAATATAAAAAAAAATTATACATATAAAGCAAAATCAAGACAAGAAATTATCACATAAAAAAAAAAACTGATAAAAAATGGAAAAATATGTCTTTAGAGCATTTTATATTCGCTTAAAGGACAAATATTTTTGAGTCAACTTGGCTGGAATTGAGATTTAATTTATAACCTCATAATCAGCAGCCTGAAACCTTAACCAATAAGACACCACTTGAAGGTTTAGAAACTTTTTACAATGACATTTATTTAATACAAAATCCGAAGGATGCGTATGTGCAAAATGTAACCACAGACCAGATTAAAGATTAAAAAGTAGGACTTGACAGTGCAGGCCAAATAACTCGCTAAAGAACTCCAAAATGGGAAAACAGCATAAATCAGATGAATAATCTCAAAACTGTTTGGAAAAAAATTATGGAATATTATTTATGTTAGAAATGTGCATCGTGTTAACAAATTTAAGAAGCGACCCAATAGTTTTGCTTCTATTTCAGATTTAATTTGGTCTCCATTGGTCTTACACATACTTAAAAATGAATTCAACTCCAAATCCAGTATTAGACTATGTAAAAAAAACTTTTCCTCTGCTATTGGGAACCCATAGATCAGACTCGATTCGGATAATACACCATTTAAGCAACCTCTGATGTAAGATTCTTCTTCTAAAGTTACAGAATCCTGCGAAAGATCCTCATAGTCACTTGGTCACCTTTGGTGAGGAGTAAGTGTTCTCCCCTCACTTACTCTTACTAGCTTCTAACTTCCGAAATTCAGTACAAATTCCATAGTCTACAATACATGACTGTGTAGCAATACCTATGGAAGCTTTACAGTAAGAAGTATAAAGTGTGCCAAGAAAATTGGTCAATGCACCGCGAGATCTAATGATGAGGAAGCCCTCACAAGTATTTTTCATAAAATGGGTGTGAACATAATCCATTGGTTCAGTGGTTTACACAAATGGGAAACCTTTGGCTGTCTTCCAGTTGCCATTTAGTTGAAAGTATGGATTGTTCTTTTAGAGTGAGTTGAAAAGCTAATTAATGTCTTTATGGCATGAAGGACACAATGGGCTTTCCTTTTTGGGAAACTATTGTAATAAAACATCAGTTAAAAATGTCATTGACTAAAAGCTTTTCTTGGTGTTAGTGACATTTATGAATTCGCCTTATGCTGTTGTTAAAAAAACTCATTGTGAATTTTCTTTTGGGATTAATGAAGTCAATCAGTTAAATAATCTACAATCCCCCCCCCCCCCCCACCAAATGTAGCAGATATTTCATTTATACAATATTTTTAATTCCTCTCATTAATATGCAGCAGTAATCTCATTTGCATAAAAAAGTTACCAGATGTGACATGATAGCATCTGCTCGATTTAATCTAACAGATGGGATATATTAAATTCTGCACTGACCAGATAAATAAAGTAATGAAAAAAGCATAAAAGTTGAGCAACAGAAGGTACAGAAAGTACAACCAGAATCAACAAATCGATCCTGTCTATGTCCAAAACTTTGGTAAAATTGAGTCCTGAATACCTGCCACCTGCGAAGAAATTCATCACGCTAAAACACTATATAATGCTGTGTCCGTCAGCGACGATTGCAGATTCTTTCCCACATTTCGCCCATCACAATGTTCTGAGTGCTTCAATGCAGTTATTATCCAAATAGAGCTATTTATCAGTCCTACTGTCCATCTTCTTGTCATTGTAAAAGCAGCTGGCATTTTGCTCATCCCTCCAGAATGCATGTCAAGAGCAGGGATGATTGGCAGACCAGACAGGCATGAAATTGCAATTAGGGAATGGTAACCCGGAAGAAGCAGTAGTTGAAAGCTGGCTGCTTTTCCTCTACTCCACGCAGTAATCATCAAGTTAATCTCAGTGTGCAAATGCATTTGTGATGAGTCTGGCTGGGGCCAGAAGCACCCAGGGCTCAGGCTGTTGATGGATTGGGTAGCAACCTGATTGAGACGCACAAAAGATATTTAAAGAAAAATAAAACCTCTACTCTTTCTCTGCCAATCAAGGCTTAAGTTTATAAAAAAGGATCTAATTTTATATTAATCTTAGGCTTGTGTACTAAGCATTATTCACCTGAGAACAATATGTTATTTGTTTTAAACTTATACCCATACTTCCTGTTTTGGAGCTATAGTCCAACTCCAGCATCTATATAATCACATTCCGAACATATATAAAAGGGGGGGTGAAACAAACAACTTCGTCTCTTTCACTATACAACTTTACAAAATTCCACCATACCTGCGAATCTTATAGTAAAAATAATTTTAAAGGGTTTAAATGAACTTTAATGTTATGTAAAATACATGATGAACATATGCGGTTGCATGTTAATGTTAAAAAAACGTAATAAGACTGGTTATGCTGGGGGTTCTTTTATACCACAGTAAATTTTAGACCAAATTAACACTAACATTTTTATTTGTTAGTGGAGACACATCAAAGTTTTTTAATCTATTTGTAGTTTGGGTTTATGTATCAAGCATCAAGTTTTTATTATCATTTATGTTACAGCAGCAGTAAACAGTTATTCCCTAAGCCAGTGGTTCCCTAACTGGGGGGGACGCAGAAAGGCTAGGGTGAAGTCAGCCAATTTTTTTTTCATAGGGATCCACTAAAAATTCAGAAAGAGAAAAATATGACGCCGTTTGGCATTGTTCAAAGCACAGGTTCCGCTCCCCCTTAAGCCGCCATCACTGCGCACTGTGATTGTCCCATACCGTTGAGTTGTTTATGGTTCATACAAACTTTACTCGTGTGCTGCTCATGTTCAACAGAAAAGCTGCATGTTTAAATAAGAAATGTCTAGAATACTTGTTTATCTTTGCAATAGCGTTGTTAAAAAATCTGTTACATAGTCAAAAGACGCAGGTTTTACTTTTAATGACTTTTTTCCTTAGTTCTGTTTTATTTTCCAGCAAGTTTTCATACACAGAATTTGTGTTCATTACAATTACTGAATGACAATGTCTCAAATTGTGCCAACTATGATTAACCTATGATTAACTTTTCTCGTCCTGTTCTCAAGTAACAAGCTTGTTATATTTACTAGAAATTCCTAACGCCTATATTTTGTATCATTTAAGATGTTTTTAAAAAATGACCTTCGCTATATCAGTAGTTACATGTTTTTTTTTTAGTTTATGTGACTTATCTTCCCAGCTTTCTCTACAAACTAATAATAATTGATCTTGATGCTACTACGATGTGCACTTGATCAAATACATTCGAAAGACTAGGAATCTTTTTTTTAACACCCGCAGGACTGTCAGATCTTTGTGTAATATGCTTTGCCTTTGTGTTTTTACTTTAAAGATACAGACTACATCACTGCAGAAGAAGCGCAGAAGGTGGAGAAGATGCTGGCTTTCCTGACTGAGGAGTCCAAGCAGGCTGCAGCCACAACAGCGGTGAGTAATGATTCAAAAGGGATCCTTTATCAGAATCCGTATACAGTTAGTCCATCTGTACAATTTTAAAATAATTTTGGGGGGGGGGGTTCTAAAAGTTTCATTTCTGATTCACGATTTTATTTGGACTCGATCTTGGCTTGATTTCACCCCAGGTAGATTGACCTTAGCTAAGTTTGGCCCTGTACCAAAAAGTGGACATTTTAGTTTACCTCAGTCAAACATGATCCCGAAGAAATGCGCATTATTTAGCTGGCATAATATAAGAAACCTAAACACTTAAAATTAGCATGACGTTGGATTCAGTATCCACTTCCTATCTTTTATTTGCATGATATCACTTGTTTCTAAATAATTAACAAGTCATTAGTCATTCTAATGCACTCTCGAGAGTTTAGTAAAAGCCATTAAAGTGTTTTTGAGGTCGGATTAAAGAGTTGCAGGAGGATCCTGTGGCTTGGCGTTAATGGACTGTGTGTGTATCCCACGTTGGGCTGTGCACATTTGCTTCTCTGCTTCCAGCTCTGAGAAAATACCGCATAGTCAGACTGCAGAAAACAGAGCTGTCTGCAGTATGAAATACGATCTCCAGTGCCTTCCCTTCCAAAGCAGGCCCAGGCAAAATTAGATTTTAGTGGTCTAAATGCATCCATGATTCAGCCAGAACCGTCTCTCACATTAGAAAGTCAGACCAGCCTTTAATGTAGTGCTTATGTGCTGAGAGGTGCAGGGGATTTCTCAAATTCCACATGACTGTATATTGGAGTATAAAGTTCACAGTGTGTTAGAGAGAAGCCGTAGGTCAGTTAAAGGTTAAAAGATACAATGAAATTTGAAATTTGCACATCATTGATTGGGAAGCCGTCATCTGAGGATATTTACAGTCATATCTAGAGAGAGCTTTGCAAACCACTAAAAGGGATAAATCGGTGCTTGTAAAGGACTTGGCCCCTTCTTCTTCATCTGACCACCAGAGGGTATCGTCGTCTGAGTTTTAGGGAACACCTCTGCATCTAGCTCTTCCAGGTTTTTAGCCTTATAAGCTAGCAGAAATAGCATAACCTTGCGAATTTTTGCTAGCATGCCTGTGTACATATGTACATAAGCTACTTAAAGCACTTGAAAAAGGCCACTTCGCACCATTAGCATACGTCAAAATCCGGGAACTTTCACATACTGTATTTTATATACTAAGGATTTCGACATGCTACTCGCCTCACATGCTCAGTTTCGCATACTACATTGTAAAGAAGTATGCGATTTCGGACGGAGCCTATTTCATGTGGCATTTATGTGTCTGGTCGTTGTTTTTTACCCTTGTCTTTTGTTTGGTTAGTTGCCTCCTTGTCCAAATGTGTTTCTTGTTTGATTGATTGTTTTCACCTGCATTAGTTTGCGGATTAACCCCCTTGTGTTTCAGTCTGTCTTGATCTGGCTTTTGTTACTTTGCTGTTTGTCATGTTTTGTTTCCAAGCTGCCCTGCTATGTGTTCATGCTTTATCATATCATATATATATAAGTTTAACCTGCATTTGTGACACATGCCTACAGCCCAGATTTTGCATTTCATTGCATTACACATTTACTACATTTACACTTTTCTTTTGTAACATTTCTGTCAACAGTAATCCCCTTCGACACCGCTTAATGTAAAACGCCAGGAGCAATTTGTTTTTAATTGATGGTGTAAATGGCTTGACTTTGTAATTGCAGCATGAGTGACTCATCATAAGTAAAGCCGACCTGGCAACATAATATTTCGTGTTATATTATCACTAACCCCGTGATGACATCTCATTATATTTTCATTTTAGTTAATCGCAATCATTTAAATGTCAGAATGAACTGCTGCTGGAAATGTCACTGATCTTGCCTTCTTTTCGGGGAATAACCCGAAAAAAACCTACATGTTTAGACACCTTGAAAAGACCTTTAACTTTTACTGTTATGTTTAGCATTAATTTTTATTTTACTTGTTTTTTTTTTTTACCTTAAATATATTTCATTTTCCTTTGAAAAATGATATAAGTTATCATTGCTCTCACAAAAATAAAACAAGATACAAAATAAAAATAGAGCTAATTTCAGAGTCGAGCCAAGGCATAAGTGAACTATGTGGCTGCTTAGGGCCCCCAAAAGCAGGCCTTTAAAAATACATAAAACAGCATTTTTTATATAAAGATATATATATATATATATATATATATATATATATATATATATATATATGAACAAGAAATTACATTTACAGCGAAGTACAAAAGTGCTTTGAGACACATCATTGAACAGCTCAATACTGGTACATTAGATCCCAAATCAAAGTGTATCAACCCACAAAAACTGTTGAAAGAGCAGGATGTGTAGGTATTTAAGAAAGAGGTGGGTCTTCAATTGTCTCTTAAAGACCGCCAGTGACTCTGTTGTTTTGACACTGATGGGAAGTTCATTCCACCATCTTGGTGCCAGAATAGAGAAAAGGCTTACTTACCTTGCCTCCTAGGGGTACGTACTTGTGGATCTAACAGGGGCATGGTGCTATGCAAGAAGTGATAAATGCTTGGCGGTCGTTGGGTGCTGCTTTATTTTTAGCTTTGCAGGCAAGCATAAGTTTTATAAATTAGGGGTTAAGGGCCGTGCTCAGGGGCCCAGCAGTGGCAGCTTGGTGGTGCTGGCAGTCGAACCCCAGTCTTTCAATTGGCAGTTCAACATCTTAACCAATGCGCTACCATTTTCCCATATAAATAACACACACTATTTTTACTTCTGTATTAAATTGTTGTCATGTTTAATGCTGTTTAAAAAAAACAAATAAAATATTTGACCCTTAAAATGTATGAAGTAAATCAAACTGCATAAAGTTCTGATAAAAGATTAATTTCTTATTAAAGTTAGAACTTCACCCCTTACTTTTTACTCCTCTAAACGTCTTACAAACAGAGAGTGAATACACAAAGCATTTTTGTAATGATTTTTGCAATCAATATTTATTTCTCTCTTATTTTAATAGATTTCAGTGAAAATAACTTTATTTATTTTCTAAAAAAAAAAGCTAAAAAAATCCATCTCAAGTAAGTGTTTGTACACAAAATTCTGCATTCTGAAACCATTTCTCTGTACAAAGTGTGTGAAAGGTGTTAGCATTACTGTATATGCGGTAAGTCACAATTCAGGCTTATTCTCACTCTGTGCAGACAGACTGAAGCTAATGGACGCTTCTCAAACGTGTTTATTAAATCATTAGCATTCTTGAAATCCTGCCCGCCTGGTAGCTTAGCATCTTGTTAACAGTGTGTGCGTGAGTGATTGAGTGTGTGTAGGCTGCTCCTGTGTGTTTTTCCACACTCTGTGGCATTTGTTTACACCTCTTTGCCAAGAACAACGGGCCTCTGATGCCCAGGCAACCAGGCGCACTGTATGTCTTTAGTGCTCTTGTTTCTCTAGTATGTGTGTGTTGTGTGTGAGCACACAGTCTGTTACTAGTAAAAAAAAATGGTCGAGGTTAGGCTTCCACACAGCTCTTTTTACAGCGAAGCGAAGCACTCAAGTGGTGTCTGATTACCAGTAATTGTTCCGGTCTATCTTATTCATTGCATGCCTACATTTAACAGCCTCCGATTTATTAGTTTGGAACCGATAAATAGGACAAACAACATGAACGAAAACGGTATTTACCAGTATAACACATGTCCTGGGCTTAGTGTTTATTTTGCTAATTATAAAGAAGGTCTGTTCATATTAAATAACGTTATCTAAAAGCCGAATGATATAATCCAGTTATAGTACATGACCTACTTCATCCTCTACTTATTTTCTTTTACCTTAAGACAATTAAGACTGTGATTCAACCAGACAAAATAAATAAGCGTAAACCTGTGTGACAATTTTCCTACATTTTTTAATGATCCTTTTTTTAATCTCCTGCAGATTTTGCTTATATTATTTTTCTTCTCTGAAATGATCTGTCAGTCGTATTATGAAGTGATTTAATCCCACGTCAGCCAGTATAATAGATGGAAAGCAGTAAAACTTTATTTATAGCCGTAATGCAGAGAGAAAGTGCAGTGATTGACTGAAACGTGCGCTCAGCTTTCACTCTGACGCAGCCGTGACGATCATGATGACCTTATCCTACTGCTGCGGGATGACCTTATTACAATTCCAGAAGCAAAAGCTTCCTGATTTACATTCGACGGAGTCTTTTAATTGTCACGAGGTTATATGAGGTTCAGTCGAGTTTGACACGGCGAAAATTCAACGTTTTGAATAGTCCTGACGAGAATCCTGACAAACGCCAAATTCGAGGGGTTTTTTTTTACGACAACAGCATTTGTTTCTGTGATGATTAAATTTAATTTAACAAGTAAAGCTTTAAAATAATTTACACCGGACATAAACGTATATTTTACTTTCAAACCAGTTCAAGCTTGTAATTTATTAATATTTACAACAAACAACAATGTGTATTATTATTATTAATAAAAAGGAATTAGCTTTTTGTTTATTTGTATTATTTTGTATTATTTGTGTTATTTATGTATTCATTTTTATTATTATTATTATGCTTATACAGTTGTTATTATTATAATTACAAATCTATTATAATTTTTATTAATGTAAGGTAATAATAATAATAGTATGTATTTGCTTTTTATTTATTTGTCCAAAGACTTGTCTATTTAATAATACATTCAATTAATTGATTAATTTATAATTGTTAATAAATGTAATACTTTTTTATTAAATTTTAATTCAATTAATGCTTGTAAACATACAAATTAACAAACAAATAAACAAAAAAATAATTATCCATTCTAAATAAATGGAAAATAAATGAATTTTGTTTCTTTTTTATGTTTTTCTTCATTCAATAATCTATTTATTTACTTATTTATTTGTTAATTGTGACTACTTATTAAACAATTATAAATGTTTAATAATAATAATAAGAAGAAGAAGGAGAATGAGAATCGTCGATATAATAAAACAGTGAAATTACAGGCTACTTAAGTAAGTACTACCTTTAAATTAGTTCCTACTTCCTGACCAATAAGAAAGTTTGGTCTATAAGAATATGATTATAGGTATTATGACTGACATTTGGACATACTACGACCACTGCGCTTCTTATGTCACGTGACAACAAACTGTTTGCTTTATGAAGATAATGTAGAACAAGTGAAATTTAATCACGAGAAACATTTAGTTTTTTTAACCTTTCTTGAAAAGTGCTGCGTCTCTTGCGAAAATGACGAATCGTCTCTCCTGTAGGCTCATGGGATAGTAAAGTGTCTATAGTATGCACACTTCGAAAACTGGGTAAAAGTAGTAGGTCATCCGGCTACTTTTCACGTACTGTTTTCACATATCATAAATTCGGACATGTTACCCGCCTCTGTATTTGCCTTCTGTTTTTCTCATAACATATAGCAGGGGGGGTAAATAATTCCAGACGCAGCCACAGTCTCTCAATCACCTGGTGTTTTTTCAGTGTGCATCTGTTTCATTTTGTTGAGACTGAGCTGATTAGACCTCCGAATTCCTGTTCTTGTCTGATAGTAGTAGAACCTGATGTGGCAGCCGATGTGCTGTTCTGCTCACTAATTAGAGCTGCATGATATTGGAAAAAGAACTGACATTGTGATATTTTTTTCTGCGATATATATTACAATATGAAAAGATGACCAGAATAGTTAGATTTGGAAAGAATTCATTATTTGCCTTGTGTAAAATATAATACACAGATATTAGGCACAGATAAATACAATAGAACAAAGATGTAAATTAAATAATCCAATAAGAAGTTGGATCACACTGCCTCGTCTTTATCGTATTAACGAAGTACAATTAATCTTTGTTTAAGCTATAAAGTTGTTTTTTGCACCTGATACTGTGCAAATGCCAAACTTTCACTCAGCTATTCAACTTTGCAATTAATCCACAAATCACGTGTTCTTAACTGTGGTGCAGTCATTTATATTCGCAATAGTACATCGCATATCCCGCAGTGTGACTATTGCAGATGCAGACATTGCGATGTCGATACGGAAACGATATATCGAGCATCCCTAGTTGTTACTACAGATTTCCTGTCAGCTCATACCAGTCTGGCAATTTTCTTCTTTTTCAGACCTTCCTCAGTTGTTCTGGTTTGTTATGTAATGCATTTTGTTTTAAGTTTGGGACTGGTGTATCTAAAAATCCCACATCGTCATCAGTTTCTGAATTACTTAAATCGATCTATCTGACATCAACGTCACTTTTTACTCTTTTCTGTTGTTTGATGTGAAATTTACCTAAAGTTTTTGACGTTTTCCATCTAATAGTAACTTTTTCCCTCAAAACAAATTATTGGCTCTGCTCGAGTCTTGATGTTTCGGCTAAAACAGACCATGGAACCAAAAACAGTTTGTTGGTTTTAAATGAGGGGAGTAGGTTTTATTTTTTTAAAGAAAGTGATGCTTTGCTAGGAAGCGTTGCCCAATTACCTGGCTTTTTGTTCCAAGCACTTTCTATCCTAAAGCAATTCTATACAACAACTGTGCTTCCACTCAATTAAGCTTCAGCAGACTTGAAAAAGA
This sequence comes from Bagarius yarrelli, assembly GCA_005784505.1. Classification (NCBI taxonomy): domain Eukaryota; kingdom Metazoa; phylum Chordata; class Actinopteri; order Siluriformes; family Sisoridae; genus Bagarius; species Bagarius yarrelli. The sequence goes on along the minus strand of VCAZ01000045.1, from coordinate 2,684,906 downwards.
GTCAAGTTTGACATTTCTGTACTTCTGAGTAGCCTAAGATTTAATAGAGTATTTTAAGTTCTGAATTTGATTTGACAACTTGGTAAAAGTGCTTTGTGAAGTGCTCCTTAAGATCGGGTTAAAAAGCAAAGCGCTCTTTTCTATTCCTTTTTATTGCTTATTTAAACTTACGATATATGTGAAAGACTCTATAACACTTTATAATTATGCTGATACAGTGTATGGTTATAAAAGACTTATAAACAACATAAGGGTAAGACTGTCACATTTACAGTTACAGCATTTGGCAGACAGCCTTATCCAGAGCGACTTTTATACAACTGAGTAATTGCGGGTTAAGGGCCTTGATCACGGGCCAAGCGGTGGCATCGAACCCCGATCTTTAATTAATTAGCAGTCCAATATCTTAACCACTGCGCTACCACTTTCCCGACTGTAAAAGGAATTGAGCAAATCTAGGAACAGATTGTAAAAATTAGGTTATGACAGTATATAGAATTGATGACAGTATATCGATAATAACCTTATATGACATAATGAAAAAAAGTATAGCATTTGTAGATTCATTTTAGCAAATGGCTAAATATATGACTTGACCTTCACATTCATATGCCTACCTATATTTATTGCTGTTGTATATTGCTGTTACTGAGTCTTTCTACTAGCTTTGGGATTTTTTTGTAGTTTTTTCACCCTCAAAATCATTAGTATAGTTGGGGAATTCGTTTTCGGATGATCTACATCAGTTCATTAGTAAACGACGTCTTTATGTAGTGTGTGTCGTGTACAGGGACATTATTATTCTGAAACGTGTTCGAGCCTTTTACTTCCAAGAGTTCTACTTCTACAGCATATAAAGACATTCTACACAAGTGTGTGCTTTCAACTTTCTGGCAAACCTTAAAGAAGGTAAGGTGTATTTCCTTTTGCTGCCAAATTGTCAGCCGGTTCAGCCATTAGGATGTGATGTTTTGAGGTAATGTTGATGTATGAGTTGTTGTTGTGTTTTCTGACATGCTGCTATCTTTTTTTTTTTTCCACCATAAAGGTGTTTTGCACTGATGTCTAACGTACAAGATTAATGACTGCGGTATAAATAATCTCATTTACCGTGAACCTTGATGTTCACAATAGTGTCTCTCTGAAAATCTCAGATCATCTAAGATGACACAAATGATTCATGTATCACATCAATTATTTTCGATCATGGCTTGACGAGGCATGGAAAATTGTTGGAGTATCCGTCTGTGTTATGTCTGCCTTTATGATTCCTGCTCTGCGGGTGCTGATGTTTAGCGTCATACTGGGTTGTTTGCCGCTTGGCTTGTGTCAACGAGGGCACATCACAGGAAAGGTAGCTTGTCAGATGTGAGCCAGAGTTTTTTAGAGATCTGATAACTGCTGGTCCTCCTACTGGGCAAAACCCTTTAGCAGCAATAAAACTGCTCTTAGGAATGCTGATGCAGCTTTATAGCAGTGATCGCAGCTGGAGAAATAAAGCGGTACAGACAGATGTATTAACTGCAGTTAAAAATAATGCTCCTAGCTAAACTGGCAAATATTGAAAGGGCCTTGATCAGTGGCAATTTGGTGGTGCTGGAAAATAAACCCAAAACTTCCACCTCGGTCTTCCACCTCAGTGTAATGGAAACTTCCAGCCCCCATCTGTGTGTGTTCATGTGGAAGTAAACACAGTTTTAGAGAGTGAGATTAATGGAAAAAAACCAACCGAACGCCGCAGCACCATCAGATAATCATCAGATAATGAGTTGCTCTTAAAATAAAAGAAGGGATGGTGTTTTTCACTCTCCAGAAAATAAGCAGAATAATATTCTATAGTATCCTCAGACTATATTAACATGCAGCACTGGGATTCAATCACATTTGCATTTTGGGGCAAAAGAAATGTAATAAATGTCACAAAATATCCATATGAACTTTCTGTTGTTGTTTTTTTCTGTGTGCTTGCTTTCATTTTAAATTGAAACACACTGACCGCAAACCTACAACCTGCATTTGCAATTCATTTTTCTTCTGGGAAGCTCAGACTTCTGTTCCTTTCCCGAAAAAATAAAAACGTATGCACATTTCAAACGTACCCCACCTCCTTGTTCCGGATCTGCTATAAACCAACTGAAGATTGAAGACGGAGGTCGAAATCTACCTTCGCTTTGCATTATTGAAGCTGTAGTGATTCTTTTTATTTCACTGATCTCTCTGGTGATGCAAGCTTCAAGTTCGAAAAAGTAGAGAAATAATACATGAAAGAAAACATATTGATAAAAGTGTCTCTGAACCAGGAAGGAAAATGAGGAAGGTGACATGAGGAAAGAAATAAAAATAAGCATGAACAAAATAAACGGAGAAGAAAATATATAACGATATTTACATTGTTGGCACTCGTCC